>JAVLUX010000034.1:29062500-29535000 GCA_032164185.1 Moxostoma hubbsi | reverse complement strand
GTCTGGCTGGTCAGGAGCTCAAACAAAAAAGAGAAATGTTTAGATAGTGTCACAAACTCAAATGTCTTACACTTTTCAGGCACAGTAACCTTGCAATAGCTAATAGTTGTTTTTGAAAATTAGATTATAGGAATGGATTAGGCCAATTACAGTATGTTATTTTAACATACAGAATGACACACTTCACCTATTAGGAGCCAATCAGACTGAACATGTTGCACAAATGGAACAGGTTGCAGGGGTCTTGATATGCAATTATAAAACTTTATGATTTCTTACATTTTGTTTTCGTGATCAATGAACAAGAATTAAAATCTTACAACAGTCAACCCTTGCACATTCCCAGTCTAAAGATAGACATGTAAACTGCAATCAAGTATCTGTTGTGTCTTGCGTTCATGCTGACAAGCACACATTTGTGGTTAAGGGTTGAAAGGTGAAAGGTTTGTGCATATCAGCTTTAATTCTCCTCCTCTCTGGTCACTGGTGCTGGACTAGTAACTGTTAGTTAACACACAGGAGGACAGAAGCGGCGAGCACTCTCTGACCCAGGACCAGCTATTATAGAGTCGTATTCCCCAAACCCCAGACCAGTTCTGCCTGCCAGATTTCCAGCTCTCTAACTGCGTTGTCTCTACATCTGTTCAGGCTGCTTAATGTGACCTGTCTCTCTAGCCAGTCTCTGCAGACTGCCAAAGAACGAGCATATTTGTGCTTTAAGGGTTTCAAGTCATCAATCATTTTGAGACGAACACTGTAAAGAAACTCCTTTGTTGAGGTCACTTTAAAGCTGATGTGTGTCATTTTTTTCTGATATTAAAGTACCTTCTTCTATACTAGCTTAATATCCATTACAGTGCACAATATAAAGTAAGCCATTCATAGGTTGATTTCACCAAAAAAAATTGTAAACACTGTGGCTCTCTTTGTTTGAACAGTCTGACATATCATCTTCTGGCTTAACCAACATGCTACCTGTATTTTTGTTTTTTAATAATGTAAGATTTGGGGAAGCTGTTTGAAGCAGATTTTACACACAACGGATTTCAAGTATGCTAATCTATAACACCAAACTGCCCTATGGTTCTCTATGGCATGGTAGTACCAGTCATTTGAGTAGATATTGGCAAATATGTACGTATATGCTCTGGGATAATCAATTGTAAGACAGACGAGGTGAAATGTGTTTACACTGATTAAAACACTCATGACCGTGTCTCTTCCCACTAAGTGCTGATTGAGCAGGCTTTTCTCTTCAGCCCTTGTGTTTCCAGTGAGTATTGATTATTGCATCATTCACAAGACCGAGCTGAGGTTACCACAGGTTCAGCAAACACAGTGGACCTCCTTCTGCCCGGCAAACAGCCACAGGCTCAACTCGCTTGGCTACAAACAGCCTTTTGCAGTCAAAGAAGTTGCCAGTTTGCCCGAGGCACCACCCACACTTTAGTATAGACCCTAGTGCTGACCATACACACAGTGCACAACTGCCACCCATTCTGAGAAACAGATCACACACACAAATAAATGTATATTTTTCCGAGCCAGCACATACATTGAGATATGAACTGGTAATATCACCCCCCCCCCCCCCCCCCTTTACAGTATCTTTCTGTAACTATATTTGAGGAACAACAACCACTTTTCATTCAGTCTTCAACTGCAGTTCACATAGATGGTCACATTCAAATTTACTGTACAGTACATGTGGAACACTTTTATATAGCAATATCAAGCATGAAGGGAGTCATTCAGTGATTTCTGACAATTTAACTGCTCCCCGTGACATATTAAATGGTGACAATGACAACTAAACTGCCCTGCCAATCAATATCTTCTAGTATTCTCGTTGCCGCACACAAAATATGATGCCGGGTCAAATGAGATTGGCAGCACTTTTCTTCAAACTGAATAATCTGTCAGGGATAGAATGAAGATTCATTGCATTCTTGGTAAATAATTATACATTTGTGTCCAGATGAAAAACAGTCATTTTGTGTGTGTGTGTGTGTGTGCAATATCTTCCAGTTGCATCTGGTAATTGTCCCTTTTTAAAAACCTATTATCAAAATTTAAATAAACATAAAATGGCATTCACAACACATTTTTGTTTCGTAAAGTGACATGCTTGAGATTGAAACAGGATGTTTAACGAGAATAAAACGTAGGGTGGGACTTGATCAGGTTTGATTGGTTGAAAATAGAAAAGCCATTTCAGAGACAGTGATAGTTACTACATGTTGGTAAAAGATTACAAAGACAGTAGCTACTGTATGTTTGGATTGGAATAATAGCTTACTATTTCCTGAATACTTCACTGTATGTTGCTTAAGCCTAGTGTACACTACATGACTCAAGCTCGTCTACTTTGATGTTTTGAATCGGTGACTGTTCAACTTTGCTGAAAGAGGAGAGTGACAAAAATATTAATACAATAAAACCTCTCCCATTTATCCCTATTCGCTGTTTGTATTACTATCAGCTGTTTTGTTATTATTTTTTTCCTTTGAAAATGGTGGCAAAAAAAGCACAAATACTTTCGAAGGTCTTTCATGTTTGCTGACATCAAGAATAAACTGCCAGTTTGTGAATCCATTGTATTATCTTAATTTTTAGATGCATTTTGGGCGATCCATTTGAAACGAGATGAGGCTAAGGGCAGCTGAAACGGATGTTTTATGCAGATTTAAAGGGAAATAAGTGTACGATCAGACAATTTTAAAAAGCGAATGCATGAACATTCACAATATGGACAGAGATATGAGCAGCACACACATTAGAAGCTCAATTACTGGTACTTCACTAAAATGACTCATTAATGTTTGTGAATATAAGAGAAAATGTGTTCTGGTTTTTAGCGCTTTCTTTCTCGTCTTTTACTTTTTTGCACTTATATCATTTAGTAAAATGCAGACATAATGATTGATGTATGTCCGCATGAAATCAGAGGCTCTCTCCTCAAAATCTGAACACAAATGGTCAAAAGAGATGACCAGGTGTAACGTCTCGCTTGTACATTTGTGATTGGACCACCCAAAACTCATCTAAATACCAGGTGTACACAGGGTCTCAGTCGGGGAAAAAATCATAATGTAGTTGATACATTACAGTCCTGAAGTATTTGCACCAGCACAATGAAAAACCGGACTGTGAGTCGCAGGGCGCTGACTGCAAGTCGTGTAGTGTATGCTTGGCTTTATAGTAGGCATTATTCCGTGATAAGCATTTCAGTGAGAAATGCTTATCAATTGAATGTTGCATGTGAGTGGCAAATATTTACAATATTATCTTGGAAATGCTTTATTCCATTTTAAAGAAATTTTAGGGTGAATACAAGTGGGACAATTTCTGATAATTTTTCAATTGCATTGGTTTTTTTTTTTTTTTTGGTTTTTTATATGAATGCCCAAATGGCATCATTAACGTCATACCATACTAGTTTATGATTAACTAAATGCTGATTTTTACTTATTAAATAATATACATGTAGGGCTCTGTTTTCGTAAGTATGCAAAGCACAGCGCTAAGAGCTACGACAATGTGCTACGTCTTTTCCAAATTTCATGAGAGCTCTGATTCTTAGCACAATTTTTATGCCAGAGCAAAGCACAAGAGGGCATGAGTGGGAGTGTTTGCGGTTACTGTGGCTGTATTGTATGTTACCAGGGCTGGACTGGTAACCTGACTTATCCGGACATTTTCCCAGTGGGCCGACACACTTTGGGGCAGATCAGGGTTGGACCAGTGGGTCGGCCACAAAACGGGCCGTGATAAGCTAAAATGAGCCGCCGCATTATGCAGAACGACCCCCCCAACCCCGCTCAACAACATTTGGGCCAGTTGCTATGTAAAATCCCCGGACAATTTCTCTTCCCAGTCCAGCCCTGTCAGTAACGAGGAGGAGGGCATAGCCGGGTTGTGATGGAGCACGGCCTGTGCTGAATCAGCTGATCAGTGGGAGAGTGAGATAAAGGGCAGCCAGAGATGCTGGCTGAGAGAGACCCATGTTTACTGTTCAGCCGGTTCCCACCTTCTCCTTGCCCATCGTTGAACTGTTACACTATCTATATGTCATAGTTTATTTTTCAATTATTATTTTTATTAGGTTTATATTTACAGTTGTATTTATGATCTCATTTGTATTGGAATTTTACACCTGTTATCATAGAGTGATTTTAAATAATCTGCAAAAGGGGCTGGTGAAAGAAGGTTAAATGTTTAGATTTGGTTTGATTTTTTTGACAATTTCGTTATTTTGATTATTTTTTTGTTTCGTTTATAGTCTAATTTTGATTTAGAAATATTTTTGGTTTATTTTTTTTCATGTTTCATTAAATTAATTAAATTTTTCAAAATCAAAATTAACCGGTTGAAGTGAAGTGTGTTCCAATACAATCACTGTTAATACTAGCCAGATTTGTGTGTCAGTAAATAACAATAATTTATAATACGTACATTCTCTATAATGTAAGAAACTACATCCATATCCTGAACCACTTTTCGCATGCATATAAAAGGCATGTGTCAAATGTATATAATGTAAATAAGGTACGTCCAATTCATTCTAATTCATTGCATACAGTCCATTTACACTACCAACTTCTTATGAATGTGCTGTCTTTGTTTATATTTCTGGTGCTTGAGTGAGTGGACTATATAATAGGACACAGAAGGTGGAATAACAGGAGAAGAACCTCCGAATTAAATTGCACTTGACCTGATTAGCCCCTTGCTGGCGTGATTTCACCAATCCCACATGAGCCTAGACTTAGCGCATGCTTGCAAGAAAATACCAAATACCTTTGCACTTACGACTTATGGCATGGAGCTGTGCTTAGTGCTAGTGCTCTTAAAATAGGGTGCATAATGATAGATGATTAGACTTAAGTGTCCCACATTATGTCTATCCACCTTTACTCTTGGTTGTCTGATTAAAAAACAAGTGAAGGAAGAGATTTCAAAAATCACCAAGAGAATTAATTAAGTAAATAAAGCCAATTTTGATTTCATGCTGACTTTAATGCTATCTAAGCAGTCCTTTGAAATATTAGGAGAGCAGACAAAAGCCAATGTCTTTGTCCATGGAGTTGTGTTATTAACCTCTGCTGTTGAAACGTAAGGAGAGGCAGAACATTAAATAAGGCTTAACCTGTCAATCACTCTCCCTTCAGCCCATCACATCACAGCTCTGTTCCGCCTCCTATTTATCTCCTCCTGTGACATGCCACTGGCAGCTCGGACAACTGATTGACAACAGTCCTGATCCAAGCACAAGATGCTATCTTTAACTCAGATGCGCCGGTCAGAAAAGACAGGTGAAGGCTTGCTGCATAGAGAAGAGGGGGGTGGAGCAGTGAATCAGGGACAGTAATTTTGGTGTTATCACTGAATTAATGATATTGGTGAGAGTGGGGGCCATCTTGGATGTCCTAACACTCGTCTTTCAGTGGGGTAATTTAGGATTTAATCTCCAGCATGACCACTGGCCTATTAAGGGTCTCATTCATCCTGGAAGGTGTTGAGGTAAAGCAGGTAATATTACTGAGAAATAGGCTCTTTGAGAGAAAGCTCATGAAAAGACAGACTTTATTTCCTGTTACTTGCACCCGAAGCCTTTGGATTCCACACAGTTCTGTTAACCATCAGCAATTATCTTGCTGTCAAAGCGAAAGGTAACAAATTTCCCCATATCCAGCCAGGCAGCAGCTCCAGCTGGACATGAACATCATCTGACAGCAAGTAAATCACTGCGCCAGCTAGCACTTCTGACAGACAAATGCACTACCTTGGAAAACCTGGGCCTATCACTCTGAATAGCGTGGAGAAAAAAAATGGTCTCTCCTTGTTGACCTTACATTTTTCCCCCTATCTTCTCTGGTCGTCATATTTTTTATTTTTTTTTTCAAAATAAGATTAAATGCATCTTGTTCTGTAAGCACTGAGCAGTTCCAAAATATGAGCATTATTAATGGCCTCTACAGTGAGCTGTTTAATCTTGTGCCAGACCGTAGCCATCGTCTTACCTCGCCTTCCTTTCCCTCCCAGACAGACACAGAAAACAGGAAGTAAGCTGCGCAGCTATGCTTGGTCTGAATAGCCAGTGCCTCCTAAGAAGTTTTAAACAGCTTGACATGCACAAGTGGGACACTTGTAGTTAACAAATGCTGCATCAGCACACAAGAGGATATTTGACTTTTGTTTTGTTTAGGGTATGGTTTTGTTAATTTAAAACTTGACAGAGCACTAACCTCTGTTTGTGAGACGTTTTAGAGTCACTAAAAGTCACAAAGACACAAAGAGTTTTCACCTCAGACTTGCCGCAATACTTGTAGGGAACCACATAATATTATTTTGTAAAAAAACGTTGCCATAGCCACGTTCATGAGATAAGACTGGAACTATTCATTTAAACTGATAGCATATTATGATATTATGAGAACAATTCACAAAAAAAATATATTTTTAACAGTAACCATGACTCTTCTCAAGTTCTTTTATATAGTATTTAGCACTGTGAGAAATGTTGTTGCGAGAAAGACTTCCAAACTTAATAATACAGCCCAAATTTGTAACAAGCTTGTTCTATCTAGACAGGTTATCAGTATGTAATATCTGACTTGCTCTAAGTAGATTAGATAGTATGTTTACTTGACATTAGAGGTATATGGCTAGCTTGTATAACGTGTCCAAAGAATGTGATGATGAGTGCATGGGACAGGCAGGTGGGGAGGAGAAGACCAGGTGACTAAGACCGAAACAGACGTGACCTTTTCTATTTGTCAAACACGCTCAAGCTTCAATTCCACAGCACGTCACTGCAGCTTTCCAAATTACTTCTCAAACCATTTCCCTCATGAAATAGGAACACAGAGGCCTTAGTCAAGGAGAGAGGGCTGAGTTTCCATCTAATGAAAAGCTACATCCCGTCGCATTAACATATTCATTGAGGAACAGGACATGTGCTGTCAATGATGCCCAACACCACTGGTTGCTGTGAAGGCAGGGAGCACTTCCTACCACAAGCTTGTCAAGCCAGATAGGAAATCTGTGACGATAAGCTGTCTGACTGTATCACACATACGCAGACTGGCCACACCACAAACCAAGTCTGAAAGTTAGTTTACAACCAAAATATTACATCTATAGGGCTTGATTTAATATGTGATTAAGTTGTGGCTCATCAGGTCATCAAAGTTTACCTCAAGTGGTCTTTGATTGGCTGGTTAGCATGGACCAGTTAACCCTGCTGGCAGATGCAGGAAAAACACCATAATGATGGCAAAAAACATTCTTCATTGACAAGCATTCAAAGTAGCTGTGTTTAGACCTTAGTCATGGTCAAGGCTACATTTCACTGCTGTGAGGAACGTACAGTGTGTTCAATAGGTTTTAAGGTACTATGTAATTTCTAATTTTCACAAGAATATTTTTTACCAATATTATTTGTGCAAAAAAGTATTTCCAATTTTGTGTCAAATGAATAACTGACACCAAAGTAAACAAAAGTACAACCCAGTAGGTCTATTCTTCACAGACTCATTTTAATTCGCAAAAAATAAAAAATAAATATGCAATCATCACTGACTAAAGTCAGTTCTGACTGAACTATATTTTTAACAAGCAACATATACATTGAAAATAATTCATTATATTATAGTAGATGTTTTGCCAGTGACCAATATTTTTGGAGTGCTCTTAAAAGTTTGAAATGGACTCATAATTTTCTGTCTGCTGCCTTTGTTGGAGGGTTGCCAACAGTGTCTTATTAGTCGGGACATCCCATATTGTGGCTGAAATTAAGACCGAGGACATCCTTGTATGGAGTGTCTATTGTCCCTAAGCCTACTGACCTGTATTTAAGTGGCAAAATGGTTGGACAGCAAAACGTCCCATATTGAAGGCATGTTGTCCAATATTAAAGCAGTAACATGATATTTATTGCTCAGCCTAGCAATTGATTTGAAATTAATGGGAACACTAATGTATATCTTTCCCCAAATATTATTATATACTTCTTTAGAGAAAGAAATATCACAAGAGCAAGAGTGCTGTATGTCCAGATTTCAGCACGGCTGTGATTCAGTTGTAACAGCCTCATGAAACAGGTAATGACAGCCATGTTGATAGATGGACAATACAGTACAAATGCGAGTACAATATAGTTTTTATAAAGAAATTCAAAGATCAAGAAACTTCATAAATAAGGAAAAACTAAGGACTGTCCCAGAAAACCGCTTGAGTGTGGAACTACTTTCTTACATCACAGGATCTGTCATTGCTTTTTCAAAAGATACACCTAAGCAGCTTGGGCTTTTTCTATCAAGTTATTGGAAAAAGGATGTGTTTGTGTATGAGAGAGGGAGAGACAGAGCGTGTGATTATCTGCATCTAATACAATGAAGAAAAGTAATGCTGCAGCTGTTAGTTTAACTCTATTCCTCAGCTATAGTTTGGAAGTTATCCGCTGTGAGTAATGCTGCCACACGTGCTATAGCAATTATCCTATTACTATTTCACGCACATACAAGTGTTTTGTTGTCAGAGAGAACAAATGGACTCCAGTTGCATTCTTGTATATTTCTTGATGAACTCTAATTTTGACACTGACACAGAAAGTGTTTCCTCCCCTCCCAAATTGAAAGTTTATGTCTTCTTCTACACTCCCACCTTGGACACGGGTATCAGATAGGCACACTGAGCATGTTTGATTACTCCATCTGTGTTGACTCTCAGCTGTGATCGGCAGAAATGCTGAAGCTGTTAGTTAAACTCTATTTCTCAGCTATAGTGTAGTGGTAATCCGAAGAATGAGAGACAATTCCGGATAACTTTAAGAAATTTGCACAATGACTGACGACACGCAGTTTGTCAATGTCAGCTCAACATGCTCATAGTTCACAAGACAGTCTTTTGTCGCCACCTGCTGGCTCAAATATTTAATGTCACATACATTCATTAAAATTCATACATATATCTTCTCTTTCACATCTGCACTGCTCTTACAAGTTTGGAATGCTAAGAACACAAGTGGAGTCATACAAACAGTAAAGCATCCCAGTGATGATGGTGTGAGCTATCAGCACTCTTGAAACGCCTCTCGTCCAATCAGATTCTAGGACCGGAACTAATTGTTGTCTAATCTGACAGAAACCATCTTCTAACCTCCTGCATATGATCTTAAGGACGTGAGACAGGCAATGAAGGGGCGGCAGGACAACTTACCTGATGTGATGGCGACAGGGCCCCACACAGCATGCTAGTTTTCCCATAGTAATTGAAGCTGCACAGGCAACAACAGCTCCCTACCCCTCCTGCAGGCCCCCAGGCTGGAACAATATTTGGTGGGATTGCACCTTGTTCCAACAATACAAGATTTACAGCAACCGTTTGGATTTACACTTTTTCTTCCAGTGCAAGTAATCAGCACAACCCAATTACTAACCCCAGACATACTGCATTACCATGAGCCCTACTGCTGCTTTATTGCCCTTCAACCACCTCGTCTCATTTCAGGGTCTTCAGGCAATGCCACCATAACGAATACTACACTTAAAATGTGCTCGCAGGAATAAATTCTCAGTCTTTCATTACTCCTACCTTGATTTACTTCATATCATCTGGCTGCTATAGACAAAGATAACACATTGTAAATTACCCCCATCCAGTCTGCTTGTTTCAGTGTCGGGCAGGGGGAAGACAGGGGGGTCTGTGAGGGCAGAGCGAAGTGTCCATGAGCTTCATTTCTGTGTCACATGGGTTTGTCCCCTCTTGTTGACTTCTCTTAGCCACAGTGCCACAGGTGTGAGCACAATTCACACACTTGCAAGAGATGGTTGGCTTACTTTGGTATCATAATGCCAACTTTCCCTGTTTGTGCACAGGGTGTAAATTACTGGATGTATTATCAAAGACCCTCAGAGCATCTTATGGAAGGCATGTTGACTCACTAACTCTGTCCCAAAACCTAGACGACTTGCTATCACTTCCTATATGGGAAGCTGCCTCTTCAGGCTGCATATTAACCATCATGAAACCTTTGTGACTGTGACTGTGTTACAGTATAGGGATGGGCAAGGAGGAGGCAAACAGTCACCATAAAGGTTTAATGATAAAAATGTACTTAAAACATCATAAGACATAAACAAATACAGACACACATGCAGCGTGGCCGTTTGCATCTCTCGCTCTCGAAATGCTGCATCCGGCTGCCCTTTATCTCGCTTTCCCACTGATAGGCTGATTCAGAGTCAGCTGTGCAACATCATGGCCCGGCCACACCCTCCTCCTCATCACAGACTGTTTTCCCCTTGATTGTTTTGCCATTGGTCTAGGAAGGGGAGTCAAAAGTTTCTGGGGTGGCACGAGGAAAATCTTGTAGGGCTTTGTCCCTCAAGCCTCCCCCTTATACCTGGCCATTTATCTAAGCAGGAAGCATAGTTATGTTGACTAACTTTTTGAACAACTTTTGCACCTATGCCTTAAAATGTTGCTTTAATAGGCAGCTTGATAGGTTTTGGAATAAAGCGTTTGTACAGCCATCCAAACAATACATACTGGATTAATCACCAAAATTACATAATGACCATTCTAAACTGGTCAATAATTTCAAGAGCATTAATCATCGGCTGGTGCAATAATACCCATGACTGAAGAGTGTGCAATATAATGATAGCAGAGAATGTGAGCCTTGATTTGGTTTGGTCACTCACTGCCAGTGTGTGCCCTGGGGGTGGTTGTCACTGGGCTGTGATTAATATTGTGTCCAGTGCTGTCAGTCTAGCGTGACATTATGGAAGGAAGATGCGAGCAGCGTGTGTCCTTTTTAAAACACACAGTCATGACCAAGTGCTGTATTTCATACTCTCAGGCTTCTGAAGACTGTCAATCATCCTGCCTCATGAAGCACTGCTGCTTTGACCTTGAAATCAGAGCATAAACAACAAATAATCCAGACACTCAACACATGACCCCATAAGCTCACCCTCTCGCCTATTTTACTGTGAAGTAAACGCTGTAATTCATCTATCAGCAGCCGTTATAGGACATATTATTACATTTGTGCAATGTTTTTAGTACTTTTTTCATAGTGGATCGACAGTTAAAGTTAAAGGGTGTGATTTCTGAGCCACTCATATCACCAGACGGAATTGCAAAAACAATGACCTTTCAAACTAAAATTCTGAACAACATGATCACTCTTGAAGTTGGCATGCTGTTTCTGGTGAACTCTCCTGGATATAAATGGATGTCAAACTTCTTTATATGCTCTGAAACACTTATCGCTTTAGCCTCTGGAGGCAGTGTTTTCAAATTTGGTCAATGTATACCGATTTTGGCTAAAGAAAAATCGGCACACACTTGCCGAATTTTTTGTGAGATCAGGCTGTTCTGAACAATCCCCCATGTCTTCCTTTGGTCGGAAATACAGGTCCCACCCCAAACTGACGTCATTGGTTGACCAAACGAAATTGCAAAAATAATTCTTAAATTAGGAATCACACACTACCGTTCTACTCCAACTATTTCTGCCATATCTACAGCAGAACTAGTAACAGTAGTATTGTAGCATTCACTTCTGAATTAAGCCAGTAACCCGGTCACTCCCCATTAGTTGAGCTATGTCAGACTGGTTGGGATTCTCAAAGAAACAGAGCAATGTTTTGATAGTAGCACAGTTAACACTTCTCAAGAAAACAACATACAAATGGCTTACTTATAGTTGTATCTGCAAATAAATAAAATGGGAAAGGAGAATGTATTGAACTTCACTGCTTATATCACTCTAATATCACTTTACCATGTGAACAACACTATGATGAATTTGTCAGTATACTCCGTCGCTGTAAGCAGCCCCTTTTGGTGGGCCCTGCATGCCTCCCTCTCCCACTCTGTAATTTTCTCCACCTTCCATTCTATTTCAGTGGCTGATAACTAAGAACATTATTTTTATGCCACATGCCAGGCTCAAATGAAAAGAGAGCTAACTTTAATGATACTGCAATTAATCGCCCCAATAGACAGACAGCTAAAAGACAAGATATTGACTTCATTAAGGATAATGTATTATGTCATTAAGTCAGCAGGGTCACCTTGTGTATCATACATAGTGGGCTAATATACTGGCATTTTCCTCAAATAAGATAAATTCTGAAATGAGTGATAAAGCAGATTAGAAAATGCCTCATCCAGTGAGTCGGAGAGGAAGCTGTCGTCCTCCTCCAGCAAGAATACAGAGCCCAATTACTGATCACTGCTTATCACAAAGCCACATTGCTTTGCCCAGGCAATTTAATCATTATTGTTTCTCTCAATCTGAGAAATGTTTCTCCTTCAGTGACTATGCTGAGAACTTAGACACGTCTGTCAGTTAGACATTTTCCCCATGTTTGAGAGTATTTTAGGATGGTTTAGAAACATTTGCGTAATTTGTGTGTACTAATCAGTTTTGGGGAAGCTATTTTAAAACTGTAGCTTGTCAATCTACAAGCTACTAATAATTTAGTAGTATTATACTGTAACTATAAGCATCCCTATTGAGAAAGTAGTCAGATACACTACAAGCTACTTAATACAAAGCAGCTAACTACATTGGATCTGTATCTATATCATTTATATATACACTACCGGTCAAAAGTTTTGAAACACTTGACAAAAATGTTTCACGTGATCTTAAAAATAATTTGATCTGAAGGCATATGCTTAAATGTTTGAAATTAGTTTTGTAGACAAAAATGTAATTGTGCCACCATATTAATTTATTTCATTATAAAACAAAAATTTAATAAACAAAAACATTTTTTTTTTTTTTTTAAATTGATGACTTGGCCAAATAATAAAGAAAAGCAGCCAATAAGTGCCCAACATAGATTGGAACTCCTTCAATACTGTTTAAAAAAAATCCCAGGGTGATTCCTCCAGAAGTTGGTTGAGAAAATATCAAGAGTACATTTCTGAAAAGTCTAGGCAAAGGGTGACTAAGAGTGACGAAAAGGTGAAAGCATTAAACACCTTAGCAATATTCCATAATTTTGTACATTGCTACAAAAAAGATGGAAAATTATGTGCAGGTGTCTCAAATGATTCAGTGAATCTTTTTTAACCAATTAATTTAAATAAACCTACCTGTCAGAGTGAAATGATTCACTAAAATGAATGAAACTTTGTAGGAGGATGTTTGATTATTACCTATGTTTGCTTAGGTGCAAAGCTACAATATTGATATTGCAATACAAAAATAACAAAGTAGTGTTAGCAGTTATACCGCTACTTGTTGGAGAAAAGCTGAGTTAAAGTCAGACTACTGCAAAAATTTACTTAGGTTAGTAGTGTCATCACTTATAGTTAGTAACTCCCTAACACTGCTATTTTCCACAAATAGTATACATTGTTTAGAAACAGATTTTTCCAAGACAAGTACAACACACAAACAGACATGCAAAATGATGAATATAACAGTTGTAGAACAGGGCAGCTCACTTCTTTGGATGAAATAAAGGTCAATGGACCCTTGAGATAACAGACAAAGCAACATTTGAGTTAGATCACTGATTGAACAGCCATTCATTTGACATCTCTCTCTCTCTCTCTCTCTCTCTCTCTCTCTCTCTCTCTCTGCAGTCTGGAGCATAAGGGCACAATGTGCCCCATTCCTGCGACCTTGGGATTCCTTTTTGGGCTGGCATTATTGACATTTTCCCCCACCATACTGTGGCCCTTCATCTAATATGTCATGATTATTGCTGAAGTCTCAGATGTCATTTGTGGCTGTAGATCAATGGCTGTCCACTCCCCCTTGTGTCGTATTGGCTGAGCAAACAGACTTCTTCCTCTAAATGTCTCTCTCTCTCTCTCTCTCTCTCTCTCTCTCTCTCTCTCTCTCTCTCTCTCTCTCTCTCTCCATCCATCCATTAGGGGTGTCCAGCTCTAGTAAGCACTCTTTCTTTCTTTGTTAGGTCAGTCTATACATCACAGTACACATCAGAAATACATTCACTTTCTCGTTTCTAGGTCTCTCAGCACACAGATGAGTGTCAAATAGCACTGTGTTCTATCATCATTCCAAAAATGTGCAGAGCAAGATTACTGTTAGTTACTAAAACTATTATGAAGATGAAAACAAGCAGTGAAAAAATATTTTTGAGTGAATGCAAAAATAAAATCGAAAGCTAAATTAAAATTAGAAATGTGCACTACAACAAACAAAACCTCAATAGAATTAGGAGAATGATGACAACAAAGTACTATGGATACAAAGGATTATGTGCAGTCACCCAGGTGTTATCACAAAATAAAAAACCTTCCAGGTGATACTAGACCTGATCACCCTGTTGGGGTTTATTTGGTGATAACAACCGGCTGAGTGTACTTTATCCCTTACTTAATGCATAATTTAGATAAATTGCACAGCATGCACTAACTAATGTTAACATATAATTTTATTGTTAAAAATGTATTAGTATACATTATGTATTGAACCAAGATTGATACATGCAGTAAAAGTATTGTTCATTGTTTATTCATGCTATTGCATTAACTAATGCTAATATATTTAACCTTACTGTAAAGTGTTTCCAAAATAAATTTTTAATTACTTGCATTACTAGTTTTTGTATTTTGATTCAATAATGGATAGTCTGATTTAGTAATGAATGTCAAGCCTAACTTCTGTCTATCCCAGACATTATAGGATGAGATGGGTCGCTTGTATACAAATGAATAGGATATATCTTAACACTGAATACAGCGCTGTAGGAATTGAAGCCCTGCCTTTCAGTAAAAAGAGAGAATCACCATTTTTGCAAGAGACGTCCAGAACCAAAATAAAAACAATAATAAAAATAAACATAGTGAAATGTTAAGGTGTGGAGAAACCTTGATCATGAAACAAACAGTTTTCATTCTCATTACAGTTGTGTTAAAATAGTCTAGTAGAGAGACAGCATGTGTATGGTGTGTGACACAGAGATAAGGCCTTGCTTGTCATCAGAATCAGTAATATACTCTGTGCTGAATTCACCTTGTCGGCAAGACACAGTAACAACACAATACTTAAGACAGTGACCATAATATTCTCATAAGGAGCAGTTTCCATAGCAATGCTTTTGAAGTATGCTGCGCTGGCAATGAATACAAAGTTCATCAGTGTACATGTCATTATATTATCATTTGTAATGACAACTCTTCTGAACAACTCATTTTCATGATGTGACTGTTTAGTGGCCCTTTAAATCTCAGGGAATATATTTGTAGAAAATGAAAAGATAATTCAACTTTCAAAGAAACTACAGAGGACTTTAATTATCTTTCTAATGGGGAATTAATTATGCCAGGCCTAATTGATTATGAATGTGAGGACACAGATCATGGGTTTGAACTATCACACATAAAGCAGGCAGAGAAAATGATTTCACTGAGGTTTTGAGAGAAAACACTCCAATTAGTATTGAGACTTTCAACTTATCAATTTAGTTAATAGTCACCTCAATTTTGGATTCTGATTCTGAAGTCATTCTGATACTGGAAATTATCTACAACTTTACCAAACAACACATATGTGCGTGCGTGTGTGTGTGTGTGTGTGTGTGTGTGTGTGTGTGTGTGTGTGTGTGTGTGTTAGACATTACTTTTTTAGACAGATAGTTCAGACTCGAAATAAGCTCTATTAACCACATTCAAAATCAATGAACAATTACAATGAACGCACCTAGTTGCTACATTGCTTGGTACAGTAACCGTAAACAGAATACGGTTAGTCTAATAAAATGAGAAATTATATAATTCAACTTGTACAACTAAAAATAACTATTGTTCTTTGCATTCTCGGTAGATCAAAGGCCTAGGGAAATGTCAAAGAAATGTTGCTCCTTATATTTGTGGATTATGATAAATAATCTTTTGTATCATTCTTTCCTGTCTCCATTATAATAGTTAATCTGCACATATTCATTGCATTACAAATGGCACAGCTGAAAAAATAAGAAGGGTGAGGTGCATTAGTCATCTGATAAAATACACCCTGTTATCCACCTCAAATTTAAATGGTACTTAAATTTAATCTATTATTCCATACAATAACTCTCCAGCATATTACACACTATTAGCACATTGCATCACAGAATTTGTTCATTAGATAACAAATAATGCAGTACAGTATGATAATTAAACATAAAAATGTAGCATTTTGAAACTGTTTTAGTTTTGTTCTTTACATTTATCTGGCATTACCAACAACATTGCATCTCTACTAACTGCCAGATAAGCTAATATACTGCTGGTCACTAAATGTTCATTAGCTTATATAGTAAGCTGAACAGTACAATAATGTACCACAGTACCTCACTAAGCAAGCTCACTCCTCTGTAACAGTGAATTTAAAGGATTATGCTACAACTGTGATAATAAAGGGTAGTTTTAACTATGGGTACAAGCTCATAGCTGTGGCCTTGTGTACCAGAGAGCACATATTCCGCTCAGGTACAATCAGCGCATCAACCCTTCAGCAGCAGCAACCTGATGAATTAGTCTGGAGTGCCTTTCACCCAAGGTCAAGGCTATGCAGACAAGCATTATTGAACTTATTTTACCAATTCATATGCATGCCTTAGGAAGCTCAGCAATATAATTGTAAACCTGTCCCATGCTTTAATGAGCCTTCCTGAGGGATCACAAAATGACACTTTTTTTCTGTCCTCCCATATTCTTTTTTCATTATGCCACACAAGATGTGATGCAGCAGAAAAGGACAACAAGGAAGAGGGTAAGAACATTTACATTTATGTATTTGGGGGAGATTTTTGTCAAAGGAAACTTCAGTGCATTTTAATTGTGTTAATTGTGACTTGAACCCATGACCTTAGTGTTGGGAGCACAATGCTCTACCAGTTGAGCTACAGAACCCAAAATGAGTACAGTGGGGTGTGAGGTGCAAAGAGGGAGTTACAGTGCTGTCTGTCTCATAAGTGACTTTTCAACATTTACTTAAAAGTCCACAAGGACTGAACAAACTGATGAATCTGACATATGGAGAGGAGTGACTGGGACTTGGACTGGGTCCTACACCACGTGCGCCCTTTCCTTTCACCTTGACGCGCTCTCACACCCAGCTATTTTGTTTTGTGACACACACGCACACCTGCACACCCTGCAGTTGTACTGTTTCCTGCTTTTTCTGTCTACCTTTTCTCGCCGTTTTTCCTCTTCCCCTTTTCGGCTTGGCTGAACAGGGCTGACAGGCGGATTCCTTTGCTTTTCACCATATTAAAGCCACTTTCCCGCACTGACAGCCTGTTCTATTCTGCCACCTTATAGCTCGGGCTTCACACATCTCTGGGCAGCCACTGCTTTTTGACAGACCACTGTCACTTCTCATCATCCTCTCTGTATATTCGGTGCTCCCCCCTCCCAAGCACGCAGGCCTACTTTCCTACCAGTGCAATTATTTTTTTTGACAAGCCATCCATCAACCTTAACTTTAAAAGCACTTTCTGCTGATATCCATTGTTAAAGCTCCAGCCTTCGTTTTGTTTCCCACTTCCCTGAGAGCTTGCATGAGAGAATATGATATCAGACATCCAACCTACCAAACCATGTAAATTTACTTTGTTCTCGGCTATGTTTCCAATTTCACGTCCAATTTTTTGGTACATTATGCAGAGTTGTTGTGCCTAATATGATGTTGTCAAATCCCATTAAAGTTCAATGTCTTGCATGCTTTAAAAACAGGTTACAATTTATATTCCATAAAGTGGGGAAAGAGAGCAGTCGATAGTGAAGCTGAATCTTATTAAAATTATCTGTTCAATTGTGACGTCTGTGGAGGGAGTAATTTAGAGGCATTAGCACAGGCACATATGAATATGTCAGCATGGCCAATAACGTCAGGCAAGGCGAAGGCGGCACATCTCTGAGAGTCAATAAAGCTCTTGTGCTGGTGACAGAAATGTGATGATAATCTAAGAAAATGAATAAGAAAACTTCCTGTTTGTGGAGGGATTCTGCTTGCCATTGAATAATTTGGAGCATCTCCAATTGGCCTACATCTTGGCATTGTGCAGGAAAAGCAGGGCACATCATCTTGGTGTTCCCCAACAGAGTCTGTCTGGTGCGCCCAACTGAATGTATTACATGCACTTAACATACTATTTACCTTACGCTGCTGAAATGACATTGTCTCAAATTTGACGACTGAATCCATTAGAACAATATGCAGCTAAAACTGCATTGAGCTGTCACTGAAAACTGCATATTCAACACACACATTCCCATAACGAAAATAAATACACATCTATTAATGAAGGATTATATGTAGTTATAGAGTTTCATGGGACACACTCAGTATAACAGCTATAAAGCACTAACATTAACTTACCTACAGACTCATATATGGTGCCTCAACAGTATATAAATGGCAGTTATGTAGCACCATAAACTGTGAAATCACACAAATGTGTATCTAATACATTAAAGTACAGGAATATTTTCAAATCTAATATTTCAGTTAGGGTTTACATTGCATCTAAAATAAGTTTACAAATTTTCATTGAGAGGTAAAAGCAATTAATTAAATGTACTGTAATTCATGCAAAAATTAAACAAACAAACAAATAAAACCCTCTTTAAAATGTCATTTGGCTGCAATGCTATATGTCGAAATGAGCAAAAGGACTGACTTTGTGCCAAATATATTCACAAGTTTCCCTTCAAGAAAAGGAAGCACAATTAACAAGCTGATATCGCCATGTGTCTGGCTGAGCTAATGAACATCAAATTACACTCAAATCTTTATAAATCATCATTACTGAGGATTCTAATTGATCAGCAATTAAAAATGATAAATGCTATATTCACCAAAACTTTACTTCAATCTTCCAAATAACAAACTATTCATCTTGGTGGCTTCACAGCTAATTTCATATTATGTATACAGCAAGTTAACAAGGACAGGCAGGCATAATAGTGTGGGACCATTCCTTTTGCTCACAGCAGGGTTCCTTATCTTTTCTTAAATACATGTGTGTCTATTTGGCAAACTGATGTCTATTTCTTAATGTCTTCTTGCTAATCTTTTAACATAAATGCCTTCTACAGTTTTAACCATGCAATACATATCAATAAGATTATTTTACTATACCACATTGTGGTTATCCACAAAAAGGTGTTTACATGTGTTTACTTGTGTGGCTGTTGAGGGCGTGGTTCAAGCCGTGGAGACACCTGCCTGTCTGTGGGTCTCTGACAGCTCAACCAGGAGCTAAGTGTCAACATATGGTTATCAATGATCCAGATGGCTTCTTCCATGTCTAGAGACTGACAACTTTGCTCCTCTATTATCAAACAGTAGTAATTAACCATAATCAAGTAGGTGTTAATTAAGCATAATGAAACAATTTCTACCCAGCCCGAGCCTACTATCAGCAACTTACGGCTAATTATAAGCACTAAGCACTCTGGGTTATCTCGGGCGGGCGGTGCAGTATTTGTTCTGCTGATGATGGCTATGTTTTTTTCTATCTGTGAGTTTGGCAGATTTAGGCCTGGAAAACTCCTGATTTGCCAGGGTGTCACAGCTGTTAAGGATGAACAAAAAGGGAACTGGACTCCTGATGACAACATTTCAGGGGTTTGTCATTCCCTGTGAAAAGATAGCCATTAATCAGACTGACCCCTGCCTACAGTCACCCCAGCACAACACCTGCAGCCTGGGCATGTTTCAGAAGAAATTAAAGCCATAAATTTTCTAACTCATGTTTACACACATGGCCAATGGGGCTGCAGCTCAGTGCCATTTTAAGGAATGGAGATGCATACTTTTTTTTTGAGGTGTTGTGAAATGACTCCCAGCTTAAACGTAGCATTTAGCATAATAACTTGGACACCCTGACTGCAGCTATGTGGCATTTTAAGTACACGGAAATGCATACTTTAGAGGGATTGTGAAATGCATCCCAATGTAAACATAGTCTTTTGAATACTAACATTCGGAGACAGTTTAGCTGAGACAGACCACTTGAATAAAAATGTATGGGATAAACTGGGATGCCCTATATGGCGGGTAAGGAAAAGGAAGTGCTGCCTTACAGGTAAAAGAGCCAATCATCTTTTTGCTAAAGACATCGCCTGTAAGCAAACTCAATAATGAGTATGTGAATTAGCTGATTTTTTATTTTTTTTTCAGAATATACTGCTGATTTGAAATGTGTTATTTGATCGTTATCTTGACCATCCATTTGAGAGATTTCACTCTTTTTTTCATTCAAGTGGATAGAAGATAGCATCCATTGAAAATAGCTGCACAGAACCATTCCAAAGATGGCCGCTGAATGGAGTGGCTTGCCTTGACAGTTACTTTCATTATGAGCATGTAAACATGAATGTGTTGTTTGTTGGTTTGTGGTGACTTTAAATGTGCTGTAAATGATTTCAGACATTTTACTAACTTTAACCATTTTGCTAACTTATCCTAAACCCCACCCTCCAATGTGTGCCAACCTGAAGTCAGCTTGTATAGGGCTGTCACAGAGACAAACGTGATTTATTTTAACAAACATCAACTATTTCAGTGTCAACTGTCAGGTTTTTAAGACATTTTATGCACAACATACAAAAAACAACAACAAATAAACAACAAATAACAAATAAAACAACAACAACAACAACTTAAAGACACAGTTTTATTTCTTGTGTTATGAAATATGTTCTATTGCAAGATGAAGTTCGGGTTGGGCATACAAGAATTCTTATTTTTTAAGCTATAGCCAATAGCCAAGATGTTCACAGCCATGAAAAATGATTTGATGCTTGTTATATCTAATCAGATGTGGTTGGTATTGCAGGAGGGACATTCTTATTCTAGAGAGCATTGTATTGTACAAAAAGTTGTATTTGCCCCTGTGTGCAAGATGAGTATTGAGATGAATATTTTAGCAAATTTTTCCCACATTATAAAGACTGAAATTTGTACATGCACATATCTGATAAAAGTTAATTTAGTGAACTCTTAAGAGTACACTAGCATGGCCTGAAAAAAATAAAAAATATAAATAGGATGGTTCGAAAGCTAAAAGTCACGTTTATTTAATATAAGTATAGTCACAATATAGCCACACAAAACCTTATAAATAAGATCAAGAATGTTAAGATGTTGCAGTAACACGTTATAATTTTTTCTTTTTTGCGATTAGACTGGCAACTTCATTAAAAAGCGAGAAAGGAAAATGTCAGTATGGATTGCATTTAAACGACAAAATCAAAAGACAAGCTATGACATGATACTACGGGACACCTCAATTCAATATCAGATAAAAAAACAAGTTTATGCAGACAGGATATGACACTCCTGTTATTATTTTACCTGATAAAGGAACATGGTCTTTCTACCCTCCACATGAAACAGTAAAATAATTGCATTTCCCCTGAGGCTAGCGTAAGGTGGATCTGTAGTTTCCTATCTGTCTCTCAATCGAGGTTGTGTCGATGTAGTGACACAAGAGGTTGCTCTTGGGAGCCCCAAACACCTCTGATCTTTGAGAAATGGCCAATGTGAGTTGGTGAATGGAATTTGCATGCCAATCCTCCAGACATATGGGTATAAAATTAGTTTGCTCGCAACCATTCATTCAGATTTTTTCTTCAGAGCCGAGCAGTTGATTCATACTGAGACAGTGTTCGTGGATGGATCATGTTCTCATTGCGAGAACGCAGTCTCGTTGTAGTCGCAGCTTTCCTTCTTCAGAGGGAAAGCCACTCCAGCTGCTTCCCGCCCTGGTCCTTCTTCCTACGGGTAAGAGGCCACATCGGTTAGCACTGGGGGCGATTTGGGGACCCCAATGTGAGTGGTTCCACCAGGTAATCCCCCACAGACCTTCCATTTACAGTACGCTCGTTTTCCCTGGTCTAGTTCTGGGATGAGACAGGCTACTCGCCCCACGGCGAGTTTGATGTCTCATTTGGGGCACGGGAACAGGATGAGCTCTCGATCGCAGCATTGGAGAGTGGGCTGAACCAGTCGGACGCGGAGGACTCGACTGGACTCCCAGTCTGAGCGTCAGCCATTCTTGCCCGGGCGCCTGCGAGTGTCGGGCTGGAGTGGAATCCTCTACCCTGCCCTGAACCCTCACTGCTTGACGATTGGTTCCTGGGCTCAGAGCGCCACTCACGGGCATGCCCCGCCCCAGTTCCATTCTTCCTGGAGGTGCACGAGGAGCTCACTAAATCGTGGTAGGCACATTTTACTTCCCGGACCCAATCTCTGAAACCTCTCCTCTCTCACTACCCTCGATGGTGGGACAGCAAGGGGGTACACGGCGATTCCCCAAGTGGATGATGCAGTTGCAGTGCACATGTGCCCGCAAAACACCACCACCTGGCGGAATTGTCCAAGACACCCATCCAGGGCCTGTAAGCTCACATCATCCCTGGCTACCAAGTCTTACATTGCCATTGGGCAGGCCGCCTCCGCCCTGCAAGAAATGGCTCTTATGAAATTGCACCAGGCAAAGGAGCTGAGAGAGCCCGTCATCACTCAGCAAGCCTGTCCCTCCAGTCGAGATTAAGAAAGAGTTCTACAGCCCCTACTTCATCTTGCCAAAGGAAAGCTAGTGGGTAGCTGCCAATCCTGTATCTGCAAGTACTGAACCGGTCCTTGCACAGACTCCCGTTCAAGATGCTGAAGCAGAAACTCATTTTGGCATGCATCCCGCATCAAGTTTGGTTCACAGTGGTAGACATGAGGGGCCCTTTCTGCGGTTCACCTTCGAGGGTTGGGTTACCCAGGTCAACTGGGAAAAAGAGCAAACTCTCTCCGGTTCAGAGCATCTCTTTTCTCAGGATGGAGTTTGACTCAGTTTCTATGTTCATGAGCTCACGAGCGAGCACACGCAGTCAGTGCTGAACTGCGTAAAATGGTGGTTCCAGGGGCATATGTCTTTCCCTGGCAGCAGTCACACCACTCGGGTCGATGCATATGAGACCGCTCAAGCACTGGCTTCAGACTCGAGTCATATGCAAGAATGCAAGGTCATTTCAAAGGCTGAACAAGTTGCAGCAGATCAGCGTGATGGCCACGCAATGTATGCCGTGGCGCCATGCCCATCTCGGGACTTGAGTCCCTGGCACTGGCTTCAGACTCGAGTCCCGAGATGGGCATGGTGCCACAGCATACATCGCATGGCCATCACGCTGATCTGCTGCCACTTGTTCAGCCTTAGTGCAAGTGTCCAGGCAAATCATTGTTACGACAGATGCCTCCAAGCGAGGCTGGGGCATTGCATGCAATGGGCAAGCAGCCACATGCTCCTGGACAGGGCCACGACTGAGTTGGCATCAACTGCTTCGAGTTTCTGATGGTATGGCTCACCCTGCAGAGCTTGACAGACAACACGGCGACGGTAGCGTATATAAACCACCAAGGCTGCTTATGCTCGTGTCGCATGTCACAACTCGCCCGCTGTCTCCTACTCTGGATTCAGCAGCGACTCAACTTGTTGCGAGCCACTCACATCCTGGGCGACCTCAAAGGTGCAGTGGATGCACTGTCACAGCAGATCATGCTCAGGGGACAGTGGAGACTCCATCCCCAGGTGGTCCAGCTGATTTGGAGTCGATTTGGCTAAGCACGGGTAGACCTGTTCACTTCCCGGGAGTCCTCCCACTGCCCACTCTGGTACGCCCTGACCGAGGCTCCCCTCAGCACAGACACACTGGCACACAGCTGGCCCCTGGAGCTGTGCAAGTATGTGTTTCCCCCAGTGAGCCGGATTGCATAGACCTTGTGCAAGGTCAGGAAGAATGAGGAGTAGGTCATCCTGGTGGCACCCTACTGGCCCACCTAGACTTGGTTCTTGGAGCACACACTCCTCGTGACAGCCCCTCCCTGGTGAATTCCCTTGAGGGAGGACGTCCTCCCTCAGGGACGATGTGCCATCTGTTACCCGTGAGCAGACCTCTGGAATCTCCATGTCTGGCCATTGGATGGTGCATGGAAGACCTAAGCGGCCTACCACTGGCAGTGGTAGACACGATCACTCAGACCAGTGCTCCCTCAATGAGGTGCCTGTATGCCTTGAAGTGGCATTTGTTCACTAAGCGGTGTTCTTCCCAACATGACGGCCCCCAGAGATGCGCAGTCGAGTCTGTGCTTTCCTTCCTGTAGGAGAGGCTGGAGGGGCGGCTGTACCCCTTCACCATGAAGGTGTATGTGGCCGCTATAGCAGTGTACCACAAAGCAGTATATGGTAAGTCTTTCTGGAAACACAACCTGATCATCAGGTTCCTTAGAGGCATGAGGAGGCTGAATCCTCCCAGGCTGTGCATCATCCCCACGTGGGATCTCTCTGTGGTCCTGTGGGGCCTGCAGAGAGCCCCTTTTGAGCCCCTTGAATCAGTTGAGCTAAAGGAACGTGATCCTGAAACCCAGATCGGGCTATGTGTCCAAGGTTCCCACGATTCCATTTAGGGATCAGGTGGTGAACCTGCAAGTGCTGTCCCTGGAGGAGGCATATCCAGCATTGTTGTTGCTGTATCCTGTGCTTTGCGCATCTACTTGGGCTACAAGCACACTCTACCAGGATTGTGGCACACTCCTGGGCCCTGACCATTGGCGCCTCTTTAGCAGACATCTGTAGAGCAGGGCTGGGCAACACCCAATACTTTCACGAGATTCACCAATCTCCGGGTTGAGCCAGTTTAATCCTGTGTATTGTCAGTTGCAAACAACTAAGTATGTGGGGTATCTGCATGTGGGGGAAGACATGTGCTTTTTCCCCCCAGCTGAGTTCATGACACTGTGGAGCCTAGATGTCTTTCCTCCTTAGCCCTGTGGCAGACGAATTTGGAAGAGAATTTTGATGCCGGCCCAGTACATGTGCTGGTAGGGCCTGTACTGTGGTAGGTGCTCCACATGTGCTGGTTGCCTGTGAGTAACCCTGTGTGATGTATCTTCATCGGAACACTTTCCTCATTGGTAAACCCTCGTCTTCCTTGGACAGAGTTCCCTCTTCCACCGGTCACCGGGTGTGTAGCGCTCCATCCCCTCCGGGTAGGACCTACCATGGTGACTTCCTCCACATGCGATACTGTCATACCAGTCAGTAAGTCCATGTGATGTATTTCCTTTATTACCTTCCCTTCGGTCAGGGTTCCCCCCAACACGGATGTTTATGGCCCCAGCTGAATGAATTCCACTTTTTGGGGAGAAAAAAGAGGTCATGGCTGGTGTGTCTTGTCCCCATTATGGGCAGTTGGCTTATCCCAGAGAAGCAGGGGACTGTATGATACTTGCAGAGCATTTGGGGAGGTTATTTGAGGGCAAGGGGCACTTGCTACGAGGCATGCTGTGTCTTGCCCGCACCTGCACCACCAATCCACGTAACACAGTTCAGCTAGTTGTGGCATTTCGTATAGGGACCCCTAGTGTTACTACATCGACACAACGTTGAGTGAGTGACAGATAAGGAAAGTCTTGGTTACTGTCATAACCTCCATTCCCTGATGGATTGAATGAGACATTGTGTCCCTCTTTCCACAACACTGAACTGCCCGCTGAAATGACCGGGACCCTGTTTCAGCTCCTCAGTGCAAAACCTGAATGAGTGGTTGCGAGCCAGCTCCTTTTATACCCGTATGTCGAGGGAAGAGGCATGCAAATTACACTCGCCAATTCCCACTGGCCTTTTCTCAAAGATCAGAGTTGTTTTGGGCTCCCAAGTGTGACCCCTAGTATCACTAAGTAGACACAATGTCTCGTTCCTTACATCAGGGAATGGAGGTTACGACAGTAACCAAGATATTTCTCAGAGAGTGTCATCTTCTGAGTCAAACTTCTGCGAGAGACATTTGCACGGTGACATGGTGCGACTCCCAAAACAAATTTATCAGAATGCAAATAGGACAGCATAAATAACTGGTTCACGTGCACTTTTATAATGATTACAGCATGATAAAATAATGAAGAAAAAAAAGGGTACGAGAATAAAGCTTTTGAAGTCACCTTTTTTTGGACTTCTCGTGTTCCCTTTCAAAAGTTACACTTATGATGCAGCACTGGAAAAGCGCTTTGGGAACAGCTTTAGGTGTGACCAACTGTGAATATGCATGCAACACGTCAATAAACATTGACCGGAATTTATAGCCTCTGCCGGTGTAATCATTGGATGCACCTGGGGCAGGGCTATAAATAGATGCGTCACAGGAGCATCATCAGATCTTTTGTCTTCAGATCACTCTGTGTCTGTGTGTGCTATCACGAGCTTGTCAGAACTTTCTTTCCTCTGTTAGGAGTTAGAATTTGTTAGGCAGTGCGCAGAAGAACTTTCTCTTTTTCTCTTCTTTCTAAAAAAGAAAAGGGGGGAAAAGAAAAAAAAATGACTGAAAGTCAGGGCAAACGATTTATGAACATGCTCTTGTTTGTTCAGGGCAAACTAACAAGAGCATGCTTCTCTTGCATTGGGGCAGGGCGGGTGCGAGCATCATGATCTGCTTTCAGTCAAAATGCTTCGCGCTCGCCTTGCTTAATTCCGGGAGTCAGCGCCCAATCTTCATTCGTGGGGCTCTTATATGGATCTGGCTGAGGAGCGAGAGATGGGTCCATCCCTTTCGCTCACTCTCTCCCCAGAACCAGCTGGTCCTTCCCGTGATCTTGAAGTGCGCTCTGGCTACTCTTCGGTTCATGAGGGGGACCTTTAATCTCTTAAGTCTGCAGACTTTGAATTACCCACCTCTGAGCAATCCGGGCATGATAGTAAATCAGTGGAGGAATTGCTCGATGTGATTACTCATGCGGTGGCCAGGCTTCAATTAGACTGGCCATGCCAACAAGAGACCCCCAAACGCTCCAATTTAGAGGACAGATTTCTGCCTGGTGGCCAGGGGAGGGGAATGCCTCATCAGTCCCTTCCCTTCTTTGATGACCTCCATGACGAGCTCTCTCGTTCATGGAGGAAACCTTATTCTTCCCGGGGGTATTTGATGATGCCGCCGGTCGAAGATTATCTCTCGCCGGGTTCGGCATTATCGCTAAAAAGACCCTCTCTCCCCACAAAGCCATGCAGGAATACCTGCATGCTAGTTCAGGCTTATCAAGCAGCATGTCAGGCTGCTGCTGCTCTGCACACTATGTCAGTATTACAGGCATACCAGGCTGATTTGCTAAAGGACCTGAGTGCGGGCACCACGCTCGACGAGGCTTTTTTCACTCTCACTGTAAATCAGGGCTCACTCTACCAGAGGGCTCGCCTCTTAAGCCTTGGCTAGAGGTGTCCCTCTGCAGCATTTTTGTGATACGGTAGGCTGGTCCTCTCCGCACACATTTCATTAGATTCTATAGTTTGGATGTTCATGCCACTCCGGGCTCTTATGCCCTTGAGTCGACATCTCAAGCTCATGTCTGAGACCTCTCATGCTCTTGTGAGCACACTACACAACCGAAGGGGGTCCGGATAGCCACAGTGCGGCGGCGTGGGTATTCTCATTCCCAAACCATTTTTCCATTGCAGCATCATAAGTGTAGCTTTTTGAAAGGGAGCATCTCGGATTAATTCAGTGTAACCCTTGTTCCCTGATGAAAGCGGAACAAGATGCTGCACTTCACTGCCGCACTGGGATTCCCCAGGACTGCTCTTCAGACAAAATACCTGACGATGCTCCTGTGAAGCATCTATTTATAGCCCTGCCCCAGGTGCATCCAATGATTACACCAGCAGAGGCTATAAATTCCGGTCAATGTTCATTGATGTGTTGCACACATATTCACAGCTGGTCACACCTAAAGCTGTTCGCAAAGCACTTTTCCAGTGCAGCATCGTTCCTCTTTTATCAGGGAACAAGTGTTACACTCAAGTAACCCGAGGCTGATTTGTTTACTGTTCAAGACCTTCATTGATGTTAACGACAGTCAAATCTGTTTACTGTCAAGGCATCTGTGTGTTTGTGTATGTAACGTTTTCATATAAGTTGTATTGTTTATATCACACTCCCCATTGACACCCTGACACCTTATATGTGACACTTGCCATTCATCCAAACAGCCACAACAACTATTGTGACATTTGGTGATGCTGACATATTCCGCTCAAATGCTTGAGTGACCATTCTCTTCTTCTGCATTTCTTGCAGTCTGACTGGCCATGAAACTCTAGATGAGAGAGTGTGCTGACAGTGTGTAAATGTAAATGAGTGGCCCGGGCTCACCCCCGACGTAACGGGAGTGCAGTTCTGAGTAATACTGACCATGTCATCCATCCACTCTCACTGTAAATCAGGGTGTCACCAAAATGGGCCCAATTAAAAGGGGTCAGAACAGAAAATTAGTGGCTTTATGTACAGTCAGTAATTTCTCCAGGAAGATGCATCAAGCAGCCAAAGGAGTAAATCATTTTGAGAGCGAGGCGATAATTACAGGGATCGTGGTCCTTCCCCGGCCCTCAGCTGGGTTAGATCAGCCCGATTTAATCAACACCACATCATCTACACTTAGCAAGGAAACTATTCATTCAGCCTTTAAAACAACAGCACTGGACGCCTGGGCTGTGAGTTATGATTTCCTCTGAGTCATGAATCTGGCATTGGTGCTACTTCTACTAAGCAGGATGTGAAATTAAAAAAGTAACATAACACAACACAATGTATTCAGTGAATGTAATTAGAAATCTCACTATGGTCGACTAGTTACCCAAAAATATCCTACAGTCAATTAGTGATTTTGCCTAGTTTATCTAGATTTTCTCTGACAGTATATATATATATATATATATATATATATATATACAGTGAGGAAAATAGGTATTTGAACACCCTGCTATTTTGCAAGTTCTCCCACTTAGAAATCATGGAGGGGTCTGAAATTGTCATCGTAGGTGCATGTCCACTGTGAGAGACATAATCTAAAAAAAAAAATCCAGAAATCACAATGTATGATTTTTTAACTATTTATTTGTATGATACAGCTGCAAATAAGTATTTGAACACCTGAGAAAATCAATGTTAATATTTGGTACAGTAGCCTTTGTTTGCAATTACAGAGGTCAAACGTTTCCTGTAGTTTTTCACCAGGTTTGCACACACTGCAGGAGGGATTTTGGCCCACTCCTCTACACAGATCTTCTCTAGATCAGTCAGGTTTCTGGGCTGTCGCTGAGAAACACGGAGTTTGAGCTCCCTCCAAAGATTCTCTATTGGGTTTAGGTCTGGAGACTGGCTAGGCCACGCCAGAACCTTGATATGCTTCTTACAGAGCCACTCCTTGGTTATCCTGGCTGTGTGCTTCGGGTCATTGTCATGTTGGAAGACCCAGCCTCGACCCATCTTCAATGCTCTAACTGAGGGAAGGAGGTTGTTCCCCAAAATCTCGCAATACATGGCCCCGGTCATCCTCTCCTTAATACAGTGCAGTCGCCCTGTCCCATGTGCAGAAAAACACCCCCAAAGCATGATGCTACCACCCCCATGCTTCAGAGTAGGGATGGTGTTCTTGGGATGGTACTCATCATTCTTCTTCCTCCAAACACGGTTAGTGGAATTATGACCAAAAAGTTATATTTTGGTCTCATCTGACCACATGACTTTCTCCCATGACTCCTCTGGATCATCCCAATGGTCATTGGCAAACTTAAGACGGGCCTTGACATGTGCTGGTTTAAGCAGGGCAACCTTCCGTGCCATGCATGATTTCAAACCATGACGTCTTAGTGTATTACCAACAGTAACCTTGGAAACGGTGGTCCTAGCTCTTTTCAGGTCATTGACCAGCTCCTCCCGTGTAGTTCTGGGCTGATTTCTCACCTTTCTTAGGATCATTGAGACCCCACGAGGTGAGATCTTGCATGGAGCCCCAGTCCGAGGGAGATTGACAGTCATGTTTAGCTTCTTCCATTTTCTAATGATTGCTCCAACAGTGGACCTTTTTTCACCAAGCTGCTTGGCAATTTCCCCGTAGCCCTTTCCAGCCTTGTGGAGGTGTACAATTTTGTCTCTAGTGTCTTTGGACAGCTCTTTGGTCTTGGCCATGTTAGTAGTTGGATTCTTACTGATTGTATGGGGTGGACAGGTGTCTTTATGCAGCTAACGACCTCAAACAGGTGCATCTAATTTAGGATAATAAATGGAGTGGAGGTGGACATTTTAAAGGCAGACTAACAGGTCTTTGAGGGTCAGAATTCTAGCTGATAGACAGGTGTTCAAATACTTATTTGCAGCTGTATCATACAAATAAATAGTTAAAAAATCATATATTGTGATTTCTGGATTTTTTTTTTTTTAGATTATGTCTCTTACAGTGGACATGCACCTACGATGACAATTTCAGACCCCTCCATGATTTCCAAGTGGGAGAACTTGCTAAATAGCAGGGTGTTCAAATACTTATTTTCCTCACTGTATATATATATATATATATATATATATATATATATATATATATATATATATATATATATAAAAGTATGAGAACCCTTTAGAATTAGCTGGTTTTCTGCATTAATTGGTCATAAAATGTGATCATTGCTTCAGTAAAGTCACAAGTATAGATAAACAACGTTCTTAAGCTAAAAACACACAAACAATTATAATCTTTACCAAACACATCCCATTAAACTTTCAAGGTGCTGTGGAAAAAGTAAGTGAACCCTTTGATTTAATAACTGGTCATTCCTCCTTTGACAGCAATAAACTCAACCAAGCATTTCCGGTAGCTGTGGAGTAGACCTGCACAGCTTTCAGGAGGAATTTTTGACCATTCTTTTCATAAAATTAATTTTACTGTCAGTGATGGCAAGCGGTCCAGGCCTGAAGCAGCAAAGCAGGCCAAAAACATGATGCTCCCTCCACTGTACTTCAAAGTTGTGATGATATTTTATATGTTCGTATGTGGTGCTTTTTAAGCCATACATAGTTCTGTTGGTTCTTCTCAAACAATTATGCCACAAAACTTGGCGAACTTCAGGCACACAGCAATGTTTTTGTTGGAAAGCAGCATCTTCCTTTGTGGTGACTTGCCATGGACCATGTTTTTCTTATAGTAGACTCATGAAAAGAGATTGTAATGAGTTCCAATGATTCCTTCACATCTTTAGCTGTCACTCTAGGGTTATTTTTACTACACTGAGCATTCTGCGGTGTGCCCTTTGAGTCATCTTGGCTGTACGGCCACTTCTAGGGAGAGTAGCCACGGTACTACATTGACTAAATTTATAGACAATTTATCTGAATGTGGACAGATGAATATGTAAGCTATTTGAGATAAATTTGTAAACCTTTTTTTATCTTTAAGCAAAGAAACAATTCTTTATCATAGGTCTTCTGAGATCTCTTTTTTTGGCATGGTCCATGGAAGCAAATGCTTCCTGTTTATAGCAAACTCAAAATGTATGAGTGCTTTTAAATGTCAAAGTAGCTCTAACACACACCTCCAATCACGTTTCATTAATTGGATGCCAGGTTTGCCATCTCCTGATTCTAATTAGCTTTTGTTGACATAATAAGCCTACATAATAAGTCACATACCTTTTCCAACCAACACTCTGAATGTTTGAATATGCTGTAATTTGTGTGTTACAAGTTAAAACAGATTGTGTTAGTTCATTATTGAAACCTAGATTAAGATCAGGATTCCATCAATTTAACCAAGACTAACTTTACATAGTTAATATGAATAAAAACCCTGTCATCATTTCATCATTACTTATAAATTTAGTTTTCTGTGGGAGCTTTCTAAATATGGTGCAGCTAACCTAAAATATCTATAAGATAGTAAAAGAATGTAATAACTATACAGATATATTTATAATGTTAAAGATTCATAAATATGATTACATTTCTGAAGCTGTACATATGTAAAAAATTACATCTTAAATGCTGTTAATATTTCGATATTGTACATTTCAGCTTTAACCAAACATACAAAAATGTACATGCAAATGTTATGTATAAATATCTACAAATAATAATGAGATCATGCTGGGCTTGCTTGATTTATCCGACATCATTGTAGTCATGTTAGTAACTTAAAAAATGTTTCTCAGACTGCAAAATTGTTTTAGTGTGCACTGGGACTGAAAAGGACTGCTCAGCCAACCCGATTAGTAGATTTTGAGTTTCATGTAGTTTTGCATATCCCTAAATTTTGCATGGCAAGGAGTGAGTGGCCGTATGTTTCAGTCAACACTGTTGTCTTCAAGCCCTGAGTGTGAAACTGAAGTTGGAGATGAAGATGCACCAGTATCAGAGCTGTGATCCAGGGGAAAGCCCATCCGTGCCCTGGATGTGTATCGACAAGGCAGAGAGGGAGAGGAAGTGGCCCTGAGTCAGTCACCTTGGCAGAGGCACAATGTCAGCCTGGCCCTGGCCATCACTCTTCAGGGTATTCTTTAAAGGCAAGCAAATATCAGGCATGGAATGTCATGGCAAGGACACGAAGCCTGCCTCTCATCTCATCTAATCAGTGTCCAGGTTTGAAATCGCACTTTCTCCTGTCCTGTCCTCCGAATCCATCTTACCCCGTCCACCTGTCTGACAACAACATCAGAGTTACAACCACCGAAGCCCCCGTGCCAGATTTACTGTCACCTCTCACTGCTGCTGTACAATTTATTGACATTACTTGTCAGCTTTATTTTCAGGAAAGAGCACAAAGAATATATTTTAACTGCGTCCTAATGTTAAATATCCTAGCAATACTAAATTTCATGCAATCCGATGCTCGGACATGTGCATGCATTATCACATTCTTAGATTTTGATTTTTTTTCTCCCTTTTATGGGTAGAGATTATAATTTAATAACCAGGAGCTCATAATTACTTCAAAAGATATTAATTACAGACAGTTTATGTTGAAGAATGAACTCTGGCCATTATGTAATGCATCAAACGTTGAAGTAATTTAATTTTATTGTTTTTATTACATAATTACATCTAAAAAAAAAAAAAAAAAAGGATTCTTGCAAAAAAGAGATCTTAGGTTGATGTATCTCAATATGCAATTTTATTATCTTCATAATTTACTAGATCACATAACTTTTGCCTAAAATAGTGAACTCCTGTGGTACTGCCCAGCGGTCTCATAGTTACATATAATTTGAAGAACAATTCATAGTGCAAAAGTATTTGTAATCATCAATGAATTTAAAGTTAACAAGCAATAAAAAAAAATCTCTAAATACTTTTTTATTGCACGTCCCTTGTCTTATTGTGCATAATTCTTTAGTGCAACTATGGTTTTAAAACAGTATACTGTATCCATATACACTCACCTAAAGGATTATTAGGAACACCATACTAATACTGTGTTTGACCCCCTTTCGCCTTCAGAACTGCCTTAATTCTACGTGGCATTGATTCAACAAGGTGCTGAAAGCATTCTTTAGAAATGTTGGCCCATATTGATAGGATAGCATCTTGCAGTTGATGGAGATTTGTGGGATGCACATCCAGGGCACGAAGCTCCCGTTCCACCACATCCCAAAGATGCTCTATTGGGTTGAGATCTGGTGACTGTGGGGGCCATTTTAGTACAGTGAACTCATTGTCATGTTCAAGAAACCAATTTGAAATGATTCGAGCTTTGTGACATGGTGCATTATCCTGCTGGAAGTAGCCATCAGAGGATGGGTACATGGTGGCCATAAAGGGATGGACATGGTCAGAAACAATGCTCAGGTAGGCCGTGGCATTTAAATGATGCCCAATTGGCACTAAGGGGCCTAAAGTGTGCCAAGAAAACATCCCCCACACCATTAAACCACCACCACCAGCCTGCACAGTGGTAACAAGGCATGATGGATCCATATTCTCATTCTGTTTACGCCAAATTCTGACTCTACCATCTGAATGTCTCAACAGAAATCGAGACTCATCAGACCAGGCAACATTTTTCCAGTCTTCAACTGTCCAATTTTGGTGAGCTCTTGCAAATTGTAGCCTCTTTTTCCTATTTGTAGTGGAGATGAGTGGTACCCGGTGGGGTCTTCTGCTGTTGTAGCCCATCCGCCTCAAGGTTGTGCGTGTTGTGGCTTCACAAATGCTTTGCTGCATACCTCGGTTGTAACGAGTGGTTATTTCAGTCAAAGTTGCTCTTCTATCAGCTTGAATCAGTCGGCCCATTCTCCTCTGACCTCTAGCATCAACAAGGCATTTTCGCCCACAGGACTGCCGCATACTGGATGTTTTTCCCTTTTCACACCATTCTTTGTAAACCCTAGAAATGGTTGTGCGTGAAAATCCCAGTAACTGAGCAGATTGTGAAATACTCAGACCGGCCCGTCTGGCACCAACAGCCATGCCACGCTCAAAATTGCTTAAATCACCTTTCTTTCCCATTCTGACATTCAGTTTGGAGTTCAGGAGATTGTCTTGACCAGGACCACACCCCTAAATGCATTGAAGCAACTGCCATGTGATTGGTTGATTAGATAATTGCATTAATGAGAAATTGAACAGGTGTTCCTAATAATCCTTTAGGTGAGTGTAGTAACTATGGTTTTACTGCCTTTTACTGCAGTTACTGCCTTTTTGTTTTGTAGGGCAGTATAGATTAACCAACAATTATTGTGGTTTCTATGGTTTTGGTGTTTGTAGTGAATAACCACATAATGTAACCATAATAACCACAAAATTATTATTTTTATCTGAATTACTATTATGAATTTACTACTGAATATCAAAGTCAAAATATGGTTACTATAGTAAAACCATGGTAAATTTATAAGGAGGGAATGCTAAACTTATTGTGAAGGAATGCAAACTTTTGCAAGGCAACACACAATTTATTGCGAGGGAAAGATAAATGTATTGCAAGGAAACACAAACTATTGTGGGGGAACACAAAACTTATTGTGAATGCAAACTACTGCGAGAGAACACAAAACTATTGTGAGGGAACGCAAAACTTATTGCGAGGGCACGAAAAAATAATTACCACCCTGTCCTCTAAGGTGTTTCATACAAATCCCTCTTACTTATTCAACCCCCACTTTTCCCTATCCAATCAATACCCAAAGGATAAAATTGAGCCCTGCTGCAGCATGGCTTTGTGGAAACTAGGCATCTAATATTCAGAAATATAACTCAACATGAGCTACAATGGAGTATCTTCTATCATCATCTTTAGCAAGTGATTTGATGAGCTAATATATTTTGCTAGGTTATTGCCAACAGTGGACGAATGGACACAGTAAAGGTAGCATCTATCTTAGTGGTGTTGTTGATGCTCTCGACCACATTCTCTCAACCAAGTTGAAATAAATCATAAAACCAGCAATAAACACTTACATTGCGATCGATATGTACTCGCTTTTCTTTTTTAGAAAACGGCTGAAATAAAGCCCTAGCAGGCACATGCAGCCATAAAAGCATGTAAAATAAATTAAGAGAGCATGATGAGAGGCTCTAGCAATTCATCCATATATATAATATAACAACCACAACTAAAATGTCATAGAATTAAATAAATCAATTTTACTGGGACAGGGCTGTCTTTACGTTCAGTGCACGCAGTCTTGTTTATAGGCTTTTTATTGGATGATCTCTTTTTTTTTTGGCCAGAGTTTGAACTGAGTGTGGTACTACCAAACACAGGTTGTACACATCACGGGTCTAATATGTTCTCCCTGCGTTTCATCACCATGACACTGACACCTGAGACCAGGCCACCATTTTTCCTTTAAATGGTTTCTCTGGGACCCTGAATGAAGGTGATTGGTTAGAGAAGGAACTGTGTTTGGATTAATTCACTCTTGATGTAAAAAGAAGGAGTGAAGCTTCTGCAAAATGGAATGATTAAATCCAGATATAACGATCTGATGGATGGCATTTGGATTAACCACTGGCTTTGAGCAATAGTCTGTATTTAAAAATGATGGGGCAAATGTATTATTAGTGAACAAACATCTTTGATCATAGGCAAATATCTGTTTGCAATGAAGATTGCTCTTCACCAAGATTGACATTTTGGCTGTAGGGAAACTTACATTTGTATCCTAAAATATTAAAATTGCAATGACTAGTGATATTATTTCTCAAGTATCTTGATGTTTTGTAATAAATATATTCAAGTGCCTCATGTATTACTAGAGACAGAAATTATAAGAATTTAATTATACTGGTACTGATCCCAATTCCGATTAGTGACTCCAATAACAATTATTTTAGGACTTAAAGGATATCAAAACAATACTTTTTTGATAATTTTACGGCTTCTTATTTTAAAATTAAAGTACCCTTTATAACAACAAAACTGATTTAAGTATAACCAACATTAAGTACAACAGTTTTCAGTTTAGTTCGAGTTGGACATGGCAAAGTAATGACTCAGGCTCAGTTTGTGTTATACTGTGTTCAAAATGCAAACTTTTGAGTTTGAGACAATTTTTTTCGTTTTATTATCGATTTATCAATATTCAGTTTAAGGAATCATTCATTTGCGAATTGGACTACCGGTAAACTTGTACATCATTTATTTTTCCATGGTGCTGTAGATTTATTAGCTGTATTTCATCCTCATTCACAGACGAATGGTGTTGTTCAAGAATTAATTGAGCCGGAAGTCATGAAAATCATTCAGTTCCAAAGTTTCATAAAAATAAATCATTTCTGATTAAGACCCAATTCTTGCTTCCCAACCCTACATATCTTCATATGTTCTCAGTAGAAATGGTTTAAGTTATTAAGAGCCTAATGAAGAGTTTACTTGTTTTTTTATATATATTTTAATTAGGGCTGTCAATTTAATGCGTTAATTCAGTACGATTAATTTTACAAAAATAACACGTTAAAAAAATGTATGCAATTAATCACATGCCCACGGACCATAATAAGGAAGATTCCTGAGAAATGTGTTTAAAGAATGAGTATTAAACTATATTTAACTTGACACAGTGATCTAAACATTTTATGTTTATGATGCAACACACCCGAGACGTCTGAAGCAGGTGTAAATTAACGGGCCCTTAAACAAGCCCTCATAATAAATCTCCAACTGATTAACAAATTCACTTGTGAAATGGATTGCTGTGAACTGTATGCCAATGATTGACTTATGATCAATAATATGGCAGTAAACAATACATTGTATTCTAAAGCCACTTTTTTAATTATATATATATATATATATATATATATATATATATATATATATATATATATATATATATATATATATATATATATATTTAAATATTTAAATATTATATTCATTATATATTGAATTATTGTTATATGAGGGGCTTTCTCAGCAAATATTTGTCTGCGATTAATCACAATTAATCGGGACACCATCTAATTAATTTGATTAAAACTTTTAATATATTGACAGCCCTAATTTTAATGTATTATTTTCTTCGTTGCATTGCTTTGAGAAGATGTTGAGTTCCTTGAGGAAATTTTATAATAATAATATAATATGTTTTGTTAACATTACCTAATTCTTAAATTTCAACCTTGAGTGTAACAATTATTGTTTATATTACACTGGTCTAATGCAGAGATTCTGTACTAGCATCAGTGGAAATTGTGTGAATGGAGATTCACTCACAAGCATTTCTCGAAGCAGAAGCATATATAATATTCTAGGTATTTATTCAGTACTGTGGCTAAATTGCTAACAAAACTTATCAAAAAATCAAAAGCCAACTACTAGATCCAATACCAACTAAGCTCTTAAGAGGTACTCCCTGTAATCTCAGAACCTTTTCTTAAAATTATTAACTCATTAAAATGGCATTTATCAAACCACTTATTAAGAAGCCAATGCTTGATCTTGGAAAACTGGCTAAAATACTAGAAAAGGCAGTGTCATCCCAACTATTTTCATTTCTGCTTTTCTCCTTGTACGTGCTTCCACTGGGAGATGTTATCAGGAATCATTGAAAATGTTTCCACTGTTATGAAGACAATGCCAAACTTTATATTTCTTCTAAACCAAATGAAAATTCAGAATTCTCCAAATTAGCAGAGTGTATTAATGAAATCAAAGATTGGATGGCCAGAAATTTCCTTCTACTCAGTTATGACAAAACAGAGGTACTAATTATTGGACCAAAAACCTCTAAAAATAAGCCACTAAAATATAATTTGACTCTCGATGGATGTACTGTTATGTCATCTTCTACATTAAAAAACATAGGTGTTATATTAGGATGCACTGCAAATTCAATAAATAAGAAATATGATCACAATTGCCCCATATTATCATCGTTACACTGGCTACCTGTTGAATTTCATATTCATTTATGTTAAATACATACAAAGCTTTGAATGTTCTTGCTCCTCAGTACTTAAGTGACCTTCTGACACACTATATTCCATCACATTCATTACGATCACAAAATTCTGGCTTGTTAATTGTTCCTAGAATATCAAAATCCACAAAAGAATGTCGATTTTTTTTTCATAATTGGCTCCTAAACTATGGAATAATCTCCCTAACACTGTTCGAGATGCAGACACACTCACTCAGTTTAAGTCTAGACTAAATACTCATCTGTTTAGCCAGGCATACACCTTATTTATCCATCAACTAACTGCTTTAGTTAGGTCTGCCGGAACCAGAAACACTAATCATGATCTTAAACTCTGCATCAAATTTTATGGCATCTATGCTAATATTATTCTATTTGTTTCCATGTCTCAACCTGTATTCATATCCTGAGGTCACCAGAGCCGGCCAGATCCAGCTCTGTTCTTGCTTGGTGTCAAACTCCATTGCTACATGTTGCTGAATGATGACGACAAACAACAGCCGGTGCTCACCAGATATCACTTCAGTCTTTTTCGATGGACTTCAGAGGATGAACTGATGTCAACTCCAACTGTAAGACATCGGATACTTCATATGCCACTGCCTGAACCTTGGATTTAGGATGGACCCCACCAAACCTCACCTAATTGAACTGCTGGTTGAACTGCGATGCACATTGATCTCCGCCTGCATCACTCTTGGAATGGAACACATAGACTATCAATTAATTGCCAACAAAACCCTTCATCAGCCAACTAAGGACAATGCATCTATGTGAACTTCTGCAGTTAATCCAGGATGGATTTCAAAGACAATTGTCATTAATCTTACAGTTCATTAAACACTGGAACTTAACACTTATTTAGTTTACAAATTTTAAACCATGACTTGCACTGCAAACAAATAACTAATATTGGCATTATATTCATTTTGTTTAGCAAGAGGGGTACTGCCCCCACAGTGAGCTTGGTTTCTCCCAAATGTATTTTTATTCAACATCTTATAGAGTTTTGTGTTCCTTGCCATAGTCGCCTTCAGCTTGCTCACAGGGGTTCTAAATAAAATTATTATTTAATTATTACATTTGTACACAATTTACAATCATATTTAATCAAACTACACAATGATCAATCTAAGACTTTATAGATATTACGGATAAAAAACATTCTGTAAAGCTGCTTTAAAACGATGTGTGTTCTGAAAAGTGCTATTCAAATAAAAATGACTTGAGATGACTATAACTCTCTGTGCTCCACTCCTATGACATCCCAGACAACTACAGTATATGCCCCATATGCCAGCATGCTTTACACAGGGGTACTTACATGGTGACTTAGGATCTTGATTTGAACTATATTGTTAGTAGTTTCCAATAGTTGGTAAAGGTACTACCTAGAGCAGTTCCTAAACACATTTTCTATTTTAAAAGAAGTCCTCTTTATAAATCCCTGGTACCACTTTTCACACTTAACTAAGCTCAGCCCCAAAGTTAACTGTCTATTTTCAAGAAAGAGACACTTGTCCTCATTAGAACTTCTCATATGTAATAAAACAACTGAATCGAACATAAAACATGGTATGCAATTATTGTAATAGCTGCCCTCTGCAATGGCTCCCTTCAGCAGGAGGATAACCTAATAAGCGCTGTGTGATTGATGATGCTGTGGCTGTCTTTAAAGAGCACCCAATCTGAAAACAACGCCTTTTTATCCCCCCTGGGGTGGATACCAACACTTAGCTTCTTGTTGGAGGGAAAGGTGATATTTTGTAGCTAAAAGTATCATGCACAGGCTGAGGTGCACATCAGGGCCAGACTTAAAATCACTTGCAACAGCTATACAAACACACAGCATAAAAAGACTAAAATAATTCTAGTTCAGCTTATGGGTCCCAGATCTATTCTGTTAGGGTCACAGACAACAGAATAAACAATGCCAGATGCAAATAATAAAATAAAACTACAAATAAAATGCATAATTTGCATGTCATGCCCTCCACACACATGTCGACCATTGTGCAATTTTCAAAGCCCTTCTCCAAAACCAAGCTATCAGACATGCCCCTAGAGGTGGGTTGTTTAAGAAACAATTAGGAGGGTATACAAAGCCATTTGCAGGCAGTCTCGCTTCCTCAGCTCCCTAACTGGAGTACCTTTCAGGCCTGATTTATCACTCTGTCGCCTTCAGAAAGCAACATAATTAATAGGAGCATGGACTTCTAATTTCAATGACTTCCACAGCAAGTGGATTTCATTTGATTTATGATGGCCAGTAAGTTTGCATTTTATCAGTACTTTCAGTCATTATTTATGCTGATGACCAATTTCAATGGGTCAGTATCATCTAACTCACAACTAATCAAAGAGAATTAAGGTTCACTGCATCATTCAAGAGCTACTAATTTATCTTTGGAACAAGGCAAAAGTATAGATGATGCCCTGCCTGAAATACACCAATGACTGCACAGTTTAAAGTCATGGTTGCTATTAACGGGGTCGAAACACCCTGAATGACTCACTGTATATGCGGTCACTCATGGAAACTCAACTCCATTAGCTTCAAATGAACACAATGAAATTTCCATAACTAGAAATAATTGCCTTTTAAAATCCAGCTTGATTTTGGAACTCAAGAGTTCTCCACAAGTCTGGAGTAAATCAAACATTTTTGAGTCCACCAAAACAAATCATTAAGCTCAGAGTATATCTGTGAGTGAAATTAAGTACAAAACATTGACGGAGCAAAACATAAAAAAATAAAATAAAATACAATAAATAAATAGAAAATATTTTAAACATGAAAGAGACACTACACTAATAATATTATGTCAGACTCTATTAAAAAAAGTACCAATAAAACAAGAAATTGCTTAGCCAATCCTGCAAATCATCATTTAAGAAAAGGCCAGAAATTTCCAGTGTAAATTAAGAAATCACATCTGATTCTCTTAGTCTGATTATGGGACAGTATAACAGAGCTCATCATTTGTATATTCATTTCGATTGATTGGGTTTCAACAAGCTGTCCTGTAGATCATTTTCAACATCAATTGAGACATAATGTATCAGCCACATTATAGTACATTTTCCAATAGGCAAAGAAAATTGAATGATGACATATAGAGGAATAAGAGGTTTCACACTGAGTGCGTTTTTATGCACTTTAGAAGTCTGATTTCAGGGAGGCATGTGTAGCTCAGTGAGCAATGATGCTGACTACCTCCCCTGGAGTCATGAGTGTAAATGCAGGGAGTGCTGAGTAACTTCAGCCAGGCCTCCTAAGCAACCAAATTGGCCCGGTTGCTAAGGAGAGTAGAGTCACTTGGGTTACCCTCCTCAAGTGGTTCTTGCTCTCAATGTTTGTGGTAAATTGTGCGTGGAGATCACAGGGAATAGCGTGAGCCAGATCACAGGGAATAGTGTGAGCCTCCACATGTGCTAAGTCTCTGTGGTAATGTATCCAGCAAGCCATGTGATAAGATGCACAGACTGACTGTATCAGAAGTGGAGGCAACCTGAGATATTCCTCCACCTCCTGAGATTGAGGTGAGAAACTGCGCCACCACAAGGACCTATTGAGCATTAGGAATTGGTTATGCCATATTGGTCTGATCTGTGAAATCCAACTAACAGACCGAGATAATGCAATTGTAGGTTGGCCCCATCTACCATATATACACATCAATTGGACAAGCAATAGGCCTCGGTGTTATGCGCATGCTCTGGGAAACAGCGGTGCCATGCAATGTTAAACCAGAAGGCGAACACAATACAAATCAGAGAAAAAGAAGAGCAACAACAACACATCCCTATGCCATAGTCCCTTTGAAGAATTTACTATCCACTGTAAGCTTTAGAGGGCTGAAATGTGTGAGGCTCAAAAATAATGTTTTTCGGGAATTTCGTTTCAAACGATCTTACAGCATGGCTCCTATGATTGTTCTCCCTTCAAAGTGCCCTTTGGAGGCTGATTTATCTCATTGTGTAATGCAGGGACACATGGAGAATGCTAGAAATGTTTTTGGATGAATCAGCAGTCTGTAAACCAGAGGTCGGCAACCAATGGCACACGTGCCAGCATTGGCATGTGGAGGGGTAATCATTGGCACGCCAGCAACAGCGAGAGAGGAGTAGACTATTTTATTTAAATGAAATTCCATCGGCACAGCCATTGACCAGGAAAATAAAAAATGGCACTCCATGTCAAAAAGTTTGCCGACCCCTGCTTTAAACCATTCACATCTGTGACATTAATGCAGCTTTAATTAGTATTCTTTTGTCCACTGACAAATCCTCTTATCTGTATGCCACTGTAACACTCATATTAGTCATTTAAACACTGATTTTTGCAGAAGCAAAATTTTTTTTTATTTTTATTTTCTCCCCAATTTGGAATGTCCAATTCCCAATGTGCTCTAAGTCCTCATGGTGGCGTAGTGACTCGCCTCAATCTGGGTTGTGGAGGACGAATCTCATTTGCCTCCACGTCCAAGATGTCAATCTGCGCATTTTATCACATGGCTTGTTGAGCTTGTTACCACAGAGACATAGCGTGTGTAGAGGCTTCACAATATTCTCTGCAGCATCCACTTAAAACTCAAAACATGCCCCACGAAAAGCGAGAACAATAGGTTACTCACGTAACCCCGGTTCTCTGAAACATCGAGTGGGGAGATCCACCTATGGGAAGGGCATCCGTACCTGACCTCTACGGAAGCATCCAATTGCACCAAGTCTGGCTAGACAGACAGAAGTGTGTGACATATGATCGGTAAGGACCCACCCCCTTACCTAAGAGCTTATAATGACCTGCACGCGCTGCTGCTCCTCAGTAAGTATATTAGCTTCTCGTGCAGCACGCGGGGCAAGCTTGGTGGATCTCTCCACTCGATGTTTCAGAGAACCGGTGTTAAGTGAGTAACCTATTGTTCTCTTTCATCATGTTCAAGATCCACCTATGGGAGACATGGAGAGCTCCCTGATTGCACAATACACTCACAGTGAGGTCCTGTAAGCCAGTTAAGGGAACGATCGCCCCAAGGAGGCGGTGCTTCACACGTCCCATAATCACACACATGGCAACCCTGAAGCACACAAGTGAGAACTGTGTACAGGTAGAGCATAAGTAACATGTTAGTGGCACAAACATAAAAATCAGCCCAGCAGCATACAGTAAAGACAACACCCAGGCAGGAATGTTAATGCATGCTTGGTGACATGAATGTGCACAGCCAACCGGCCCATTATCCCTTTTTCTTACTTTATATATATAGAGAGCCCAAGAGGCGGCCATGCCCCTCGTGGAGTGGGCTCTGATGCCTTCTGGAGGCAGCACTCCCCTAGATTCATAAGCCAAAATTATAGATTCCACAAGCCAATGCTAGAGGCGTTGCTTAGAAATGGGATTCCCCGAGTGAGGGGGGGGGGGGGGGGCAAGAGATAAAGAGCTGATTACTCTTCCAAAAAGCACTGGTCCTATCCAAGTAAGCCTGCAGGGCACGGACCGGACACAGACCATTCAACTTCTGATCCTCCGCAGAAGAAAAAGGAGGAAGGTGAAAAGCGGAAAGCTCCATTACCTCACATGAGAATGCTGGGAAGCATTTTGCCATAAAGGCCGGGTTAGGTTTAAGGAAAACCTTATCTCCACTAAGAGAGAATTTAGTGCATGAGGAATGAACAGAGAGTGCATGCAGGTCACTGACACGTTTAGCTGATGCTAAGTCCAGGAGCAACGCTGTCTTGAAAGACAACAATTTCAGAGAAATCTTCCCAGGTGCTCAAAAGGCGGCTGACATAAAGCCTCCAGCACCATGGAGAGGTCCCACTCAGGAACCGTTCTCCTAGTAACTGGGAGAGAACGGCGGGCATCCTTCATAAATCTACGAATGAGGGGGAGCTGCCCTGCCGTTGAGCCGTCAAACCCAAAATGACAAGCGGATATAGCCACCAGGTAGACCTTAATAGTGGAAAAAGACCTGTCTTTATCCATAAAAATATCAGAGACTGAACACTGATATGATGTGAAACCATGCCCATCACACCACCCTTCAAACACTTGTCACTTACAGTCATATAGGGACCTTGTGGAGGAGGCCCTAGCATTCTGTATAGTGGCAACCACCCATGGGAGAAGCCCCATCAAGCTTAAATTTCTCCTCTCACGGGCCAATTATCTCTGCCATGGTGCTTTGGGCCACCTGGGTGCTATCAAAATGAGAGACAGGCCCTGCTTTCTCACCCTGGCCAGGATAGGTATTAACAGGCACAGGGGAGGAAATGCGTAGAGCAGCACTTTGGGCCACGGATGGGCTAGTGCGTCCACGCTGAGGGGTGCGTCCTCGTCCTTTAGCGAGAAGAACATAGGACAATGGGAGTTTTCGCGCGAGGTGAAGAGATCTACGGTCGCTGCCCTGGCGATTGATGTGTGCCACTGCTGTGGAATTGTCGCAGCGAACGAGCACATGATGCCCCTGCAAGCGGGGCAGAAAATGATTCAGAGCTTTCCATACAGTCATGAGCTCCAAATAATTTATGTGGGCTGAACGAAGTTTGCTCGGCCATGAACCGTTCACCTGGGGAGTCATGGAAGACGGGATGACCTCCTCGTCCTCCGAACCCTCGAGAAGGCCTGCATCAGTTTTCTGGAAACTCTAAAGCCTCCTCTGTGTGTTTGAGACCCATGCACACGACACAGAAAGGATGAGGGTCTCTGGCTGCGATGAGGGCACCGAATGCGGCCAGGCAGGCACGCAATAGTTTGACCCCGGAGGAAGCCGTAGGTTTGGAAAATGCCATATTAGGGCGAAACTCCGTAAAATCTGTGGCAGGGGAAGTGGTGAGATAGAAAGGCGGGCAGCCTGATGGTAGTTTAAGCGAGCATGGACGGCTTGCAATAAACAAGAAACAGCTAACCTGCCTGAAACAAGACAATCACGTCTGGCGGAGGCTGATCTGAGCGATGTGTCTTCCTGTAGACAAATTAGTGAAAGTAAAAATCCAACCGAGCTGAGAGAAAAACAGAGGTCGCGAGAAGCGAATGTCAACTGAGGAGCAGCAGCGCATGCAGGTCGTTATATGCTCTTAGGTAAGGGGGTGGGTCCTTACCGAGCATAGGTCACATGCTTCTGTCTTTCTAGCCAGACTTGGTGCAATTGGATGCTTCTGCAGAGGTCAGGTACGGATGCCCTTCCAATAGGTTGTTCTCGAACACGAGATGATGAAAGAGAACCACATTATAACGACCACAAGGAGGTTACCCCATGTGACTATGCCCTCCCTAGCAACCGGGCTGAATTGGTTGCTTAGGAGACCTGGCTGGAGTCACTCAGCATGCCCTGGAATCGAACTTGTGACTCCAGGGGAGGAAGTCAGCGATTTTACTCATTAAAAACACATTAAAAGAGGATAACAGATGCATACGATCACCAATGTTATCAACATTAGTGCCATGAATATGTAAACATTACAAATTATATATTTTCTACTGAATATTTCTTAATTTTAACTATCATAAAGTGGTTATAGCAGCTTCTTTTACTGATCTGATGTGGATTGTATTCATAAAATGAAGAACTGTTCAATACAGACAATAAATATACAGTATAAAAATGCCAGTGATCACTCGGAAAATATAGAAAAGACATCTATTTTCATAATAGTCTATTTATTCACAAGATCTCTCCTCTGTCTAAATGTTATTATTAAGCTTTAAACTGAGTTTATAAGTATTAAATAGAAGCAAACAGGAACAGGTGCTACATGACTAGCATGGGAGCAAGCCCGGCAGCCGCAGCCCTTTCTCTCTCTATGTCTCTCGCATAGCGTGTGAAGCGGCTGGGGCTATCTTAGCACTGTGAAATATATCAGGGAAGGCAGTCTTTCCCGATCCTATTCTTCCAGGGGGAAAAGACCCTGTGGAGGCCACATCCTGCCCAGACTAAGGGGAGGTGACATGTGGTAAAAACACCAGGAGGATTGTGAAGCTATACATGGGAGTGGCGCGGTGGTAGGTCCTGCCTGATGAAGGACGAGCTCTACAAGCACGGCGACCGGGGGCAGTGGGGAAATAAGCCTGTGGAGCCCTACCCCAGTACAGAGTACCTGTGGCTTGTAGTGGGTCTGGCCCCAAATTGCTCCGCTGAATTTGCAGACCAGAAGGATAGGGAGGAAGAACATCCAGGAAGTGACGCTTAGTGGCTAACCTGGGAGAGATGGCACACTGGATCAACTTAGTGATGAGCGCTGGGTGCAAGCGGAAAACCAAGTCGGTTGTTCCGTATTACAGAGTTCTGCCGGCTCGGACATGACAAAACACTTGACGAGACCGACTCACCCCTGAGACTGTAAAATCTCACAAAGGTATTGGGTGTTGCCCAGCCCGCTGCTCTGCAGATGTCTACTAGGGAGGTGGCATTGGCCAGTAGCCACGGGGATGCCACACTTCTCGTTGAGTGTGCTTGAACCCGCAAGGGGGCGAGCACGGCCTGGGTCTGGTTAGCCAGCGAGATGGCGTCAATGACCCAGTGAGCTAACATCTGTTTGTAAACGGCGTTCCCTTTCCGGCGTCCACCAAAGCAGACAAAGAGCTGTTCAGAACATCTAATGCACTGCGTCTGGTCCAAATAATGTGAGTATGTGCAGGACCGAACTCCAGGCAGGTATCGCTGACAGAGAACGTTTGCAGGTCCCCAACCCTCTCGATGGAAGCTAGCACTATCGTCTTCACGGAGAGCGCCTTGAGCTCAACTGAGTCAAGCAGCTTGAATGGGGGTCTCTGAAGCCCCGAGAGGACCACTGAGATATTCCAGGAGTGGAACAGCCTTGGCAGGGGAAGGTTCAGTCTCCGGGCGACTCTAAGGAACCTGACAATCAAGCCGTGCTTACCAAAGGACTTGCCGTCCACTGCATAAAGGTGGGCCGTGATAGCGGCTAATTACACCTTAAAGGTGGAGGGGGACAGCCTCCCCACCAGCCTCTCTTACAGGAATGAAAGCACTGCCCGAACTGCGCATCTCTGCGGGTCTTCGGATCTGGAAGAACACCAGTTTGCAAACAAGCACCACTTCAGGGCGTAAAGTTGCCTGGTGGAGGGAGCTCTGCCTTTGTTGATCGTGTCTATGACTGCATCACTCAGATCTTCCATGTCCCATCCAGGGGCCAGACGTGGAGATTCCCGAGGTCTGGTTGCAGGTGCCAGAGGGTGCCCCATCCCTGAGGGTGCTGACTCCAAAGGAGGAGATGGCGGGCGAGTTGTGACATATGACGAGAGTGCACGCTGCCATGGCGATTTATGTACACTACCGTTGCGGTGCTGTCTGATCCGATCAAGATATGCTTGCCCCGAATTAGCGGGAGAAACCTCCGCAGGGCAAGGAATACAGCCAGCAACTCTAGGCAATTGAATTATTGACCTGTTTTACAAAGGTCAGGAACTAATTAAACTGCAGACGCCCCAGCAGAGAGCCATACAGGAATGTTCCATGGTAACATTTTTCTTCAAAGCTACTTAATATAACACTGCTGTAACATGTATCTGATGTCAAATAGTGAGGGGGGTTACTAATGTAAAAAGCACTCATATCCATTAGAATGACTGACAGTTAATATTCACAAAACTTACTGGTTTTCAGCAAGGGCAGAGCAAACATGATGGCAGTTTATGACTTGCATAAATCTGATATGTCAGCTGATCAGAAAAGTACAACTGAAATACTGTATATTAAGATATCACATTTGAGACAGCCAATAGCACGAAATTATAGCTTTCTTCAATTCAGAACACAAATAATTTTATTAAACATTATTTTTCTCTTATTTTCCAGTAAGAGTGTTTACTGGAAAACAAAAACACTTATTAAAAAAATTAGTTTTGCAGTGGAAAGATATTGTCAATTAAAATCCAAACAGTAGTGTCCATTTCATTAAAATAATAGCAACAGCATAGATGTTAATGTTTGCTTTAACAAATAATTGGATTTTAGTGCAAAAACAGTGTGAAATATGTGGGTAAACATGTTCTCTGTGGAGTAATGATCCCCAAACAGAATATAATAACCTGGAACTGCTACGTTCCTTTTGCACACTGCACGTGAATGAGTACAATTTACAGTAAAGAGATGAAAAATGCAATCTACAAGCATTTGACAACATGTCCAACACTGATGATCAGACTCCATTTGTTACCTGTTCCCTTTTGTTGATTTGCCATGTGATAAATTGCATTTAGCAAAGCAGGACAAGGTAAATGGTTCTGACAACTTTTATTGATTTGCATGGGATATATGCATGTAATCCTTTTTGTAGGAAAACTGTGGCAGCAACTAAATCAAGTCACTGTGGTTTTGGTAAGAGAAAATTGCAGGCACCACACAGGGAGGTGGAATATAGAGACAAGGTAGAGAGAGAAGCATGGGACGCCCATTGGAATCTAAGAACTTGTATTAAGATATATTGGATGCAGAATTCTTCAGGGCTTAAGCATTATTCATTGCATAGCCTCTCTGTCTGAGACTGCATATAAAGTGAGACAGCTTCAGTCGTGATAGAGCTTCAATAACAGGGCCATGCCACTTAACATGAGCTAAGTTCTCCAACAGGCTCCCAGCACCTAGATTTGCAAGCCCTCCGTAGATCCTTGATGAATGGCTTAGTCCGGAAGGAAACCATGCACCCTTTACTCAAGTCATTCACATTTACATAGAGTGCCCCCTTTTCTCCCTCTCCGACACATCAGATTATTATGACCTGCTGTTTGTAACAATGTAGTATAAAGAGATCATTTGTGCTTATTCTAGATCAACTGCTAAAGGAGGAGACAAATAAATCTAGGATTAAACAGCACCTTACAGCTTATTGTCAGGGGCACATTTTATAGAGCTATCCTGGCTGGACTGGTGCCCTATTATATATTATCAGTTTTGGGTAGTAATGTATTTCATGTAATCTGGATGGCATAAACAAATCTAGTAATTGTAATTAGATTCCATTACCTCTTTAAAGAGGACCTATTATGCTTTTTGGGATTTTACCTTTCCTTTAGTGTATTACATATCTCTTTGTGCATGTAAATGTCTGCAAAGCTACAAAGCACAAATCCATGCAAAAGGCAGCTATTCTCTCACACAGACAACACTGCTCAAGAACTTCATGAAACAGCTGAAAGTAGTCCAGCCATTTCTTCAATAAAGTATCTACGTCACTATGTAAAACATTTGAATAATGACCATCTAAGGGCTACTTTGGCTCGCCCTCAAACAACCACAGTTATAGCAGAGGGCAGGATGAGTTGGGTTAGTGTTGTCACCATCAAGTCAAGTCAAGTAGATTTTATTGTTGTTTCAACCATATACAGTTAGTACAGTACATAGCGAACAAGACAACGTTCCTCCAGGACCATGGTGCTGCATAAAACAACATAGGACATACCCAGATCCACATGAGGATACACAGACTAAATAAAATACCTATATAAAGTGCACGTGTAAACGTGTGCAAAAAATACGGGACAGGACAATAAATTATTAACAATGAACAGGACAATAGACACAGTAAGAAACAGTGCAGCGCCGAACAGTACACAGTAGTGCAAAAAGATGATAGTTTCTAAAAATGCCAAATGTAAACATAACATACTACGAAAAAGTGTTCTATGGACATAGCAATTATTGAAGTAGCAGCCAGTTATGAAGTGACAATAATTAAAGTGCAACTCAGGACATATGTGTGTGTAGCAAACCAGTTTCTGAGTACTGAGGAGTCTGATGGCTTGGTGGAAGAAGCTGTTACAAAGTCTGGCCGTGAGGGCCCGAATGCTACGGTACCTCTTGCAAGATGGCAGGAGGGTGAAGAGTTTGTGTGAGGGGTGTGTTTTTTGAACATTAAAGCATATTAACCTATTCTAGTAGACCCCCAAAATACTGAACTTGTGAAAAGGCCAATGAGAAATTGGCAGACAGATTTTGCATGTCCCGCCTCTGGACATATGGGTATAAATGGAAGCGGGCATGCATCTGTCAGTCAAATTTTTTCTTCGGAGCCGAGCGGTTGTACAACAGCAAGCTGAAGTTCACCACTGTTTCACTCACCTCTGTTGGCAAGAAGCACTGCTGTTGGTTCTTATGGCGTGTTTCCAGCAGCGTTCTCTCTCTCTGCACGCTGTGCAGTCCTTGCCCCTGGGCGCTTAGATAGCGCTTTCATTGTCTTAAAGAGTGTTTTCCCCTCCTTAAAAGAGTTTAATTTCTCTAAAAGAGTTTGAGTTTTCACGCATAAAAGAGCAATACACAGGCAGGCGTTGAACGTCCTTTTCAGGGCGCGTCTTTTTAAAGATGCCCTTCTGCCTCTGTGTAGTTCCTGGATGCTGTCGATATCTCTCCAAGACCGATGGCCACAGACGCTGCCTCGTGTGCCTGGGCAGCAATCACACTGAGGCGGCGTTTGTGGATGTTCATGTACTCACTGCGAGAACATGACCATGGCAGCATTGCGAATCCTACAGTCCCGGCTCTCCTTACGCAGTCACATCGCCTCCGGATCTGCGACTGCTCAGCCCCGGCAGGCCAGTGTTGACGAGTTCTGAAGACACCTTTCCAGGACCTCTATCTCAGTCTCTAACCCACCCCCTGCAAGGTGCGCAGAGCAAGGTAAGTACTTTGAGTCTTTTCTCAGCACTCAAGCCTCGGGACACTCTTCTGCCTCCCAACGCACTATTACCTGTTCCCCTGCCACGAAGCCCCACCAAGTATGTCAAAACCGTCCCTCTAGTACTCCACGCACGGAGTCTGGACATGTGGCTTTCGCTGTCAAACCCGTCGCGTTGGTTGGCAAGGACTATCCAACTCGGCTACACGATTCAGCACCTCGTTTCAGCGGTATTCGCTCCACCTCTGTACGCGGTGAAAAAGCCAGTGCTTTACGGGCAGAGATCATGACTCTGCTCCTCAAGGATGCGATAGAGCCTGTCCCTCCAGCCGAGATGAAGAAGGGTTTCTACAGCCCTTACATCAGTTGAGTTCTCAACCGGGACTTACACAAACTCCCGTTCAAAATGCTCATGCAGAGACAAATTTTAACCTGCGTTCGACAGCTAGATTGGTTCGTGGTGGTAGACCTGAAGGACGCGCACTTCTCAACACTGACCCTTCCTACGGTTCGCATTCGATGGCCAGGCGCATCAGTACAAGGTCCTCCCCTTCGGCCTGTCCCTGTCCCCTCACGTCTTAACCAAGGTCGCAGAGGCAGCCTTTGCCCAACTACAAGAAGTGGGCATCTGCATACTTAATTACCTCGATGACTGACTCATTCTGGCTCACTCTTGAGAGTTACTATGTCATGTCAACTGGGAACAGAGCAAGCACGCCCCGGTTCAGATCATCTCTTTTCTCTGCATGGAGTTAGACTCACCAATGAGTGTGCGCAGTCAGTGCTCAGGTGCCTCTCTTTTCAAAAACAATTTCAGAGGCTCCTGGGGCATATGGCATCCTCAGCCGTGGTCGCGCCACTCGGGTTGATGCATATGATACTGCTTCAGCACTGGCTTCAGACTCGAGTCCCAAGATGGGCATGGTGCCGCGGCACATACCATGTGATAATCACCCCCTCCTGCCATCAGTCTTTCAACCCATGGACTGACATCTGTTTTCTGCAGACAGGAGACCCCCTACAGCAGGTTTCCAGATGTGTCATAGTCACCACGGACGACTCTCAACTGGGTTGAGGCACCTTGTGCAATGGGCACGCTGCCGCTGGCTCCTGGACAGGGCCCCGGCTGCATTGGCACATCAACTGCCTAGAGTTGCTGGCTGTATTCCTTGCCCTGCGGAGGTTTCTTCCTGCTGATTCGGGGCAAGCACATCTTGATCCATTCAGACAGCACCGTGACGGTAGCGTACATAAATCTCCATGGTGTCGTGCGCCCTCGTCATATGTCACAACTCGCCTGCCATCTCCTACTTTGGAGTCAGCAGCAACTCAAGTCGCTGTGCGCAACTCATATCCCTGGCAACCGCAACACAATGGTGGATGACAGGTTTCACCCAGTGGAGAGTGGAGGCTCCACCCCCAGATGGTCCAGCTGATTTGGGGCCGATTCAGCATGGCACAGGTAGATCTCTTCGCCTCCCAGGACAACACTCACTGCCCGCTCTTGTACTCCCTGACTCCCAAGTTGGCACACAGCTGGCCCTGGGGGCTTTGCAATGCTTTTCCCCCAGTGAGCCTTCTTGCTCTGGTGCTGTGCAAGATCAGGGAGGACGAGGAACAAGTCACTTTGGTGGCTCCTTATTGGCCCACCCAGATTTGGTTCTTGGATCTCATGCTCCTTGCAACAGCATCTCCCAGGAAAATCCCCCTGAGGAAGGACCTTCTTTCTCAGGGATGGGGCACCCTATGGCACCCGCGCCCAGACTTCTGGAACCTCCACGTCTGGCCCCTGGATGGGATGCGGAAGATCTGAGTGACATGCCACCTGCGGTTGTAGACACTATCAACCAAGCCAGAGCTCCCTCCACCAGGCAACTTTATGCCCTGAAGAGGCGCTTGTTCATGAATTGGTGTTCTTCCCGAGCCGAAGACCCGCAGAGATGCACAGTTCGGTCAGTGCTTTCATTCCTGCAAGAGAGGCTGGAGGGGAGGCTGTCCCTCTCCACCTTGAAGGTGTATGCAGTCCCTATCACAGCCAGGGGTCCTTGGGTAAGCATGACTTGAATATAAGGTTCCTTAGAGGCGCCCGGAGACTGAACCTTCCCCGGACAAGCCTGTTCCCCACCTGGGATCTCTCAGTGGTCCTCTCGGGCCTTCAGAGACCCCCCTTTGAGCTGCTTGACTCAAGGCCCTCTCCCTGAAGACGACCCTCCTGATAGCGCTAGCTTCCATCAACAGGGTTGGGGACTTGCAAGCATTCTCTGTCAGCGACATCTGTGGAGTTCGGTCCGGCACATACGTTATCCTGAGGCCGCAACCATGCTACGTGCCCAAGGTTCATATGACCCCCTTCAGGGATCAGGTCGTGAACCTGCAAGTGCTGCCCCGGTAGGAGGAAGACCCAGCCCTTTCATTGCTGTGTCCAGTATGTTCTTTGCGTATCTATTTGAACCACACACAGAGCTTTTGATTTTCTGAGCAGCTCTTTGTCTGCTTTGGTGGACGGCAGAAAGGGAACGCCGCTTCCAAACAGAAGTTAGCTCACTGGGTCATTAATGCCATCTCACTGGCTTATCAGACCCAGGCCATGCCCGCCCCCTTGCAGGTTCGAGCACACATGACGAGAAGTGTGGCATCATTGTGGGCACTGGCCAACATCACCTCCCTAGCAGACATCTGCAGAGCAGCGGGCTGGGCAACACCCAATACCTTTGCAAGATTTTACAATCTTATGGTCTCGTCCCTTGTTTTGTCAGGTCAGAGCCGGTAGAACTCGGTAATGTGGAACAACCAACCAGGTGTTCAACTTGCACCCAGCGCCCTTCACCAAGTTGATCCAGTGCGCTTTCTCTCCCAAGTTAGCCTTTATACCAGTATGTCTGGGGGCGGGACATGCAAATTCTGTCTGCCAATTTCTCATTGAACCCCAAGTTCAGAGGTACGTGAGGGAACGGAGGTTGAAATTTGACACTATACTTCTTTTCTTGTCCAAATTCATTTATTTCCAGAAAACAAAACAATATGTAGCAATATAATGCTTTATATAAATTTTCCAAATAAAACCTTCCACAATATTAAGATAGAAATGCACTAAAATAACATTAATTCAAGTAACATTAAACGTTTTTCCAAGTCTAAATGTGCCACTTTAAACTCACCATGAAAATTGCTTGCAGACAAACACATCTAGTTCTGCGTTTTGGTGAAAGTTAAGATTTGGTGTGCTTCTGTGGTAATTAAAATGTGCATTACATAGGCTAAAAAATACTTGACTTCATTCATAATTCCCATTTGTACTTGTTTTGTACAAATAGCGCTAAGAGCTCCTTTCTGGGAAGGGAAGGTAAGTGCTGTCAGAGATTATTTTATTTATTAGATAACAACCTCTGCGGTTCTATCAAAGGAGAGAGTTTAACAGTCAACTAGCATGCTAAGACAGTACCACCCACAGCATTTCTATGGGACCGCTGCGTTATGCTGTTTTATACTAAGATTGTAGGCTCTCTTGGTAGAATGGCTCTGGTGCTGTTGTGTGTCTGTTTTTGGTGTGTGCATTAGTGTATTGACTCTGGAGGGACATATTACAAAGGTTCCTTCCTTCACACCAGTGTTTATGTTGTATTAAGAAAAAATTAACACATTAAACTTTTTAAATAATCGCATACATTAACGTGTTAATTCTGACAGCCTTTATACATACTGATCTAATATGGAATACAACCATACAAATGAGGCAAACTGTCTGTGGAAAGCCTGTGTGTAAGTAAGAGATGCCAACAGTGACTTAAAAAGCCATGCAAGATTGTTTATTCAGCGATTTCCGAGCCTCTCATACTTTACTTGCTCTTATTAAATGGAAACAAGAGAATCACCTTCAAGTTTATTAATGATGGTCCTCAGGATGAAAGATGCCAGCAGAAATTCCCAACATCTGTTTGCTGTGCTCACTTCTCAGCGGGGCTGCACCTATTCCGCATGCTTAATGATGCTCATCCACTCTGCAAGTGTTACGGACAAATGTGTATTTGGCCACATTCATCATTTTGAATGAGTGTTCTTGATGAGGCATCTGCTGGCCTGCCCCACTCTCTCTACTGCACTTTAACAAATCACATCTCTCTCCATATATTTTCATTTATGAGAAATGTGTTTAGATACATGTGTGTAAACATGTATACATTTTTCTATACTTTTCTACTTTAACTATGGAAAAAAAAGAAAAGAGGGATGGACAACATGAGATATTCAGAATGCATTAATAAGCTGTGTATCCTTTTTTCATAATTTTTCCTTAAGCATAAAAAGTATGTATATATTTCCCAAGGGAATTTTTAATGGATTATATGTATGTATGTATGTATATATATATATATATATATATATATATATATATATATATATACATACATTCAGACATCTTTAAGGGATTGTACATTTACAAAAGTGTCCATCTACATTTTTGGAGCCACTGTATGTACTTAAATAAACATGGGATGGACAACTTCAAGTCAGCTTTGTAGTTGTAAAACCCATCGTTAGAGGAAAGAATTGGCCACAGTACCACTGAAATTTCAATTATGTAATGCCTTTAGAAGAGCGATCGAGCAACATGAAACTTCCATGGCACATGTCCAAAGCCTGGATGACAGACATTATCTAAAAACTGGCTTTTCCATTGAGTTAAGGCTCATCAGTCACAGACAACTGCCTGTCTCAGTGGACTAACATGAAAGACCAGTGTATGTGTATGGACCAAGAGCATGTTGACATGAACAAACAACACATTAGTCATACACATCATCTCTGCAGTTGAGCCTAATAAATAGAGGGTGTGTTTGACCATCCAGCTGGTTCTGAATTTAGAGAGTAAATGGCTCAATCAGACCAATGTTAAAAATCCAGAACACACTTTTTTTCATGCTTTTATCATGAGTTTGAAAATCAAAGCATTCGCATTGGCTCAAGAGAAAACTGCAAATAGTATATAAGTAATAAATATATCCATTACAGTAAAAAGCAGCATCAGAGGCAGCAGGTATGATACACCCACAGAGAGTGTGTGTAGTAAGTGATGTGGTAACACACTGCTCCGAACAATGAAGAGGATACTGACATACAACACTATAATTACAAACTACAACTGAAGGGCCAGATTACAAAACTGAGCAGTTTATCTACAACATGCTGCATGTTTTGTGTTAAAATAAACTGCCGGATCTTGATGCACAATGAAATACAACTTATGCTTGTACTGCTCATTTAAAGGGATTTTCAAAATCATAAAATGTCATGAAACAGACAAAATCTGTTATTTCTCAGACATAACTGTTCCTCTGTCTGAATTCTGTTTTTACTTAGCAGAATTATGGTCTTTATTGTGAAGCTGACTGAACGAGTTAGTCTTGCCACTTAAGATAGTAAAGAAGCCTGGTGGGAACACCAGCATCTTAAATACAACACACTGTATGCTGGACAGAGATTTAAAACAACAAAAGCATAATTTTTTTCATATTTAATGTAATTTCTAAAGAAACAAAATGTATTGTTGTCAGATTGTATGGCCTATTTAAAAATGTGTTATTATTAGGGCTGTAGTTGATTATTTTTTTGTTTCAATTGCGATTAATTGCAGAATTTTTTGTAGTTAACAGCGATTAATCGCAAATTTCCAAAGTGCTTAAATTTGACTTTAAAAATTCATCTTTTCTGTAAAAATGCCTTTATTTCCTTTTTAGAAACAAAAAACAATATGTAACAATATAATGCATTATTAACATTTTCCAAAAAAAGTCTTCCACAGTATAAAGAGAGAAATGCTCTAAAATAGTACCAATTCAATGTTTCAAAGTGGGAGTTTGACTAATTGAAAGAACTAGTTCTCAAATAGGTTGCATGTTAATTTCAACTGGCATTAAATCTCTTAAACCATACTGTTGCTATCCACTTTGCTACAGCAATCGTGAAGCCACATTTATGATTCAGGGTGTCAGTGCCAGCTGTTCACTCTGAACATTCTGCATTCAGTCTATTAACAAGTGTAGTAAATTGACCCCTTCTGTTCAAAGTTAGCTATTGCATTTAGTATTGTTTCAGTCTTTATATGATGACATCATAAATGTGAGCCTAGTTTCAGCAGCAGCAAGGAGGAGCATTCGGTCAAGGCTACTATTGCTCCTTGATTTAAGTTGATTTGAAGGCACTTTCGGTATGTAGATATAGCTACATTATTCCTTCTATGCATATTTACTTTAAGATGTTATATCTTATATGACAAATGTTAATTTAGTTACTGTATTTTGTGACTTGCACGATTGTTTATATTTTAGTTGACACTAACTATATGCGATGCAAAAAGCCTTTTTGTGCTTATGTAAAATGTTATTGACTCTGTACACTTAGAACTCTGTATTTGTATTTATTACAGTTTTACGTTATTCCTTGGACAGCATTAAAGCTTGAAAACAGTTCCTGTGTCTGTTGTCTTTGGGAGATGTTATCTGACTGCAGACTCAAACAATACATTTGGGATAAAGTGCAGAACAGTAAAACGAAAACTTTGGTGACCGACTTCTAGTTGTCTAACTCCATGGCGGGGAGCAATTCAGCTCATAAAGTGTTCCATCCAAAAAAGCCATCCCAAATCCGAGTGGTCTTTGACTTAAGTGCTCAATGCAAAGGTGTGTCACTAAAAAGGTTCTCTTGACGGGTCCTGATGTCAACATCAGTCTCATCGGAGTCCTCGTGCACTTTCTCAAGAGCCTGTCGCCTTTACAGTAGACATACAACTAATGTTCCACTGCTTCAAAGTTCGACCTGCAGTCAGGAACCATCTGAGGTTCCTCTGGTTTCATGACAATAACCCTGAGGAGGTGGTCACGGAATACCGTATGAAAGTACACATATTTGGGAACAGTCCCTCTCCAGCAGTGGCCATTTACTGCAGCTCAAGAAGGAGAAGAGGAATTCGGTCAAGACACCCGACAGTTCATGGAGCAAGACTTTTACGGACAATGGATTGAAATCCTTACCCGCCCCAGAAATGGCAATCAACCTGTTAAAAAGGACACAGGACATGTTGGCTGGATCTAATTTGAGGTTGCATAAATTGGCTTCAAACAGCAAGGAAGTCATGAGAGCTTTCCCACCAGAGGATTATGCCAACTCACTGAAATAAATGGAGTTAGGTGTTGGTGCTCATCCAATGCAATGTAGTCTCAGCTTGCTTTGGAATCTGGACACAGACTGCTTCAACTTTCACGTCCAAAATAATAAAAGACCTTACACTAGACGTGAACTGTTATCAGTAATAAACAGTTTGTACGATCCTCTAGGATTTGTTGCTCCAATCACAGTTAAATGTAAAGTACTACTGAGGGAGCTGACTAACAATGCTGCTGACTGGGATGCACATTACCTGCGAACAAACAAAAGGTGTGGGAGGAATGGAGAGATTCTTTACAAGAACTGCAACATGTAAAAGTCCCAAGGAGCTATGGGCTCACATCGTTGTCAGGTGCCAAGTTCAAAGAGCTCTGTGTTTTTTCTGATGCTTCAGAGAGAGTTGTCGCAGCAGTTGCTTTTCTCAAAACAGTAGATCCAGATGGTAACTGTACTATGGGGTCCATCACAGGCAAAGCAAGACTAGCACCACAACCAGAGCCCACTATACCTCGTCTTGAACTCTGTGCTGCCGTCTTAGCTGTAAACATGATGGAAATCATCACTACAGAGATTGCTGTCAAATTCAATGAGATTACCTTCTTCACGGATAGTTGAGTGTTCCTTGGTTATATCTACAACAAGGAACGTAGATTTCATGTCTACTTAAGCAACCGCATACAGAGAATCCGGAGAAGCACCAATCCAGAACAATGGCATTATATGAGCTCAGAGCATAATCCAGCTGATATTTCAACACGACCAATAGCCCCAACTAAATTGCAGGACACCATCTGGTTCTGTGTACCAGCATTCTTGCATTATCCCAAAACAGAGACATTTCATAAAGAATGTTTTGAACTTGTAAATCCTGACCGAGATTCAGAACTTCTACCACAAGTGACAGTGCTCCATACCACTGTCTCAAAACGCTTTGAACGCATTTCGGTATGGTGCCATTTGATCAGAGCCATTGGCAAGCTGATTCATATTGCACGCTCACATAAGCAGAGCCAAAATGAAACCCCTCAGACATGCAAAGGATGGCACTGTTGCAAACTACCTCTAAGTGCAGACACACTACTTCAGAGCACAGACGTTATCATACGAGCAGTACAACAGGAAACATATGCTGATGAGTTGCAGTGCTTCGAATGGAATTAACCACTTTCCAAAACTAGCACCCTTCGTACCCTAGATCCCTTCATCGATCAAAGCGGATTGTCGTCTGGTCAAAGTAGATCTAAATTTGGATGAGAACAGACCCCTCATCATACCTGGTAGGAACCATATAGCGTTACTTCTAACACGACACTTTCATGAGCAAACACATCATCAGGGTCGCCATTTCACAGAAGGAGCGATCAGATCTGCTGGTTATTGGATCATAGGAGGCAAAAGACATGTGAACAATCTCATCCATTCCTGTGTTGTATGTCGCAGACTCAGAAGATGGCAGATCTGCCTGTTGACAGGCTCAGTGCTGAGCCTCCCTTTACAAATGTGGGATTGGATGTGTTTGGCCCCTGGTCAGTATCTGCTCGTAGGACAAGATGCGGTTATGCAGAATTCAAAATAATAGACAGTGCTATTCACATGTCTAAGTATCAGAGTCATTCATATAGAACTGATTGAGTCACTGGATACCTCCAGTTTCATTAACGCTTTAAGGAGGTTTCAAGCAATCCGGGGTCCAGTGAAACAGATTCTCCGATAGAGGGACCAATTTCATTGGAGCATGTACAGACATGCAAATTCCTTCCAATGCGAATAAGAAGGCAGTGAAACAATTCCTGTCAAATCACGGCTGCATGAGGACATTCAACCCTCCACTTTTGTCGCACATGGGTGGCGTGTGGGAAAGGATGATTGGCATTGCTCGCAGTATCTTAGATTCTATGCATCTTCAAATGGCATCTTCAAAACTCACGCAATGGGTGCTCTCCACCTTTATGGCTGAGGTCACCGCCATTATAAACAACAGACTACTGATCATATATATATATATATATATATATATATATATATAAATAAATAAATACAAAATATTCAGATAATTAAAATGTTTTACATTCTTGTAGCAGAATAGTTAATCATTGATAAGGCAATACAAAAAGTGGCTTTGGAATACAATGTATTGTTTACTATCATATTATTGATCATAAGTCAATCATTGGCATACAGTTCACAGCAATCCATTTCACAAGTGAACTTATCAATCAGTTGGAGATTTATTATGAGGGCTTGTTTAAGGACCTGTAAATTTACATCTGCGTCAGACATTTTTTTATTTTTATTAATGCTTACAAAACTTTTACATCTAGAGCCAAGAGGTATATTAAAACAAACAACAACAAAAAGGAAAATAAATAAATTAACAGTTTAATAAAAGTATCAAATTGTTTATATATTTCAATACACTTTACAGATTTCTTGTTACTAAAATTGGAATTGGGAAAATAAAACTAATGGTTTATAACCACCATACTTACATTTATGAATACTAAATTTTGCCAACAAAAGCAGAAAATTATTCAAATAATATTCCTTATGCAGAGACATGTCATAGCTAAAAAAAAACGAATAAAACATTTTTAAAACAAAGTTCTTGAAAGTTGCTCCTTCAAGTGTTTTGAACGCTAGAACGTAACACATGTCTGTGTTGTGTTGTCTACTGAAGTGTTTTCTTCACTGTATAATCTGTGCATTGCTAATACAGCTGAAATTTCACTTACTGCCCTCTGGAGTAAACAGGTGGTACTACAAGCTTGCATTTCTCAGGACTCTTCCTTATTATGGTCTGGGGAAAGTGCAATTAATGCATAATTTTTTTTTTACGTTTTTCTTTGTAAAATTAATCGCACTGAATTAACACATTAAATCGACAGCCCTAGTTATTTTATGTACTCTCTGAAATATGTTAAGCTGCAGTTGTATCACTGGAAAATAGCTACCTGGGGGCATTTCCAGGATAGTCGAGTGTCCAGAAAATAAGTGACCAGACGTAAAAAAAAATAATTGTCAACTTGGTGCCCCTAGCACGGAGTTTGATTGCGTGGGTTTCACTTCCCAACCCGTCATGCTGGCTGGCCCGGACCATCCAACTCGGTTACGCAATTCAGTTTGCCAGGCCTCTGCCCCTCTTCGCAGGCGTCCGCTTTACCGCAGTACACGGCGAGCATGCCAAATCCCTGCGTGCGGAAATCGCTACTCTCTTACTCAAAGACGCGATAGAGCCTGTCCCTCCAACCGAGATGAAGAAGGGTTTCTACAGCCCTTACTTCATCGTACCCAAGAAAGGCGGCGGCTTATGACCGATCTTGGACTTGCGAGTTTTCAACCAGGCTTTTCACAAACTCCCATTCAAAATGCTCACGCAAAAACACATCTTAACTTGCATCCAGCATCTAGATTGTTTCGCAGCGGTAGACCTGAAGGACGCGTACTTCCACGTCTCAAATCTGCCTCGACACTGACCCTTCCTACGGTTTGCGTTTGACAGCCAAGCGTATCAGTACCAAGTCCTCCCCTTCGGCATGTCTCTGTCCCCTCGCGTCGTCACGAAAGTCGCAGAGGCAGAACTTGCCCCACTCTGAGAAGCCGGCATTCGTATACTCAATTACCTCGATGACTGGCTCATCCTGGCCCACTCCCGAGAGTTACTATGAGCTCAAAGAGACCAGGTGCTCAGGCACCTCAGCATTTTGGGGCTTCAGGTCAACTGGGAAAAGAGCAAGCTCACCCGGGTTCAGAGCATCTCTTTTCTCGGCATGGAGTTAGACTCAGTCTCAATGTCAGCACGTCTCACCAACGAGCGGTGCTGGAATGACTCGCCACCTTCAGGCGATTCCATCACAGCAATCCCCTTAAAATATTTCCAGAGGCTCCTGTGGCATATGGCATCCTCTGCAGTGGTCGCACCGCTGGGGTTGATGCATATGAGACCTTTTCTGCACTGGCTTAAGACTCGAGTCCCGAGACGGGCATTGCGCCGTGGCACGCACCGTGTGATGGTCACCCCCACCTGCTGCCAAACATTCAAACCCTGGACAGACCTCTGCTTTTTGCGGGCAGGAGTACCCTTGCAGCAGGTTTCCCGACGTGTCTTGTTTACGACCGACGCCTCCAGATTGGGTTGGGTGCCTACACCTGCCTGGAGTTCGGTCCGGCAGACACATTTGTGATCCTAAGACCACGACCGGGCTACATGCCCAAGGTTCTTACCACACCCTTTAGAGACCAAGTAGTGAACCTGCAAGCGCTGCCCTGGGAGGAGGCAGACCCAGCCCCTTTGTTGCTGTGTCTGGTATATGCTTTGCATACCTACTTGGACCACACACAGAGCTTTAGATGCTCTGAGCAGCTCTTTGTCTGATTTGGTGGACAGCGGAAAGGGAATGCTGTCTCCAAACAGAGGCTTTCCCACTGGGTGGTGGATGTCATTTCATTGGCCTATCACACCCAGGCCGTGTCACCCCCCCCCCCCCTTGCGGGTTCAAGCGCACTCAACAAGGAGTGTTGAATCCTCGTGGGCACTGGCCAGATGTACCTCCCTAGCAGACATATCTAGAGCAGCGGGTTGGGAAACAACTAATACCTTTGAAAGATTTTACAATCTTCAGGGTTGAGTCAGTTTTCTCAGGTCTGAACCGGTAGAACTCTGTAACATGCTGACGGACTTGCCGGGTGGATCGCTTGCACCTGGCACCCTTTCCCTCGACCGAGGTAAAACTGTGCGCTTTCTCTTCCAGGAGATCCCACCCATCCGGATCCCTGGATGATTCCTCCCTAGCCCTTTTGGGTCCCCAGTTCAGTGGAGGAACTCGCCGACCCAGTCCACTGCAGGTACTTAATCTACCCTGTACTGGAATAGGTGCTCCACAGGTCAGCACTCCTACATGGACTCCCCCTGTGTGTATTTTCCGTGGTACAGTCCCCTTAAAAAGTGGACCCGCGTCTCCCATAGGCAGCCCCAGCTGCCCTCCGTTCACCATGTTGTAGCAACTCCCCCCTCCTTGAGACTGGATCTACCACTGCGCCACATTCCACATGTCGCCTAAAAACCCATGTGATGTATTTGCCACCTTTACCTCTGCCTTCCGGGCAGGTGTGGCCTCCGCAGGATCTTTTCCGCCTGAAAGAATAGGAAACTGGGTAAGACCCCCTTCCCTCGATGCGTGTAAGGGCCCCGGCCGTTCTTGCTCTATGCGGAGAAACATAGAGAGAAAAGAGGCAAGTGTCACCTTGTTCCCCTGTCTAGGGTATCCAGAAGGATTCCGTCGACTTTTTTGGGGCATTGGGGAAGGGTACGTGCAGTCCGACACAGCTGGCGCCTTTGTACGTAAAATACCCGCCCGCTCCTGTGTCAGTAGTACATGGACGTGACACCATTTGCTGTGTCAGCATATGGCCTGATTTAAATTGGACACCTAGTGTCGCTTCTTCGACACAACGTCGAAGTGAACGACAGACAGGGAACATCTAGGTTACGTATGTAACCTCCATTTCGTGATGGAGGGAACGAGACGTTGTGTCCTCCCGGCCATGTCGCTGAGCCGAGCCACTGTTGTGGCCGGACCATTTCCGGCTCCTCTGAATCCTGAATGAACTCGATGTATTTCCTCACTTTTATACTCGTATTTCCGGGGCGGGGTATGCAAATACTGTCTGCCAACTTCTCATTGGCCTTTTTTCATAAATCAGATGCATATTCGGCGCCTCTTCAACACAGCGTCTCATTCCATCCATCAGGGAATGGAGGTTACATACTTAACCTAGATTTTCTCAAAGTGTCCTTTTTTCACAATGACAGCACGATGCAGAGTACAAATCAGATTAATACCTGCCTTTCATTCGTACTAATTTGTTCTCATAGTTTCCGATTCTGAAATGACTATCAGGCTTGATAAATTAATTTGGGTGCAATTTGGTTCGTTTGCTTCTACACTGCCCTTTATTATGTCCATTTGGATGCACACCTCAAAATTGCGTATTCATTTCAGGGAAACACACAAAAATGACCAAGACATGCTATTTTGCACATCTGTAAGATGCAATCTTTAAAAGATTACATTAAAAGATCAGCTCAGACCTATTTTGTTAATGTGCTATCAAGTTTGCACAGGTTTTTATACATGCAAACCTTTAGTAAATTGTGGCCTAAGTGTAGAACAATTTGACTGCATTTCATGAGGTGGATCCATTCTGAGCTAGGGGCCAAGTAGAGAAAGCTTTGTATTTCAAAACTTGTTCTTGAGGATCACACTAAGCCACTCAGTCTTGTGAAAGTGGGAACAGACATGTCAGTGAGCCAGGCTTATTTAACATAAGTTAAATAAGTCTGTGTAAAACTATCTGTCCAACAAACAGCTGCAGCAACTCAGCTGGACCAAGAGGAATAAATCATACCTTGCAAGGCAAAACAGACACAGTGTGAAGTCCAGCCCCCAGCTGAAACTCTTGACAAGCATAAATGAGGAACAGCTATTTATTCACGCCTTTAGAAGCCCCCCACCCCCTCTTCCCAGACCCGTGCAGGTCATCTGACGTCATGTGTCTACAGTAATTTATTACAACTTACACTGACCTCCAAGGGCATGCCGGGATTGATTGGGGCAGCCAAATAAAATAAAATAAAGAGAGGTGTTTATTATTACCATTTCATATAGACTGACCATACCATTAGGATTTTAAAAAGTGTTCTGTCCATAATATAAGTTGTACAAATCCATCTGTCTAAACTCACATAATGAAATGTTATTAAGTATATCATAGCAGGCATGTGTCCATAAGAGAGGCCCTAAAACCCTCATACATGGCCTGTCAGATCCATTAACCTTCTAATAGCTGACATAACAGCTGTAGATAAGGCAGTAATATAGTATGAACAATAGGCTATGTGCAATGGAAACAAAGAAAGAAAGTCTGGACACAGACAGGAGAGAGGGCTCATCCAAGCTTCTAGTCTTTTGAAAGTTTAGTGTAATTTCTTTGCCACTAACATCACCTAGAAAATTGCTAAATGAATGACTATTTTCACAAAGGTTTCCTAAACACTTCCCGCTTCTTGTTTTGGTTGATGGCTCCACCCCAAACTCATGCCAATGACTGAGCCAGTGTTTGTCAGGCTGGTTGAGATGCTCAAACAAGCCGCAGTGTTCACACTTTGGGGGAAATCATCATATGAATGGCTTACTTGTACTTATAGCTACTCTGCAAGTTTAAGTTGGGTTGCGAGAAAGTCTTTTAACATAAATACTCAAAAAATACACACTTCAGTTTTAAACATGATTCATTATGATATAATTTAGCTGTGCAGCTACCATGTCACTTTCACAATTCCAACCTCAATCCACTGGTTCCAACATTGATTCCACTAAGAATCAACCTCAGTTTCCATGAAGAAACGAGGAATCGGTTCTTTTTCAAAACTAGTCTGAGGTACCCTTTTACAAACTTTTGGCTTGTTTTTCCACTACCACATTTACATTTGGAGATTTAGAAAAATTGCTCTCATGCTCAAATGACTTAGAACAACCCTAAATTGACATGTTTGTAACTAATGATTATGTGTAAAGCTGCCTACAGAGGACAGATTGCTACAAAACCGCTTCCAAACATTAATATTACATCAGTAAATTCAATAAGTCAAACAACAAATACTGTTTTAAAGTACACCATGAGGTTGGAGATATTTCTTTGTTTTCATTTAGCACCTTGCAATGTAAATGATAAAAGATGGATAAGTGCATTAGTCCAATTTTGCTTGGCCTGTCTTACAAAGTTCACAACACACATGGACACATGCACAAAAATGCAAAAAAAAAAAAAAAAACTAAATTCACACTTATTTAGGCAGGACCAGTTTTCAAGGAACCCGGGGGCTACGACTGCAAGACTGCTATGTGAAACATTTATAATTTATGAAATATTTGATGTGGTGATATGTATGAACTTCAGAAGAATTTTAATAAGGTTCGAGCAATTAAAAAAAAAAAAAAAAAAAAAAAAAAAAAACTTTGTAGAGGGTTGTTTTCACTTTTTAAGGAATTAATTCAACCGGGAAAAAATGAAATAAAAAATGTAAAGCGAACTATGGACTTCAGCAATATATCTTATTATCATTGAGGAAAGAATTTTTTTTTTCAATGCCTTATTGATCTTCATGCTAGGATCATACAGAGGCTATTTAATGGCCCAACTAGTGACTGCTCCACAATGTCCAATAGAGCAAAGGAAAGCATTTCCATTGATCAATGTCTTTGCAAAGCATACAGATAAAGGTTGATAATGGACTTAAACAAATCTTAATATCAATTAGAGCTTAATGAAAAAACTACATCAGCAAAAAACACAATTTCAAACATTTTTATGCTCAATAAATGCAAGCCTCTCACCTTCAAATGATTCACAACACAAAACTGACCAGAACAGTCTGTACAATCACCACTCACATAAACATAAGATATGAATCTTTTGGAAAAAAGGGATTGTTTCTGTATGAGCCACTGATAAGCAGTAACCTTTCATAATTGGTTTTCCTTAAGGAAAAATTAAAACAAATGGATCTTAAATCTGCTTTCTACATCTCTGAGTGCCTTGAGAAACAAGTAATAGAAATAACTGCATAGAGAAGGGTCTAAGTGCTAATTTGTTCCCTATTAGAAAATCCTTCTCATTTGTGATTCAATTTACTTTGTGCACTGGCAATGCCCAAACTGCAGGCTTATTTGAATCAACCCTCTGTCAAGACTAATAAAACACAAGAAATAAGGGTATGGATTAAGAACATAATAAAGAAAACTTGAAGGAGGGAGATATGGCAAAAAGAAGGGAGCCAGTCTAGAGTTCTCTACCTTCATCCATCCCAACAGAAAGTCCAAAACAGTGTCACAGAGCAATTTCACTTCACAAAGCCATCGGATCTGACTAGAAAGTCCAGTTTAAACTGGTAATTGAGTTTTAGAACTTTGCAGCTTGTTTCAAACTGGCCTAAGCTGGTCTTAGCTGGTCAGGTAACCATGTTCCTTAAACTAACTTGAAAACTAAACTGGAATTAGAAGCTGCTGGTGGCTTGTTTGTTGCTGTTCCAAGATAGTATATCAGCTTGGGCCAGTTTATGTATTTCGGAACATGACAGCTGATTTCAAGCTGTTCTAAGATGGTCATTACTTAGTGCAAACTGGTCGAATAGCCATCATGTTCCACAAAACAGCTTGACCACCTCAAGCTGAAATGACTAGCTGGTGGTTGATTTGTTGCACATCCAAATTTGTCTACCAGATTGGACCAGATAATGACCAGCTTTGACCAGCTTTCCTGGCTTGCTGCTTATCCAAGTTGATCTACCAGCTAGGACCAGCTAATGACCAGCTCAGACGAGCCACTATGAACCAAAACAGTTTGATCACCTTATGTTGGTATGGCCAGCTAGTAGCTGGATTGTTGTCTGTCCAAGATGTTCTACCAGTTTGTACCAGTCAATGATCAGCTATAGACGAGCTTGGACCAGGTAATGACCAGCTTGGACCAGTTATCTTTTCAAAAAATCTGGAAACCTTTCTGACCATTTTAAGCTGGTATGAAAGCTGGATTGTTGCTGGTACAAGATGGTCTACTAGCATGAGTTAGCCTAGCTAATGACCATTTGGACTAACTTGGACCAGCTATTGACCAGTTAATGACCAGCTTGGACTAACTACCATGTTCCACAGTTACCAGGCGAATTTTTCCATCCGGGTATAGGACGTCAGCTCTTGACATCTCTGAGCTTCCAATCAAAAGCTTTAACGAAAAGTCTTTCTCCCAAAAGACCTTTAGATTGTGACATCCCATTCAATGGCTAAACATAAAGAGATTCTGCCATGTAAATGTTGCTAAGAACTTTTGGATGATATGAAAGAAAGCAAGCAACTTCACCTTCCCGTCACATCACATCAGCCATTCCCAAACTCACTGCAATTCTTCACCCACTGCATATATTTTCTAGCCTGTCTCACTGATAGAGAATTTGATCTCTCACACCTCTCAAGTGTCAATCAACTCTGACTGACAGTCTGACCCTGCCTCCCCAAGGGAGGGCCTGAGAGGATAACAGCACTCTGACTGTCATCTCAATAGAAACTACTCAGTATTATTCTTTACATTATTGTCTACACTTTCCTTACTATAAAAGGTATACTCAAAGGAACACTATAACCACTGCTCAGAGAAATGGCAGGCTCTGATTATGCCATGTGGGATGAAAGGCATATTTCTTCTTGATGGTTCTGTCGTTTTTCACTGACACAATACACTTTCTGTTCATTACTGTTTGCTAAGGGCATGCCCGGACTGGGGAACATTGCTTGGAAGTGGTTTAGCTTGTCCTTGGCATGCAATTCCTGGGGACCATTTATCTGATGATATATTTTCCTTTTGGAAAGGCAAGTTGGGATTCTTTCCCCAACAGGAAGGACATTGATAAGCCATCAGGGATTTGTTTATTTTGATCTATGGCCATTGCATTTACACTAGTATATTCTTTATAGCAAAATGTGACCACAAGTATATCTCAGACCAAAATAAATCACAACATGCTAAAAAGCCATATATTTATGTCATTAAACAAAGAATGGCATGGAAATGTCTTGAAATGAGGTCAGAGTATGCAGAACATTTTTATTTTATCCTCGTTTCTAAGGATGATTTCATGAAGAAAATGAATTGACCAACATAACAGTGTGTGCATAATAAAATGCAACCAGGTTGTCCTTAATCGTTCATAGTTAAAAGGTCACTTGACAGGATTTGGAATATATTAGTATTAATCAAAGAATGACTTCGAAGACGAAGATGTAAAAGCAATGTGTGGCTTTTAGGATCTTAAGTTCTGACAGCAGCATGATTTAAAATTCAAAAACAAATCATTCGACCCGTAGGGATACACTACTCAACATTAGTCCTGCTGACAGCACTAACCCAGTCAAAACCACATTTCTTCATATTAAGGTTGATTAATGAAAGTTGGTTTACTGACAATTTTTACATCATGCAGCAATTGCCTTGCTGGCCATCAAAATAACTTGTTGTTTTTATTTCAAGCCCTGTTGAACTCAACATACCACTAGAGCAACCTGTGATCAAGATGCCTATTTAAAGCATGCACAGAAGCCTGTAACCACAGCTCAACAGTCTGTTTGGAAACAGAGTTGAAGGGTCATGTAAACTCACAGGCAAGGCAAAGACTCAGAAGAGAAAGGCAAAACAATCGGTTCCTCAACCTAGGGGCCGCGATTGCTGAGACTGCCGAGCTGTTTGGCATGGCAAACACCTCTGCATCTGCTCTTGGCTTGTTCCTCTTACTGACAGAGCAGAAAGGGAGAGTGGGAGAAAGAGGCCTTTACATCGTGACACTCGGCTCGGCTGTGCATGATCAGGCTCACATCGCCATGTGACTTACTGCACCAGAGCAGGCTGGTAATAGCACTACAAGGCTACTGCTGCACACTTCAATTCTTGGCTTGTCACTAATACACTATTGCGTGTCATATCATGTTCCATGGCTTGCTCAAAAGTAAGATCTAAAGATTTGTGGTTGAAACAAGCAAGTGCGCTCCTGCCTCAGGTCTTTAGGTATATTCCACCTGGCACTAACAGCATCTCCCACTTTCCCTCCACTAGCCTGCTACCTGGAGCCTGGTGGGGGGTTTGAGAGAAAGAACCATACAATCAAATGGCTGACTGAGAAAGGAAAATAAGAGATGTTGAACTTTGGAAAGCACCATGCTAGTGATCTGGAGCACTTTCCCCACATAAGAAGTTGAATTGGGCAAATTAAAGCCTTTGGTGGGTAGACAAACATGAAATCGTGTCAGAATGGATTTGATTATTGAAAAGGATTTTTCGACACTGGCCGTGACTACTAACAGTCCAAAAAACCTAGAAAACCAACCGCTGAGGGAGATAAAAAAATTCCCTGAATCAGCAACAAACCTTATGATGCTTAATATTTGCTTTTAGCTTAAAAGAAGCAAGCAAAGACCTCCACAAATCTTTCTTTATATTTACAATTATACATTTAGCAGACATCAGGAATATTCACCTTCAAGAAATGTCTACATCCATACAGTGATGCAAAAATGCTGTTAAAGGCTCACATAACCATGCCAAGCCAGGAGTAGGTGATATCATCCACGTATAGCTTTTACGTCAAAAACCACAGTAGGATAAACACGTGTATTGAAGTATTTTTTTTTCTTGACATCAAAACAGAACACTACATCACACAGAATGCACTGACATCAGAAGAATATGAAGGACAGTTTGGACTGCTGAGAGGATTATTGGTTGTCTCCCCCTATACTCTTCCAGAGTGAGGAAAAAGGTTGGAAAAATCACTCTAGACCCCACTCACCCTGCCCATTACCTTTTTGAACTGTTGCCTTCTGGCCGACGCTTCAGAGCTTGGAGCTCTGAGCACCAGAACCGTCAGGCACAGGAACAGTTTTTTTCCCTCAGGCCATTCACCTCATGAACAGTTAAAACTGCCCCATTGAGCAATAACTATGTGCAATACACTGTTCAGTCTTTTTTATATATATTTACCCAACATATACAACCTCTTCTGCTGTTTCATAACTCTGTACAAAATTGCACTGTACATTACAGATTTGTATTTTTCACTGTACATAACAGAAAACAGATTTGTTTAATATTTGCACTATGTATGTGTATGTATGTATGTATGTGTGTGTGTTTGTGTGTATATACGTATGTGTATAATTATTATTATTTTTTTATTATTATTATTATTATTATTATTATTAATATTATTATCTATGTCATGCTGCTGTTTTTGTATTGTTGTGCACTGGAAGCTCCTGTGACCAAGAAAAATTCCTTGTAAGACTAAGCATACTTGCCATTAAAGCTGATTCTGATTCTGAATCTGATTCTGAACATAATCTGAAAGCTATACAGTTTCTTGCCATACACAAATTGTGTTTGTGATGTCACCTTATTGCAAAATCTCAGAATATCACATCACATAAAATGGCATTGTAAAATTGTCTTTCGTTCCTTTTTCAAAAACCTCAATTTTTAAGATATTAACGTGTAGATGAGGTGCCAAATACGTGTTCAGAAATATCTTATTCATATGGATGAGGACCAGTCAAGCTATAAATTTTATCAGTTTGTGCATTCCCTAGGAATTTAACCTGTCACCTTGGTGTTGCTTGCCTTTTGCTCTACCAGCTTAGCCGAAACACAACTGAGCTACAGTTAAACTACATTTTGACATGTATCAACACAAATACCTTTTCAAAATTTTACAATTGTTGCATGTTCACAGTTTTCTTTACAGACTGTTCCTCAAGTAAACATCTAGGTTGTTGTGTTCAGCAATGACCCCTTTAAATCTGAACTTTGAATGACACTGTTTGCATTTTTGACCCCAGTAAGGGTAAAGAGAGGGAGAGAGAGAGAGAGAGAGAGAGAGAGAGAGAGAGAGAGAGAGAGAGAGAGAGAGATGAACCCGTACACTCACTCCCGCCTTCCTAAACCAAAAGCATTCAGTGTCCACTGAGACAGTAACCACATAGCCAATCAAAGCCTTCTGGCCACTGAGCAATTATCTTTTCTCTATGTCATAGGTTGACTTTGAGCCAGTGACCCTAGCCACCCTCTCCCATTGCCTCCTAAAATAACCCATGGCAACATATAAGCATTGCTTGTTCATAAAATGCAGGGAAAGTACATTTATTTTTCTCTGACAGGTCCAGGATCACGTTACATGTCATGTCAAGTGCAAAGCCTGAAATCACAGGGCTAGATTTTCACCTCTCACAACAGCTATGCTTTCTTGTCATTATATCAATTTATTTCAATGTCATTTGTGTGGGCTCAAGTTTGTCTAATTCAATGAACAACAACATGACTAGATTTGGATCAGACTTTACGACAATTTCCAAGCACCTAGCAAAAAAACTCTCTCGGTTGCACACATATCCCTTCGAAAAGAAGATGAAGTGTACAAACAATCTGAGCTGTGGAAACAACAAAAACCTTGATAATTTGTTATTTATGGAATGGAATAGTGCTTGGAGTATGCCTTGTGGTGGAAAAGCCGCTGTTTTAAATTTTTCCCTTTGCTTGTTTTTTTGCCCGTACACAGGGTGATTTGCCAAGCTACACCTCAGAAGACAAGTCTCCCCTAGGCACTCAGCTTACAAATACAGTTTGATCTGATGTAGTTTTGGATTTGTGTCTGGAGGGCTGTTCCTCATGGTGACAGTCCCGGAGCGGAGATGGGAGTATCGCATTCTGTTTGGTGTGCTCTGTCACGCCATCCAGGCCATATGCTCTCTGCTCGACTGGTGCCACACTGCTGCCATCTCACCAGTCTGCCCTGGGTACTACGCATAACAGCTGGCTCTGCTGTTGTGGACTCATAAAAATCCACATAAACAAGAAAGGTCAGAGTGAGCGTGCTCACTTAGCAGAACTAGGCGATTGCTATGGAACACTAGCATAAAATGACACACAGGTTCTGTTCCATAATAAAAAATGATCTTAAACCAGTCTATGGTGTTTTGCTGGTCTTACTTGTTTTAAGTTGGTTTGGCTGGCATCCTAGTCTGGCTAAGCTGGTGTTTAGCTGGTGAAACCACTCTAAAATCAGCAAAATTTAGCATCCTAACAAGCCTGACCAGGCTGGGAGACTAGCAAACCATTTAAGGCTGGTTTAAACAGTTGGATTTTAAGGCATTATCGATAATCTAAAGGCAACATAACATGTATCCTGTACTAAAAAGACAATGCCAAAATGCCCTGCAATGTGCTTGAGTGGAAAAAAAAAAACAACAACATCCAAAATGTCTGTTGAAGTGAGGGAGTTGTGGATTAAACCTACTGTACACTATATATAGTTAAATAAATACTGGAAGCATCAATAAAAATAGTTCAATGTAATGGAAAAATTACTATTTTACTATTTTTTAAAGTTGTGTGCTATATTTGTATGCTTATTAGAGTATAGCACAATTAGCTTAGCAACATGCTAATGCCAAACTTGATTGAAATCAATTGTGATTTGAGTCTCCTGTGTGCTTCACATGAGTAGTGCTAATTGTGTTGTACAGACTTGCTGTCTATGTAGAGCGTTCCAAATAAGTAACTTATGAGGTTTCATTTCAGTTAGGATGCTGCCTATCCAGACAGTAGACAGAATTGAGCCATGCATTCTTGTTATTCATGTTACACACTTTGGTGCAGGTCCTGACCTCTTGACAGGGGTGATCAGACACAGTGAGGTAGGGCCAATGATAGTTATGTGATCCTGTGGAGTGTCTTCTTGGGAACAGCGTACATAGAGGACCTACAGTGAGGACGGACATGCACATCAATGTCGGTGTGAAATTCAAACAGACTGATCCAGGGCACGTTCAGGATTACACCATAACCCCCTCCCTCTGTGATTGCTTCATAGCACAATAGACTGCCTGTGAAAGGGCTGGAGTGAGCCATTAGCTCTGCTAAATTGTCAATTCATAGCTGCAGTGGGAAAAGGAAGGCTGCTATAGGCTTGAATTACATAGCTCACCTGGAAAGCCCTGTGCCACCTCAACTCCTTCAGTAGGTGCCATTTCCTGCTGTCTAACACCCAAGTTCAATTACATGTGTCAGACAAAGAGTACGTTTGAAACTTTTAGTATTACCATATAGAGGTAGATACATACACCACTCTTGTTGAAGACACAATTTAAAGTGCTTGAAAGTCATTTCATCAGATTCAAAATATTAAACTAAGTGGAATTGCAAAAAAAATAAATAATAATAATTCTTCGTCTTCTTCTTATTATTATTATTATGCTAGACTTTTTCCTTAGAAATAACTTAAACATTGCAAATAATAAAAATAAAAATGTCATATACTCTGAAGTTTACACAGGTGTCCTTGCAGAATAACCACAGGTGTAGATCATAAAATTAATTATGGGCATGTATCACTAGGTTTAACAAACAGTAAATATTATCTGTCTAAATTTACAGTACATGAACAGTATCTTTATTATAATTTAATATTTTAATTTTTTTATAAGATTGAAAAACGTATTTTTGTTAAATGTTTAACATATACTTATGATATCTTTCTTTAACATAAATGCCACTTGACCTGATCATTTATTATCTTATACAATGACATGAATACATTTTTTAGTGTGGCTTAATTGTAAAAATGATTTTTGAAATGATTTCACTATATGGCTTAGACCGGCCTATGTTATGGCAACAGAGTAATGACACACAAAAATAAATAGAATGCAAAAGAATGCATTTCATATTTGAAACGCTGAAATTACATTTAAAATCAATGTAAAACTATGTACAAGTAACAATTAATTTCATAAAACTTTGCCACTTATCTTTTTATTTTTTTATTATTATTTTTTTTTTAAAGCTCTGACAACCACAGTCAGCATTCGTTTTAATTACACTATGGCTGCCAACTGAGAGAAATGTGCTCAGTGATCAGCTACATCACCCAGTACTGACACTCAGCTCAATAGGGCCTTCAGGAACAATACAGCCCATCTTATTGACCACCTCTCCCAAGCAGCCAGCAGTACCATCTAACCAAGAGTGATAATTAGATGCAGAATTTACTGAAAACCGTCAATGGCAGTGTCAATGGAGGGACTCTCAGCATCCATCATCCTAGGAATCAATGTCAATTTTCAGCTATGAATTCAACAAAATGATAGCTTTCAAATATATGGCCAGAGAAGGAAACACAAGCCTCCTCGGGGGAGGAATAAAACAGCTCAATTTCATCCTCTTGGAGTCGCTGGACTACCACCTCGCTCAATGGAAAAGGTCATAGAACATTATGGGCAAAATATCTTCCAAACAAGAAGTAAACCATCAGAGGGATGTGACAGGCAGGCTCAGGCCGGCCTAACATGCAGCAGGACTGTATATATCTCCACCCTGACAGATTTAAGGGCAGGGTCAGCAGGTGCTAGACTCAGCAGGAATTGAAGGTCAACGACATGGTCTGGACATTAAAAATAAATGTAACTGTCGCATCGCAAAGAGCAAATGAACAGAGAGTGATGTTGGAGGTAATCTTAAGAGGGGCATAAAGATCAGCAAGACCTGGCTTTCAGCCAGAAAATGAGAAGCACTTAGCCAATAACGAGAGCCTAATGAGGATTCCTTTAACTGCAAGCGCTTGCTCTTAGATTGAAAAAACATTTGTCTTACAGTAAATCTCTGATTCATGTGTCACTTCTATTGTGGATGTGGGATCGGTAATAACCACATAAATCAGTTAATTCCGAGTAAGTGTAATAAGACTTGCTAAAATAACATCATAATGCATTTGAACGGTCAAATGATGTGCTTATACTGTCCTAGCCACTCAATGCTACAGTGTGAGCATTTATAGTTTTTGTGTGTGAGCTTTGGCAAAGTAGAAGCACTTCTTCATTTTGTCATGACAGGCAAAACCCTTACTGTGCAATTACTTTTCCAGTTATAAAGCTCTCTAGATTTAATCTGAGACCAAGCAGCTGAACCCTGAAATAAATGGCAGCCTCTGATAATGCAATAAAAATGCTAAATGCATACTCATGGCAGTTGCGAACACCTACATTTTTCTTGTTATCATATATCCATGCATTAAGTTAGAATAGAATAGAATAGAATTCCTTGCGTGAAACAGGAGACACAGGAGACTTGATTCAAAATTGATTTCAATAAAGTTTGGCATTAGCATGTTGCTAAGCTAAAGCCACGATTCTCTGATAAGCATAAAAATACATATGTAGCACACACAAATATTAGTAAAATTATTTTTGAGAAAAGGCCAATGAGAATTGGCGAACAGAATTTGCATGCCCCTCCCATGGACATACGGATATAAAAAGAGGGAAGTGTGCATCTGTTCAGGCTTATTACAACATTGTAGCAAGAGGGACACAGCGTCTCGTTGCCTCCAGCAGGGAACAGAGGTTACGACATATGTTCCCCTTCTGTCACTCAATCGATATTGTGTCGATGTAGTGACACTAGGGGTCCCTATCTAAAAACGCCACAACACTAAACATGTTATGTGGACTGCTGATGCAGGTGCAAGCAAGATGTTATGGGGCCAGCTGTGTGCCAGCGCGTCTGTGCCGAGGGGGACTTCCGAGTACCAGAGCGGGCAGTGGGTGGAATATCGAGAGGCGAACAGATCTACCTGTGCTCTGCAAACTGAGCCCAAATCAGCTGGAGCACCTGAGGGTGGAGTCTCCACTCTCCACTGAGCGTTACCTATCGTGACAGCACGTCCACTGTAGTTTTTAGGTTGCCGAGTGGCATGCAGCGACCTCAGCCACTGCTGTTTCCAAAGGAGGAGATGGAGGGTGAGTTGTTATATGTGACGATAGAGGACGCCGCCCATGCAACTTATATATGCCACTGTCGCTGTGTTGTCTAAGTAAAAGGTGTCCTCCACGACTTCATCAGCTCATCATGCACCTCCGGTAAGAAAGGAACTGGGGGGTGGGTGTAGCTGTGAATTGCACCACGTTCCCAGGAACCAACCGTCTAGCCGGACGCCAGCCCCATCGAGTCCTCAGCATCGGAGTCCGCCAGGATGATCTCTGATGCAGCGGCAAAACTCTCATCCAGCTTGGGGGACTGGTAGTAGACTGGTAGTAAGGTGAGCTAGTCTCATCTCGGACACGGACGGGAGCAGACGAGCGTGCTGGGGAACGGGTGGTCCATGGGGATTTACCCGGTGAAACCATGCCCGTTGAACTCCTGAAATTGCCTCCAACACCAGCCACGCCAGCTCTATACCCATGGGTAGAAGGTGTGACGCGGGCTAGAGTGGCCTTACCCCAGAAGAAGGAAATTCACGACCACACCGTTGCCATGGTCATGTTCTCACATTGAGAACATGAACCATCAACAAATGCTGCCTCAGTGTGTTTTCTGCCAAGTATGGAGCGCCCGTGGCCATCTGAAGTGGAGAGGTAACAACCACATCCAGGAATAACACAAAGACAGAAGAGCATCTTGAAATAGATGCATCTTTAAAAGACGTTCAACGTCCAAGTGTTGCTCTTTTAGAGGTGGGGTGCAGAGAAAAGGTGCTGATTTGCGCCGTATCTCCAACAGTGTACGCTCTTGTAGATGTGAGTGGAACAGCAGTGGATTTCTTCAGCTTGCTGAAACACAGCCGCTTGGCTCCGAAGAAAAAATCTATCTGAACAGCCGCTCGATTCCCTCATTTTATACCTGTATGTCTGGGGGAAGGGCATGCAAATTCTGTTTGCCTATTCTCATTGGCCTTTTCTCAAAGATAGTGGTAACCGAGGCTCTCAACATCGACACAATGTCGAGTGAGTGACAAGGGGAATGCAGCTCTTAATGATGAACAGGCAGCTTTTTTATGACCTCAGTCTCAACTTGGCTTAAACCCTTTTAAGCTCCTGCATGTTTAAAAGGCACCACTGACAGACACACTCTAACTGACTGATTAAAGGCCCTCATCGTCTTGCTAACCTTTCATTTAATGGATGATTGTCGCTGACTGAAAAACACTTTTCTGTTGCAGTTCAAGGCAAGGATATTGACATTCAAATTCACCAGGTGCTCTCAAGAACAGATGTCAGAGTTGGCGAGGAGGCTTGACAGCAACAGCAGGTACGGTGAAGTTTGAGTGGCTGAAAGACATGTGCTCCTGGCCCTGATGGTGACAAGATGCACAACAAGTACCTGCTTTGTCATCTTTGTATGGTCCTCACCAGTTTTGCTTCAAAATAGAACACAATAGTAGGGTCCTGGAAGTAACAATCCCATTCATTGTCTACATAGTCAAACTGAAATATAACGACAACATAGAAACTTTTAAGACAGACATAACATGGTGGTTAGGACTGTCACCTCACAGCAAGAAGGTCCCGGGTTCAAATCCTGGCTCAACTGAACCTTTCTGTGTGGAGTTTGCATGTTCTCCCTGAGGTCAATGTAGGTTTCCACTGGGTGCCCTGGTTTCCCCCACAAGTCCAAAAACATACAGCTTAAGTGAATTGGAGACTTTAAATTGCCCCACAGGTGTGAGTGAGAGTCTCTCAGCCACTGGGGATTGCATCAAGAAGGGCATCTCGCATAAAACCTGTGCCAAGTGAAATATGTGGATCATCTAACATGGTCTAAGACCCATAAACCAGTACTTAGTTGAAGCCACAATTACAATTAAGTCTTTTTGGGTATGATCTGACAAGCTTTGCACACCTGGATTTTCTGCCATTCTGCTCTTCAGATCCTCTCAAGCTCTGTCAGGTTTGATGGTGACCATTGGTGGACAGCCATTTTCAAATCTCTCCAGAGAAATTCGATTGGATTCAACTCCAGGCTCTGGCTGGGCCACTCAAGGACATTCACAGAGTTGTCCCTAAGCCACTCTTGCATTGTCTTGGCTGTGTGCTTAGGGTAATTTTTCTGTTGGAATGTGAACCTTAGGCCCAGTCTGAGGTTCTGAGCGCTCTGGTCTAGATTTTCATTAAGGATATCTCTGTATTTTTCTGAGTTCAGCTTTCCTTCAATCCTAACTAGTCCCCAGTCCCTGCTGCTGAAAAACACCCCCACAGCATGATGCTACCACCACCATGCTTCACCGTTGGTATGGTATTGTGGAGGTGATGAGAGATACCTGGTTTCCTCCAGACATGACTCTTGGAATTGAGGCCAAACAGTTCAATGTTTGTTTCATCAGACCAGAGAATCTTGTTTCTTACAGTGTGAGAGTCCATTTTTTGCTTTTTTATGTGTGTTGCACTGAGGAGAGGCTTCCGTCAGGCCAATCTGCCATTACCTAGATCAGTGGATTGTTGCAGAGATTTTTGTCCTTCTGCAAGCTTCTCCCATCTCCATACATGATCTCTGGAGCTCAAACAGAGTGACCATAAGGTTCTTGGTCACCTCTCTTACAAAGGCCCTTCTCCACTGATTGCTAAGTTTGGTGGCCAGCTCTAGGAAGTGTCTTGGTTGTTCTAAACTTTTTCCATTTAAGAATTATGAAGGCCACTGTGATCTTGGAACCTTTCATGCAGCTGACATTTTTTGTAGCCTTTCCCAGATCTGTGCCTCGACGCAATCCTGTCTCTGAGCTCTGCAAGTAGTTCCTTTGACATCATGGCTTGTTTTTTGTACTGACATGCATTTTCAGCTGTGATGCCTTATAGAGACAGGTGTCCACCTTTCTAAATCATGTCCAATCAATTGAATTTGCCACAGGTGGACTCCAATCAAAGTGTAGAAACATCTCAAAGATGATCCAGAGAAATGGGATTCACCTGAGCTAAATTCCAAGTGTCATAGCAAAGGGTGTGAAAACGCATGTCAATGTGATATTTCAGTTTTTCTTTTTAAGACATTTGCAAAGTTAACAAAAATCTGGGTTTTGCTTTGTCATTATGGGGAATGGAGTGTTGATTGATGTGAAAAAAAATATTTAAAACATTTTAGCATAAGTCTGCAATATAACAAAATGTGAAAAAAATTTAAGGGGTCTGAATAATTTCTGAATGCACTGTATATAATCCTGCAAAGCAAACAGTTTCCATTATTTCAACTTCATTTATAAAAAAAAAAAATTGCATTTGGTCCAAGTGACTGTGGGTGTAACAATTTAAAAGGGGTGTGAGGAGCATGTCCTCTCTACCCAGGTCTGAGACATGACTGAACACATGTCCTACCCACCACTGGGTTAAAAAAATCCCTCCGCTAGCTCTGTGGTTGATACACTAATGTCATCTCTGCTGGCAGCCATGTAAAAGGGAAGCAGTGGTAACAGATAGGATATCTAAGTCAATATGCCTGTTGTGCTAAGCCCAATCCCTCTGTCCCATTCAAGCTGGCAGCTCTCTAAGAGCTGTGCAGAGCTATGAGATATTTTTTTTTCCTTACGCGTAACTTGATACACCAGATAAAGAGAGGGGAAGCAAAATCCTAGCACACTGATACTGACGTCGGGGGATTTGGGGGTATGTATGTTAAAGACTCTGCCCATGAGACAGCAGGCCATAAAATATTAATCAAGAATGTTTAATGAATACACAACAGACTAATATGATATTTTGCAGGTTGGAGCATCATCCGCAGTGTGACCTAGTTTGTCCAAAATATGGCACAATCTAAAAAAGCATTGGAAGTACTTTGTTCATAATGTGAATTTGTTTAAATTATAAAAAATCCAGTTTTGTGGAACAGGCCTTTGTTATAGACATATTTTTGGTGAACAACCATAGTTAATAGCAATTCAGACATTTAGTAAACACTTGGTGTATGTCAACTGCATGCCTCTTTAAAGCAGCCAGTCAATTAACACATTTACAAGAATAATAAAAGTTAATTGACAAAAAAAAAGCCAAAGTTGAACACCTATTTTTACATGAGCACAAACACATTCAGTGTAAACACTTAGTTAGGTTTGTTAATATTGAATGAGAATTCTTCAGTTTGTCTTAAAAAAACATGTTCCCCGTCTGTCGCTCACTTCGATGTCGTGTCGAAGAAGCGACACTAGGGGTCTCTCTTGAGCACCAAATATGCATCTGATCTATGAAAAAAGGCCAATGAGAGTTGGCGAACAGTATTTGCATACCCCGCCCCCTGATACGGATATACGCTTGTTCATTCAGTAATTTTCTTCAGAGCCGATGGTCGTGTATGCAGCCAGCTGCGAGTGACACACCAGTTTCCTGCTTCTATCCTCTGCTTTGCTGTTGGATCTATGGCGCACTTCAGCGGTTTGCCCCTGGGCGCTTCGACAGTGCAGAGTTAAAAGAGTTTTCCTATAAAGAGTAATTTTCTCTGTAAAAGAGTTTATTTCTCTGAAAGAGCAATACACAGCGGCGTTGAATGTCCTTTTCAGGACGTGTCTTTATAAAGATGCCATTCAACCCCTGTGTAGTTCCTGGATGCAGTAGAGTGCTCTCCGCTTCAGACGGCCACAGGCGCTGTCTCGAGTGTCTGGGCGCCGATCACACCGAGGCAGCGTTTGTGGATGGTTCATGCTCTCACTGCGAGAGCATGACCATGGCAACGTTGCGGTCGTGGCGCGCTTTCAATACAAAAGCATGCCACTCCGATGGAGGCGATTTGGGGAGGGCAGCGGGTGCAGCTCCGCTGGGTACGCCCCATCGGACCACGTGCCTCCCGACACGCTCGTTGACCCCCGTCCGTGCTCGAGGCCACGGCGAATCGCCTCCGGGCCGGTCTGCCTATCCTCTGGAACTCAAGGTGGATGAGCTCACCGCTCCATCGGAGAGCGCGGTGTCTGACACTGATGCCTCCTCTGGGCTGCCACCTTCGGGCCAGCATGCCCAGGCTGAGGCTAATGCGCAGATGTCCGACATGCTAGCCCGGGTCGCCGTCAGTGTGGGGTTGGATTGGAACCCTCCATCCTCCCCACACCCGTCACGGCTTGATGACTGGTTCCTGGGGTCTGGGCGCCGCTCACAACCATGCCCCTGAAGTTCCAGTGCACTTCCATTTTTACCGGAAGTGCATGACGAGCTGACGTCTCAGACCCCCTCTCGGACCCGTAAGGCTCCCAGGCGCTCCAGAGATAGATGACCCAGCATCAGAGACGTTAGCACCGAGGCCGATAAAGTTTGCTTCCTTTTGCCTCTTTGTTGACACCGTCGAGGACTTCGCCTTCGCCTCCATGGTCTTTTCCCCCTGAAAGAATAGGAATTCGAGTAATCCCACGATGCAGTAAGGGCCCCGGCTGCTCTTGCTCTATGCCGAGAAAACATAGAGAGAAAAGAGGCCCGGCCAGGCTTGGCCCATTCCCTAGTTGGTAGCGTCGCCTTGTTCCTTGTTCTAGGGTAACCAAAAGGATTCCGACGACTTTTTTGGGGAATTGGGGAAGAGTACGTGCAGCCCGAACACAGTTGGTCGCTTGTGCACGTGAAATACCTGCCCGCATCTGTGTCAGCAGCACACGTACATGGCTCAGCGCATGGCGTGATTTGAAGTGGACCCCTAGTGTCTCTTCTTCGACACGGCATCGAAGTGAGCGACAGACGGGGAATGTCTCGGTTTACGTATGTAACCTCCGTTCCCTGAATGAGGGAACGAGACATCGTGTCTTCCTGGCCACATCGCTGAGCCGAGCCGCTGAGGTGGCCGGAACACTCCCGGCTCCTCAGAAAAATCCTGAATGAACGAGTGTATTTCCCTCACCTTTATATCCGTATCCGGGGGCGGGGTATGCAAATACTGTTCGCCAACTCTCATTGGCCTTTTTTTATAGATCAGAGGCATATTCGGCACTCAAGAGAGACCCCTAGTGTCGCTTCTTCAACACGACGTCTCGTTCCCTCCATCAGGGAACGGAGGTTACATAAGTAACCAAGACGTTTTCCATAACCATGTTACAGTACACAAACTTTTTGAACAGTCTAAAAAGTCAAAATCAGACTACCATTAGTATCATTAATGCAAATCATTTAAAAATAATCCTTATTGGAAACGATGCAGAAATTGGTGCAAAGTACAAATAACCACATATTAAGGATTTAAATATCATGTTCAAATTGTATTTTTATATACTGAACTGGGTAATTGATGAAATAAATAACTATTATAATTTTGTTGTACCAACTCAAATTATGACAAATTATGAGTATGAAGGTTTGGCCAAGATGTTTCAGTTAGGAACTGGTTGACAACCCATTTTCCTGAACACGTTAAGTTGAAACATGTTCACATGTCCTCACAAAAACGGTACACTCCTAAATGTTATCTTGGACTCCACTGAAGAGCGCACCCGCTTTTTCTCCTCTACGGTACACAGATTATTGCATCGATCTCAAAGCCTCACCGCTCAGGAACAACAAACAATTTGCGGTAAGTCATGGCATCCACTCATGTTATTTCTTCCTGCATTGCATGTCACATGTTTACAATAGCCTCCTCCATCAGCAGTGAAGGATTCACATGTGATAAGTGTAAGGAATTAGTCAGGCTGACGGAGAAGGCTAATGAGTTAGATACTCATATCCGAACGCTAGTGGAGGTTAGTGAGAAAGAGATGCCGGTAGATACTGTTTCGGATGCAAGTAGTACAGAGATCAACATCACACTTTGTTTCCGGCTGTAGAGCCCTTGCAGCAGGGCATTTGGGTGACGTCTCGGTGGCATACTCGCTCAGCAAAGAGACACCAGTCTCCCGTTCCTGTTGGGGTTTCCAATCGAATCTCCCCACTCAGTAATACACCCACTGAGAATCATGTTGAAAGAGCCCTTGTTATTGGCTATTCTATTGTAAGGAACGTGGAAATAGAGACTCCAGCCACTATTTGTTAATTCCATTTCAGGTACAAGAGCATCTGACACCAAATCAAATTTACAAGTGCTGGCTAATGCTAAACATAGATTTTATAAAATTGTTATCCATGTCGGCACTAACAATATCAGGCTTTGCCAGTCGGAGATCACTAAAGATAATGTTAAAGAGGTGTGCGAATTTGAAAAAACAATGTCAGACACTGTAATATGCTCTGGTCCCCTCCCTGCTCATTGTGGTGATGATGTTTATAGTAGATTAATGTCACTGAATGGCTGGATGTCTGAGTGGTGTCTGAAGAATAAAATAGGATTTGTAGACAATTGGTGTTTTTGGGGTAGACCTGACCTGCTAAAGAGAGACAGACTCCATCCCTACAGGGAAGGTGCCACTCTCCTCTCTAGTAATTTGGCTCATAGTCTTAATAATGATAGTATTTGACTAACTGGGGCCCAGGTCAGGAAGCAGACAAACTGGTTAATCTGAACGTCTGCTAGCTGCCTTGAGATGTCACACAGGTCACATAAACTACAACACATAGAGACTGTATCACCTAGATATCTCATAGAGACTGTGTCCGTTACCCGAACTACCAAACACACTACCCTCACTAAATCATTTGGAATTTTTTTTATTAAGGTTAAACTTGAACAAAACAAAAAATTAAAAATGCACATCATATAAAAATAGGGCTTCTAAACATTAGATCTCTTTCTACCAAAGCACTAATTGTTAATGAAATGATTACAGATCATAGATTGGATGCGGTCTGTCTGACTGAAACCTGGCTTAAACCAGATGAATATATTAGTTTAAATGAATCTACTCCCCCAGGTTATTGTTATAAACATGAGCCTCGTCTGAAGGGTCAAGGAGGAGGTGTTGCTACAATTTACAGTGAAGTTTTTGGTGTTACTCACAGGACAGGATATAAATGTAAGTCTTTTGAACTAATAATGCTTAATGTGACACTGTCAAATATAAATAAAAAATCTCTGTCGTCTTTTGTCCTTGCTACAATGTATAGATCACCCGAGCCTTATTCTGATTTCCTTGAAGAATTTTCAAATTTTTTATCAAATCTTGTATTTACTGTAGATAGAGCTTTAATTGTTGGTGACTTCAGCATTCACATAGATAATGAAAATGATACATTGGTATTAGCATTTATCGATATTCTCAACTCTCTTGGAGTCAGACAATATGTTACAGAACCAACTCATCGCCATAATTATATGCTAGATTTAATTCTGTCATACGGAGTTGAAGTTGATAATATAGAAATTCTGCAGCAGAGTGATGACATCTCAGATCATTACCTTGTCTCTTGTATGCCGCAATCAGCTAATGTTACTCAATCTACACCATGCTATTGTGCAGGTAGAACTATTCTTTCGACCACTAAAGATAGCTTCACTAATAAACTTCCAGATCTATCTCATACACTCAATAAACCCCAAAGCCCAGAAGACCTTGATGAAATAACTAAAAATATAAATGCAGTCTTCTAGCACTCTTGATATTGTTGCCCCACTTCGATTAAAGAAAATTAAGAAATAAGCCCTGCACCATGGTACAATGATCACACTCATGCTCTCAAGAGAGCAGCTCAGAAAATGGAGCGCATGTGGAAAAATACAAAATTAGAAGTATTTCAAGGTGCATGGAAGGATAGTGTCTGTAGATACAGACAGGCACTAAAAGCTGCCAGGTCAGCATATTTTAATAAACTCATAGAGTATAAACACAACAATTCTATATGTTTATTCAGTACTGTGGCTAAATTAGTTAGGAATAAAGCCTCAACAGAACCAGATATTACGTCACAGCACAAGGGTAATGACTTCATGAATTTCTTACAGATAAAATTTAAATAATTAGAAATAAAATTGGAATTATGCAATCATCTGTCATAGCACCTCAGAAAACAGTGTCTAATAATTGTCCTCACTTGCAACTTCAATCCTTCTCTGTCATAGGTCATGAAGAGCTAACAAAACTTATCGAAACATCAAAAGCCACAACATGTTTGTTAGATCCTATACCAACTAACTTAAAAGATGTATCTCCTGTAATTTCAGAACCTCTTCTTAATATTATTAACTCCTCGCTATGCTTAGGACATGTCCCAAGAAACTTTCAAATGGCAGTTATCAAATCGCTTATTAAGAAGCCACAACTTGATCCTGGAGAACTGACTAATTATAGACCGATTTCAAATCTCCCGTTTATGTCAAAAATACTAGGAAAAGTAGTATCCTCCCAAATATGTTCATTTCTACAGAGAAATAGTATATACAAAGAATTTCAGTCAGGATTTAGGCCTCATCACAATACAGAGACTGCACTTATCAGAGTTACAAATGACTTGCTCTTATCAACTGATTATGGCTGCATTTCTCTTCTTGTGCTTTTAGATCTTAGTGATGCATTCGACATGATAGATCGCAACATTCTCTTGAATATGTTAGAGAATTATGTTGGCATTTGTGGAGTTGCATTAGCATGGTTTAGGTCATATTTAGCAATGACATGAGGAATGTAAATGAGGAATTGTCAAACCAAACAAAAGTACTGTAAAATATGGAGTGGCACAGGGATCAGTTTTAGGGCCTCTGTTTTTCCCATGTATATGCTTCCCCTGGGAGATATTATCAGGAATCATGGAATATGTTTCCACTTTATGCCGACGATACTCAACTTTATATTTCATCAAAACCTGATGAGATTTCACAATTCTCGAAAATAGCAGAGTGTATAAATGAAATAAAAGACTGGATGGCCAGAAATTTCCTTCTACTCAATTCTGACAAAACAGAAGTACTAATTATTGGACCAAAAAGCTCTAAAAATAAGCCACTGCAATATAATTTGACTCTCGATGGATGTACTGTTACATCATCTTCAACAGCAAAGAACTGAGGTGTTATATTTGATACCAATCTGTCCTTTGAGAATCAAATTACCAATGTTTGTAGAACAGCATTCTTCCACCTAAGAAATATTGCTAAATTAAGGCACATGCTCTCTGTTGCTGATGACGAAAAACTAATTCATGCATTCATGACCTCAAGACTAGATTATTGTAATGCATTACTGGGAGGATGTCCAGCAAGATCAATAAATAAACTTCAATTGGTTCATAATGCAGCATCCAGAGTGCTAACGAGAACCAATAAATATGATCATATTAGCCCCATTTTATCATCGTTACATTGGCTACCTGTTCAATTCCATTTTAATTTTAAAATTCTGTTAACTACGTATAAAGCTTTGAATGGTCTGGCTCCGCAGTACTTAAGTGACCTTCTACCAAGCTATATTCCATCATGTTCATTACGATCACAAAATTCTGGCCTGTTAATAGTTCCTAGAATATCAAAATCCACAAAAAGAGGTAGATCCTTTTCATATTTGGCACCTAAACTATTTAATAGTCTTCCTAATACTGTTCGAGATGCAGACACACTCCCTCAGTTTAAGTCTAGACTAAAGGCTCATCTATTTAGCCAGGCATACACCTAATTTATCCTCCAACCTACAATTAGGCTGCTTTAGTTGGGTCTGCCGGAACCAGAAACCAGAAACATTGATCATGATTTATAACTCTGCAATAAATTGAATAGCATCTATGCTAATATTATTTTATTTGTTTCCATGTCTCAACCTCGGGACTCCTATCCTGAGTTCACCAGAACCGTCTGGATCCAGCACCATTCCTGCTTCGTGTTGGACTCCACTGCTACGTGTCGCTGAATGATGATGACTAAATGCAGCTGGTGCCAGCCAAACATCACTTCAGTGTATTATGATGGACTTCAGAGGATGAACTGATGCCAACTCCAACCATAAGACATGGGATACTTCATATGCCATTGTCTGAACCTTGGATTTAGGATGGACCACACCTAACCTCACCGAAATTACCTGCCACGTTGAACTGCGTTTCACATCCCTGATCTCTGCCTGCATCACTTCAGTCTACTGATGGAGTACGATCTTGAAATGGAATGCATAGACTAACAATTGCCAACAAAAGCCTTCATCAGCCAAATAGCAAGGACAATTGCATCTATGTGAACTTCTGCAGTTAATCCAGGATGGACTTCAAAGACATTGTCAAGAATCTTACAGTTCAAACAAAATCGATGTTTAAACACTGACCCTTAACACTTACTTAGTTTATAATTTTAAACCATGACTTTAACTATACATAAGTAATATTTGCAGGGAAACTGCCTCCACAGTGAGTCTGGTTTCTCCCAAGGTTATTTTTCTCCATTAATCAACATCTTATGGAGTTTTGTGTTCCTTGCCACAGTCGCTTTCAGCTTGCTCATTGGGGTTATTAATATAATTATTATTTAATTACTTATTTTTAAATCACGATGAACAATTGTCAATTTTATCTAATTACACAATGAAGAATAATCGACATTATAGACATTATAGTTTTATAGTCTGTTAATGCCTGATCTTCTGTAAAGCTGCTTTGAAATGATGTGTGTTGTGAAAGGCACTATACAAATAAAATTGACTTGAATTGACTTTTGGATAGTGTCTGTGACTGCGACCTTACTATTAATAATCATAGAGCCGCTTGAAATCAACTGAGACAAATATGAATATCTTAATCTTATGATTATGGTGGGTCCCTTATGCCTTATGCCTCACCCACACTCAATTTAAACATCTGATATTACCCTGCATAGTTAGTCCTTTCACAATATTGTCTTCTTTATATACTGAATAAAGAAAGTATTTCCAATATGTTATGTACCTTGAGAAACGTCTCAGGTTACTTAACTGTAACCCTTGTTCCCTGAAAAAGCGGAATGAGATGCTGCACTGATTTAGCACTTTGGGATCATCTTTTAGGAGTGACCAGCTGTGAATATGTGTGCAACACATCAATGAATTGAATGGAATTCATAGCCTCTGCTGGTGACATCATCAGGATGTGCCGGTACCAGGGGCTATAATTAGATGCACCACAGGTGCATCGTCAAGTATTTTGTCTGAAGAGCAGTCCAAGGGCATCCTCAGTGCAGCAATGAAGCATAGCATCTCGTGCTGCTTTTTCAGGGAACAATGGTTACAGTTAAGTAACCCGAGATATTCCCTATCAAAAGCTACACTTTAATGCTGCGCTGATTTAGCGCTTTGGCAACGAGAATACCCACGCCGCCGCACTGCAGATGTCTGGATCCCTTACGGTTGTGTAGTTTGTGCTCACAAGAATGCGAGAGGTCTCAGACATGAGCTTGTGATGTTTATTCAAGGACGTAAGAGCCTGGAGTGGCATGAACATCCAAACTATAAAATGTTATGAATGTATGTGGAGAGGGACAGGCTGCCGCATTACAAACATGCTGTAGAGGGACACCTCCAGCAAAAGCTTTAGAGGAAGTGACCCCCCCTTTTTAGGATGAGCCCTGATACCTACTGGCGAAGCTTGACCACATGCCTCATAGGCCAGGGGAATAGCATCCCTCACCCAATGTACACATTGTTTGTTTTGTGGCGGCCGTCCCCCTGTTACGGCCCCCATGACAAACAAATAGTTGCCCTGACTTAAGCCACTGGCTAGTGCAGTGGACATAAGCCTGAAGGGCACGGACTGGACACAGTCTGTGAAATTTCTCCTGATCCGTCGTTGTAAATGGCGGGGGACAGAAGGCTTCAAGAGTGACTGGATGTACGGCCGAGAAAGGAACCTTAGGCAGGTAGTCAGGATGAGGATGCAAAGGTGGTCTCAACCAGACCCTCAAGGACTATCGTTAAGTCCCATGAAGGGATACTGGTCCTAACAGGAGGTCTCAATCGCATGGCCCAACGAACGAAGCAAGCGAGCAGAGGATGTTTCCCCAATGGCATCCCATCAATCAGGGTGTGGCAAGCCAAAAGAGTGACCACATAAACCCTGGATCTGCATTATGTGCAGTGCACCATCTTTCAAAGACACCCCATTTCTTGGCATTACTTCTTCTTGTAGAGGGAGCCCTAGCACTCAGAATGGTCTCAATAACTATGGTGGTGGCATAGTGGATAAAGCACAGGACTGTTAATCAGAAGGTCGCTGGTTCAATCCCCATGGCCACCACCATTGTGCCCTTGAGCAAGGCACTTAACTCCAGGTTGCTCCGGGGGATTGTCCCTGTAATAAGTGCATTGTAAGTCTCTTTGGATAAAAGCGTCTGCCAAATGCATAAATGTAAATGTAAATGATAACTTCAGGTGAAAGCCCAGTGTCCCTCAGTTGGTACCCTTCAGGGTCCAAACATGAAGGTTCCACAACTCGGGCCAGGGAAGAAATATCGTCCCCTGATCCTGAGACAGAAGGTCCCTCCTCTCCGGAATCTCCCAAGGCGAGACGTCGAGGAGAGACATTATCTCCGAGAACCATACCTTGTTCGGCCAATGCGGTGCTATCAGTAAGAGGCAGGACCCTTGCCGGCGAACTCTGGACAGAATTCCTGGGAGCAGAGCAACCGGAGGACGCATTTTGGGCCATGTATGCACCCCGCGTCCACGGGGGCTGGGTGACTCAGAGAAAAGTAGAGGGGACATTGCGTTGTCTGTTGAGAGGTGAAGAGGTTCACTTCTGTTCTGTAAAATCTCAACTTGATTTGTCTCACTACCTCGGGGTGGAGTTTCCACTCCCCCGTCAGTATTTTCTGTCTGTACAGTAAATCCGGTCCCACATTCAGGCATCCAGGGATATAAACTGCTCTGATTGACAGAAGCTTGCCCTGGGCCCAAAGGAGAATCTGCTATGCCAGTCTGTTTAGCTGGCGTGACCATGGACCTCCTTGATGGTTTATGTAAGAGACTGCCACTATGTTTTCCAGCCGCACCAGGACATGGCAGCCTCTCAGATACTGGAGGAAGTACTTCAAGGCCAGAAATACAGTCATCAACTAAAGACAGTTGATGTGCCAATTGAGCTTATGACCATCCCATTCCCCTTGAGCTGGACGTCCACTTAAGACTGCTCCCCAGCCCGACAGGGAGGCGTCTGTCGTTAGCAACTTGCGATGGCAAGACGCATTTAGAGTGGGACCCAAGGTGAGGAACCGGGGTCTGAACCACATAGAAAGGGCACGTAGCCCGTGGCGCGTACCCTTATCTGCCTTAGGGGACTGGACCTTGGATGAATTCCCCTGGCTTTGAGCCACAACTGAAACAGTCTCATGTGCAGAAGGCCCAAAGGAATCACAGAGGACACAGATGCCATGAGACCTAGTATTCTTTGATACTGACAAACAGTGCAACCTTGGCCTAGCCTGACTTTACTTAGGGTATTCTGAATGGTTTCAATTCGAGCGGGAGACGATTGTGCCCGCATCACGATCGAATTCCATACAATCCCCAGATACGTAGTTCTCTGAGTGGGAGAGCGAACGCTTTTCTTGCCGTTGAGTCACAAACCCAGAGAAACCAGATGAGCTAGGACGATATTCCTGTGCTGTAATGCCAGTTCTTGTGACTGTGCTAGTATCAGCCAGTTGTCTATATAATTCATAATGTGGATGCCCTGAAGTTGCAGAGGCTAGGCCGAATGGAGATCGATTAAATCAGTGCTTACATTTTTTTTGAAATTGTGTAAAACTCAAAGTGATCACATCGCTACAGAAAACTTGCTATACATTGCACATTTTAGTTCAAATTCTTTGATTGTGGTTTACAGTATGTCCCGCAAAATTCACCTTTTATGTTACAAAGAAGAGTCATGTTGGTTTGAAATTATATTAGGGTGAGTAAAAGACAGAATTTTTTTGTGTAAACTATTCAACAACTTTTCAGCAATATAAAAAATATTAAAATGCTCAAGTGACAAATAAATAATGTGCCCCTCTCATTTTCATGCCCCCCTACTCTTTACAATGTAGTTCAAACCTACTGTTCCACGTACAACAACATTTTGTAATTTAAGATGATAACTGACAAAATTATCTGTGATATTACTTTTTTTTATCCACCAGTCATTCCATCTTCCATCTCCCTTCTCCACAATGAAAAAAGTTTGCTGCATCCGGTCTTTAACAACCAAGGTATCTGGCAGCATCTTGCAATACAGTACATGCAAACTATTTACATGTTCCACAAAGATGCATACTCAATGACAGCAAATTCCTGTTGGAGCCTGTGAAATACCTCTTGCTCGATTGGGAAGGTGGAAGTGGGAGCCAGGAGAACATCAAAATGTAAGACATTTATTCACACTTTTCAGTGTACAAACATGATCAGCTTTTCAGCTCAACAAATAAACACCCATACACACCAGCATTGCTTTGCAGCCACTGACACACACATTCAGCTTTGTACGTCTGCCTTCTCATCTGCTGCTGTCTCCTCTCCTTAAGTACTCCTGTACATCTCTCTGGAACCCGAGACCGGTGTGGAGCTCATTCTCCACTCTTCTCCCCCGGCCTCACTCTGCCCAGCATCGCTCAGCCTCACTCTGAGCCAAATAAAAAGTTCAGAGGAAAAGATTTGTTCAATCTAAATGTACAAAAATTTTTCCCATCTGAATTTACATTTTGCAACCACTCAAAGATACTCTGTTAGTATTCAGTTATAAAGAGTATTACTGCTTTCAATGACTATTAGCTACAGTATATGTATTGTGAAAAGCAGTTGCTTTTGTATACCTCTACTTTCCCTGTATTGCGAGAAATCAGGATTAATAGTGTGCAAACTTCGGGGAGGAGAAGTAGTGCTTGATTGACATTGTAGTTCTACAGAATGTGAGGCCAGAGACTATTTAGCAGAGATGAGTCACTTCTACTTAAATAAATGGCAGAAACTGAACCAAGCCCAACCAAGAAGCTCTAGCACCCACCAGCCAATGGATGTAGAAAGGAAGTTCAGCCTTTCAAGTAAAAGAGTCAATCACCTTGTAGATACAGACATTGCATGTCAATAAACACACTAACGTGCATGCACATTAGCTATAAAAGGCAGGACAATTGTGTGTTTTTGCATAGTATGAGGGCAACATTCAGTTGAGTGAAACGCGATTGATTCATGTGTTAATACACACTTTATTAAAAAAAAAAAATCTGTAAAAGCATTTATACAGAGAGATTATAAGATTAGTCTTCCACTGCCCACGACATGATACACAGGGTGAAATACTCACTCAATTCACTGATTTATTTACCTGAAATGCTCTGTGTTACAGTTCCCCATAACTGGGAAAATGGGATGAGAATGTGGCAATATGAAACGTTGGCTCACCAGCTGTACATGGAAGAGGCACGATGGAAGGTCCTGCCTCGAAGATGAGGAGCTCTATAAACACAGCGACCAGGGCAGAGAGAGCTCTGCCCAAGGGAGATGCGGGTCTGCTTACAGGAAGACTGTACCACGGAAAATACATCACAGGGGGTTACCGGAGTAACTGGACCTGTGGAGCACCTATCCCAGTAAGGGGAATAATAGACCCCTTAGTGGGTCCGGTTGCAAATTCCTCTGCTGAATTCGTGAGCCACAGGGCTAGGGAGGAAGAACATCCAGGGTTCAAGGGTTTGTGAACTTGCATGGGAGAAGCAGCGCATGTCTTCGCCTCATGTTGGGGAAAGGTGCAATATGCAATCGATACACCCAGCCAGCTGTTCCGTATTACCAAACTTTCCTGTACGTACCTGACAAAACACAGAAAGAAACCGGTTCAACTCGGAGATTGTAAAATCTCACAAAGGTATTGGGTGTTGCCCAGCCCACTGCTCTGCAGATGTTTGCTAAAGAGGTGCCATTGGCCAGTGCCCACGAGGATGCCACACTCCCTATAGAGTGTACTCATATTTCCAAACGGGCGGGCAAGGCCAAAGCGATGGCATCCACGATCCAGTGGGCAAGCCTCTGTTTGGACACAGCATTTCTGTTCCACTGTCCACCGAAGCAGACAAAGAGCTGCTCAGAGCATCTAAAGCTTTTTGTCCAAGTAGACGCACAAATCATGCACCGGACACAGCAATGACAGGGTCTGCCTCCTCCCGGGGAAGCACTTGCAGGCTCACCACCTGATCACTGAAGGGGGTCGTGGGGACCTTGGGCACATAGCCCAGCCGGGGTCTCAGGATCACATGAGACCGAACTCCAGGCAAGTGTTGCTGACAGAGAACACTTGCAGGTCCCCAACCTTCTTGATGGAGGTGAATGCAATCAGGAGGGCCGTCTTCAAGGAGAGGGCTTTCAGCCCGACTGACTCTAGTTGCTCAAACGGGGCTCTCCGAAGGCCCAGGAGGACCACGGAGAGAACCCATGAGGGGAATAGGCATGGCCTAGGAGGATTCAGCTTCTGGGCACCTCTGAGGAACCTGATGATCAGGCCATGCTTCCCTAGGGACTTACCGTCCAGTGCGTCGTGGTGAGCCACTATGGCGGCCACATATAGGAAAGCACTGACCCAACTGTGCATCTCTGGTTGTCTTCGGCTCAGGAAGAACACCACCTCATGAACAAACACCACTTCAGGGTATAAAGCTACCTCGTAGAGGGAGCTCTAGCCTGAGTGATCGTGTCTACCACTGCCGGTGGTAGGCTACATAGGTCTTCCACATCCCGTCCAAGGGCCCGATCCTGTAAGGGGGCCCTTGTCAGAGGATACCAGAGTGGGCAGTGGGAGGTTTCCTAGGATGCTATGTAATGCCGAATCGACTCCAAATCAGCTGGACCACCTGGGGGTGGAGTTTTTACTCTCCACTAAGTGTCACCTGCCGTGACGGCACGACTGCTGTAGCATTGAGGCTGCCCGGGATGTGAGTGGTCCACTGCGACCACAGCCGCTGCTGACTCCAGAGGAGGAGATGAAGGGCAAGTTGCGACAAGTGAGGAGAACGTATGCCAACTTGCCGATTTATATATGCTTCTGTCACTGTGTTGTCAGATCAGATGTGTGCCACGGTGCCATGCCCATCTCAGGACTTGAGTCTGAAGCCAGTACTGAAGCGGTCTCATTTGCATCAACCCGAGCAGCGTGACCACTGCAGAGGATGCTATATGCCTCAGGAGCCTCTGAAAGTGTTTCAGTTCAGCATCTTGTGAGGTGCGCTATCATTGAGACTGAGTCTAACTCCATGCCAAGAAAAAAGATATGCTATGAACAGGAGAGAGTTTGCTCTTTTCTCAGTTGACCCAAAGCCCTAGATGGCTGAGGTGTGTGAGCACCAGATCCCTGTGTGTGTACAACAACTCCCGAGAGTGTGCTAGGAGTGTGTCGAGATAGTTGAGTATGCGGATGCCCACTTCCGTTAATGGGGCAAGAGCTGCCTCTGTGACCTTCGACAATGCCAGTACCGCATGCCCGTTCGGGTATGGTGAACACAAAACAAAAGGAAACAAAGTATTTACCTTCCAGCCCTCCACCGGATTATGGAGTGGTCTGGGTACCAGCTCCATAGCGGATATCTCTCTCTCTGGGTAGACCATCTCAGGGGTGCTTAGGAGTCTTCCCGTTCCTCGTGCCAGGCCATGAGACTGGGGGCATCAGCTTCCTGTGGGGGGCTCTACACTGGGGCCATGAACTGGACTCGGGCTGTGGCGGAGCAGCCATGGCTTTCTCCACCGCAGAGGGATGGCCTCGGTCAGCAGATGTGGTACCGGATCTTGAGCTACACTGAGAGCAAGATGTGCTGTATAGCCTCCATCTGTTTCTTCACCACAGAGAACTGCTGGGCAAAGTCCTCAATGGTGTCTCAGAATAGGCAGATCTGGGAGAGCCCTGCCATACCCCAGAAACGCGGAGGGGTCGAAGAAAGACCACCGTCCACGAGGGGGGGAGGGAAGTGTCTTCCCGACCGCCTGGAGCGGTAGGGTCACTGCTAGGGACGGATGAGTGTCCCCACGAGTCGCCGAGAACGCGGACAGGCGTTCTGACTGCCGGGGGTCATGAGTCTAACTCCAGTCAGCCCGGGGAGAAGCGGCTGGTGTACGCCTGAGAGGGTGGAGAAGTGATCGAGGACCATGCTACGGTGTATCGGAGAACTGGTGAGTAGGCTTTTTTTATCTCTCTCTCTCACTGCCGCTCTGCATTGGCCTTTTCCCTCTGTTTTAATTGTAGTGTTTTTTTTGGGGGGGGGGGGGGGGGGGGTACTACACTGTTACAGGAAGTACCCCCCCACATTTTAATTTTTTCTCTTTCCCTCCTCTTGTCCCCTCCCTCGTCCAGGTAGACGGGGATGACCTGCCGGCAGACAGCGCAGATGGCGCGCCCCTCCTGCAGCACATTGGGATCAGGACCACCATGTGCAGCTCTTTCATTGTCTTGGCCTGATGTACTTGCAGGAGGGCTATGGCATGCAGGGCAGAGGTGGCCTGTTCAACAGCACTGTAGGCTTTGGTCGCTAGAGACGAAGTAGACCTACAGGCCCTGGAGTGTAGCACCGGACGATCCAACCAGCCTTTGCAGTTTCTTCAGACTGTGTGACTGTGCCCAAATTTCTCTTTTCTCCTCTCCTCCTTGAGAATCAGAGGTACACGGCCCAATAGACTAGTGCCAAGTATGCTAACAAAATCAGAGAATCATAAGAATGATCAAGGATTACAGGCAATGAATGTCATAATGCTTGGATTTATTATGACAATACTGTGGCTGGGGAAGCAAAAGTATAATAAATTATATAATAAAAAGTATAAATAAAAAGTTTTTTTAATACTTTGGACATTTTGAATTAACGCTGGCAACGCTGTGCATATTAAAAATGATATTATTGCTCATGGATGGAAAACAATCATAGATGATACACACTGTCTGTACACCGGCCCAAAACACCAGCTTGACTGGCGTTGAGCAGATTTCTTCGTCAACAATGGACACGTACTGTTACATGCTCAATGTGTGGTGCAAGAAACAGTTCGACAGACTGTGTTTAAATGAAGAAAACATGACAAAACAACTTGAGGTGTAGTAGCTTTGGTATAAGCGTAATGATTGTCTCGAATGTCAAAATCTTAAAAATAAATGCAAACCTGAGGCATAACGGCCGCAACGCAATTACCAATACGGGATGTGCAATTGTCAATAATTCGATGGTCCCTTGTCAATTATTCCATACTAAACTGAAAAAGGAAAACAATATGTTGGCTTTCTCAAGCCTGTATAATTATAAGTATTTTGGCAGGAGAGCTAATATGGTTAGCACGCGAACACGTCAACGACCTTGTCAACGAAAACTACTACCACTTAAAGCTAAACGTACCTCTGAATTTATGTGATTCGTTAGTGATTCCAGGTTCTTTTAACTTGAGGAGAAGATCCTCTGCCAACAGTCAAATTTCCATCATCATGTTGGGCCTCATGTATTCAGATACAAGACAAAGGTAGGCCTAAAGACTGACTGAGGCCCACAATGTGTGTGAAATTCCAAAGGATAGAACTCTCAACTCCTATTGGATGAGGCGTTCAACAGAATGCCCCTCAACCATGATGTTATCGGTAGTAGAAATACCTCGAGGTCCTTCTGAGCATTGCTCCCAGCGTCTTTGCGTGCTGTACATAGACGCAGCTCATCGCTGCTCTCAGGTGTAGCCTCGTTGCACAAGGAAGTAATGTTTGACTTGAAACTGTGGCCACACAATCTCCATTTTGCCTGGATGAGTTGAGATTACTCTGTGTTCCACCGAACAATAACGGATCCGAAGGAGACAGCTGAGCAATCCGCATCTTCATCCGTTTGCCTGCAGAAGTGAAGAAAGAAGATTTCTCTTTCATCTTCAATCAATTTGACGTCGCTGATTTCTCCGCCAGCCCGCCGAGAATCAGCAGCCATACCGCCCTCCGACAGAGCGAGGAAACAGCCTCCCGTCATCACCCGAGTCTCGAGGAACCGAGTCGGAGTCAAACGATGGATGAACACACATTCTACTCACAGTTCTACTCACACACAATTCAAGTAAGAGGTTACGTCTGGGCAGAGATAGAATATGATAGTGTGTTATTCTTGTGTATCAAGGTTATTGCTTGTACAGTTTATGGACCACCGAGTCCACTCATTGCTGTTAATAATACTTAAGGTATTATTGGAACATACTGTTATCACAAATGTGATTTGCTGTGTTGCAATCCAACCACGTTGGACTGTTGTGTATTTACGCCATCGCGGATGAGACCGACACACTGTGGTTATCCATTAAAGGACCAAAGGCCGCGGGACAGACTACGAGCCGTTCATCGCGTATCTGAGTGATAAACCAACAGTTGCCTTCTCTCCCACGATCACAAAATCGGCTTTGGCTGCATCACTATTCTCTCTCTCTCTGTCTTACTACACACACAAGCGACCCCTCACAAACATTTGGCTAGTAGATAACTTTGTGATAAAACTCAGCTTTGTCTCCAAGTTATCGTACAAGCGGAGACACGTGGTAAATGGGCAGACCCTATTAACCGGCTTCTCTCCGCCCACATTCACGGCCATACTCTCTGGCCGGAAATCTCGCGTGACGTACTCTCCGCATGAGTCACGTCCGCCATTTTGTGCACGTCATTCCACACACACACACACACACACACACACACACACACACACACACACACACACACACACACACACACACGCATTCCTCATGTGTCATATGCTTATTTTTGGTTACTATATCTAATCATGTCACCGTTTAGTTTGTAGTTGTAAGTCAGAAGTTTATTGACTGCATTGTATTGATTATTAATTGATATTACTGGATTAATAAACTTTGTTATATTTCAAAGAGAAGTGTTTTGGATTGGTTTGCATACACATGTGTCAAATCTGGCTGAGGATGTCAGTGCTCAGATTCAAGCCTTCATTTTTCCCTTTTTAAACTTGATATTCTCTTGACATCGATTTTCCTATGAGAACAATCTACTATTGAGACTGTTATACTGTATGGTTTCTGGTCCCTGATTCCAGGCTGGTGCCCCTGTGATATTAATCCTTATTAATATTCTATTGATTTTGATAACTGACAATTATCTTTGATTATTGTTGAATTTGAAGGATCAATAAGCTAGTGTTAATTCTAATCAATGTTCCATTAATGTGAATAATTAATGATTATCTTTGATAATAATTAATATCCTATTGAATTAGATAATTGATGGTTGTCTTTGATTGTTGATTTAAAGGATTCTAAAGCTAACATTGATTCTAATTAGTGTTCTGTTGATTTTAATAATTGATAATTATCTATGATAATTATTAATTATTACTAATAACCAAACCCGCTCCTAAACGTAGAGGCCTACAATCATGTTGCGAGCATCGTCTGTGCACATCCCAAACTTTGGACAAGTTTGAATAAAGCCCTACACTGTGAAATTACCTTTTGCTCTTGCAGCTCTTCAGTTTTTCTTGTTTAAAAAAAGTTTAAATTGTGCATTCCTTTGAATAAATTAATACATAATTAAATAAATGATTTTATTTAAAGAAACAGCTTGTTTCTTTCAACCTGTTTGTAATTTCATTTAATTAATTTTTGTTATATGTAAAAATAATAATAATAATTATTATTATTATTATCTTGACACTCTAAATATAAACACTAAAATAGAGGTCAGAAATTGATTATTTGTTTTCACCTATTGTATGTGACCAGAGAACATTAACTGTTTTACTGTATAGCATTTTAATTTCATCATTTATTATTTAAGTGTTGTGTTGGTGTTGAGTGATATTCAATTGTGTATTTATTGAATGTGACAATGAAGTGAATTTCATTCACTTGAAGGGTTTGGCTTTTGCAGCCTTGAACCACACATCCTCCACCAGGCAATTCATTTGATCACTGTATTTTGTACCTCTATTGGGAGAAACGGTACATACACTATGATGGACAAAAATGTACTTGTACTGTACCTTATCCATCCCTTAAGGGTACATATTAGTACCTTAAGGTGTAACTTTGACCCAGTGAGTGTACAACCACATAAGCTGTACCCTTTGTGATCACAAATGGACGCCCAACCGTACAATTTTTCTGACAGTGCACTTTGCTGAAATGTGTGCCAATCATTTTGAAAAAGAGGATCAATTGGTGTCAATCACTACATCGCCCCACCAGGAGTTCCTATAATTTCCTGCAAAGCAGCTTCAAAAAGGAGGCATATTGATTTGGACGTCCCATCCCACCAAAAACAGCTCAGGTGATAAAGGTACTTATAACCCTACATATATTTATAGATACCATTAAAACCAAAGCGCTGACAGTGGAGTAAAAGGCCCGAAGGACCCAATTTCCTCCTGAAGTACCTGATGGACACAGTGACAAGCAGATTGCTTTTCAGCACCAATTTTTGGAGCATGTGAAAAATGGGGCCGCATGCTGGTATGTGGTCCAAGATGACTCATAAATCTTCCTTTATCTCCTATGTGGTGTTAGCAGAAATGGATGAGTTGCTTTTTTTCCAACTCATTCGCATGTCTATCTGTCTGTTATCCATGCCCTTGAGCAAAGATTACTGATGCCCTGTCTTTGATATATGACACATCTCACAGTGCAGCTTTTCATCCAGTGAATTAACCAAGAAAAAATGCAAACCTGACTGCCATCGGCTCCCAGAATCTCTCGCTTGTCTTTTGTGTACCCGAACCCCCCCCCCACTTTCCTGATATTGAGCAGATGGGCCATAGAGCATTATGGGTACTCGAGTTTGGTGGCAAATTGTTTATCTGACCTCTGCACATCTCTGCATTTTATAATCTACTATGTGTCATTCCTGTGTCATCCTCACAACAATTTTAGCACGTCAGTCTTGGACTGGATTTCACCATTCCCACCCCCCTAAATAAATAAATAGCATATTATTTGTGTGTGTGTGTGTGTGTGTGTGTGTGTGTGTGTGTGTGTGTGTGTTTGTAGTTACTGTATATGCAAAGTCAGGGCTAGTAACAATAATAGTTGGACAAAACAATTGTTTGCTATTTTTGTATAATACTGTTAACATTTTTTTCTGTTACATTAATTATTTTATGTCTCGTAAATGTTTTACAGTATACACTCACAGAGAACTTTATTAGGAACACCTGTACACCTATTTATTCATGTGATTATCTAAACAGCCAATTGTGTGGCAGCAGTGCAGTACATAAATTCATGCAGATAGGGGTCAAGAGCTTCAGTTAATGTTCACATCAACCATCAGAATGGGGAAAAAAAACATGATCTGATGATTTGGACTGTGGCATGATTGTTGCTGCCAGACGGGCTGGTTTGAGTATTTCTGTAACTGCTGATCTTCTGGGATTTTCACACACAGCAGTCTCTTGAGATTACTCAGAATGGTGCCAAAAACAAAAATCATCCAGTGAGCGGCAGTTCTGTGGATGGAAACGCCTTGTTGATGAGAGAGGTTAAGACTGGTTCAAACTGACAAAAAGTCTACTGTAACTCAGATAACAACTCTGAACAATTGTAATGAGCAGAATAGCGTCTCAGAATGCACATGTCAAATCTGGACCATAACGTTCCTAATAAAGTGCCCAGTGAGTGTAGATATAGTTGAAAAACCTATGATCAGCCGTTTAATATTAGGTTCAGCAGTGACAACTTACTCATATATTGTGACAACATGGCCAAATATAGGTCAAGTATGAATTTCTGCACCACCAAACGGATTTGCAAAAATAAACATTGCTTTCAAAACAACTATCTGAATACTCTCCCTGTCAGCCATTGGTCTAATCAGAGCAATTTTTATAGCACTACAGAAATACAGTTTTTAAGAAAATTTACCTATGAATGGCCTTCTTATAGTTGTCTGTACATATTAATCTGGGATAGGAGAAAGTATTTTAACCAGAAAAAGTTACATACTTAGGTACACTGCCTGTAACTTTAAAAACAATTAAGCATGTGATGTAACATTAAATATAGCTCCAGTCAAAATTACATTATGCCACATGACAAATGTAACTACTGTATGACTCATACCTTTCAAAGAATATAAAATAACATATTAACCAATTACTAGAGTGCCTGAGTATCCTGCATTAAAAAGAAATATAATTTTTTCCTTAGAGCAAGACTCATTAACCCATTTGAATCCCCTATTTACATATAGAGGCTTAAATAAAACATAAAAAAAGTACTTCAAGCTCAGATTAACAATACATATTTAACACAAGGCATATCATTTTGAAAGTTATCAAATAAGCTATAAATAAAACATCAGGGCACAAGAAAAGTGTAGCAATCCATTATCATAATGGGCCTGCTCATGATCTATTTCATTAACATGCAGTCTTCAACCGAAATAAATGTATTATTTGCCCTATGAGAGCAAATCCATTTACAGGACAGCAAATGTTAATATCCTGTAGCCTACAGTATAAGCATGATGCATAAGCATCAATGAAGAGCACTACCTTATCTGCCAAACTGTTGTTAAGGTAGAAAAGGAGCCTATTCTAAACTATACATGCATAATAGCTAAGCAATGTGATTGCAAACATTTATTTTAGCATACTTTCCTCAAGGATATCATTTGACAGAGTTGTAATGAAATGTGGTGGAGAGTGGAGTCAAATATGGTTTTACTGTGGTTATTCATTGTCAACCCCGAACTGTTGACACTACTGTGTACAGTTACAATAAACAGACCCCTGAATTCATGTAATGTAACTAAGTTATTAGCATCAACACCACAGAGTTCAACTAGCTCTGCTTAGCTACATGTGGCGTCAAAACATGATTTATTACATACTCTCCAAATATCCTATTTCCATTTGGGTGAATGAACTGGATACATGTCAAAATGTTGACCCACAGGCACAACTTGTACTGGAAATGTTTCCAAATATATTCATTAAATAAGATCATTACTCTGTAAACTCATATTCTTTTTTAAAAGTGGATATATAACCATCATCATCTGGCTTGCTACTGCTCCCAAAATCAATTCACTATCATTGTACAACTGGCAATTCAACAACTTATTACATTTGTTATATTGAGCTCCATCTGGTCGGGGTCATTTGCCTTTTTAATTTAGTTGTCTTCTGCTCTCTAATTTTACATTTACAAATGGTGCCGACAGCAGCACCAAGCTGTAGCCCGTCAGCTGCGGGGAATATATTTTCATCTGAATATGCCAGCAGTCCGCAGCCATAAATTTGTCAGGCAGTGTTATTAATAGATAGTAACAGATGTTTACTGATTGTTGATTACCAGTCATGTTGACCAGAGAAATCTGTTCATAAATAGAGTGGAATATATTGCGTGGCTAAACAGTCCTCTCTTTGGCAGGATGGAGCACACTGCCAACTCTTCATGTAGTGACAAAGACACCCATTTTTTTTCCAAGGTAGAGCGGCATATGTTCCACTGCTGCAAATGACACCTGCATGCAGAGGACGCCATGCCATGGATTCAGGGCGCTGTTTATGGCTTATTTGTGCACTCCTAGTCGAGTGCAAGAGGAAACAACTGTTGGGCTACTGACACCTCATCTAGCAAAACAAATAGTTGGGGAGTTATGGCATACCACTCACTTGTCACTCACCATCAATGACCATGGGAGGCACCTTGATAAAACTTTTAGTAAGCAGGATGGTGGGTTTGACTACATTGAGAGTCATTCTGTGCAGGTCATGCTAAGGTATGACGAAACTCTGATGACCATCATGCAAAGCTCGGCAACTATTTAAATGTCACGGACATTGTTACTTTAAGATGGAAATCATAGCTGTCATGCAAGCAACTCAAGTCATTTTCAAGTCGTCATTTTTATTAGTATAGCGCTTTTCACAACACACATTGTTTCAAAGCACCTTTAAAGGAAATCATGCATTAACAAAAACAAAACAAAAAGATTAAACTGTAATATCTATAATGTCTTACAGTGATCATCGTGTAGTTTGATTAAATGTGATTGTAAAATGTGTATAGAAATTAAATAATAATTGTATTTAGAATCCGTGTGAGCAAGGCGACTATGGCAAGGAACACAAAAATCCATAAGATGTTGGTTAATGGTGAATAATATCCTTGGGAGAAACCAGGCTCACTATGGGGACAGTTCCTCTTTGACTAAACAACAGGAATATAATGCTTATAATAGTTATTTTAGTGCAGTGCAAGACATGGTTTTAATTTTGTAAATTAAGTAAGCGTTAAGGTTTAGTGTTTTAAAAAGAAAAAGAAAAATTACTAATGTCGTTGAAGTCCATCCTGGATTAACTGCAGATGTTTACAGAGATGCATTGTCTTTTGTTAGTTGGCTGATGAAGGGTTTTGTTGGCAATTAAATTATAGTCTATGTATTCCATTTCAAGAGTCCATCAATAAACAAAGGTGATGCTGGTGAGATGCGTCGCAGTTCAACCTGTAGGTCATTTCTGTGAGGATCGGTGTGTTCCATCCTAAATCCAAAGTTCAGGCAGTGGCATATGATATATCTGATGTCTTACAGTTGTAGTTGGCATCAGTTCATCCTCTGAAATCAAAAGACTGAAGGGATGTCTGGCTAGCACTGGCTGTAGTTTGTCGTCATCTCTCAGCGACATGTAGCATTGAAGTCCGACACAAGCAGTATTGGAGTTGAATCTGGCAGGCTGTGGTAACCTCAGGATATAAATCCTGATTAGAGGGGTTGTTGTAAGATAAAAAAAAGACTGGTTTTCGCTGTAGAGTATTGACTGGTCAGGTTGGTCAGTTGGCTGGTTTAAGTGATGTTTTGGACACATTTTAGCTTGTGTGGCAGGATGAGTGAGGCACAGACAAAAAATTCTCAGGTGCACGGTCCCACAAGGGGTGTTTTATCGTGACAGTAAGCAATAGTGAGAGGATGAGACTTAAAAGTGTGCGGTGTCTTTGGTGCAGGGGCGGGTTGAGCGTGCCACGTTGTCTGTGCTTGTGAATCCCGTGTGCAGAGAAACTTTCCCAAACTCCATTATTAGCTGGTCAGACAGGTCAGTTAGCTAGTTTTAGAGGGGTTTTGGGGACTTTTTAACTGGTCAGACAGGTCAATTAGCTAGTTTAAGAGGGGTTTCTGGCACTTTTTAGCTTGTCAGGCTGGTCAGTAATTTAGTTATAGATGGGTTTCTGGCACTTTTTTGCTGGTCAGGCTAGTATTTTAGCTAATTTAAGGGGGGTTTCTGACACTTTTTAGCTGGTCAGGCTGGTAAGTTATTTAGTTTTTAATTGGTTTCTGGCACTATTTTGCTGGCCAGGTTTTTAGTTTTAAATTGGTCTCTGGCACTTTTTTGCTGGCCAGGTTTTTAGTTTTAAATTGGTTTCTGGCACTTTTTTTGCTGGCCATGTTTTTAGTTTAAGAGAGGTTTCTGGCACATTTTAGCTGTTCAGGGTGGTCAGATATGTAGATTTAGATGGGTTTCTGGTACTTTTGAGCTGGTTGGTCAGGTCAGATAGCTAGTTTTAAAGGGTTTTTAATACTTTTTTGCTGGTCATACCAGTCATTTAGCTAGTTTTAGAGGTTTGGGGCACTGTTAACTGCTCAGGCTAATCAGTTATTTCATTTTAGGTGGGTTTCTGGCACTTTTAAACTGGTCGGGCAGGTTAGTTAGCTAGTTTTAGAGGGCTTTCTGGCACTTTGTAGCTGGTCAGGCTAGTCAGTTATTTAGTTTTAGATGGGTTTCTGGCACTTTTTTGCTGGTCAGGTTAGTATTTTAGCTAGTTTAAGAGGGAATTCTGTCACTTTTTATCTGGGGAGGCTGGTCCGTTATTTGGCTTTAAATTAGTTTCTGGGACTTTTTGCTGATCAGACCAGTCAAACTAGTTTAAGAGGGGTTTCTGACACATCATTGCTGTTCAGGGTGGTCAGTTATTTAGTTTTAGAGGTGATTTAGGCTCTTTTTAACTGGTCAGATTTTTAGTTTTAGGTTTCTGGCACTTTTCTCCTGGACGGACAGGTCAGTTAGATAGATTTAGAGTGGTTTCTGGCACTTTTTAGCTGCTCAGGATTGTCAGTTATTTTGTTTTAGATAGGTTCCTGTCACTTTTTAGTTGATCAGGCTGGTCAGTTATTTCATGTTAGATGGGTTTCTGGCACTTTTTTGCTGTTGAGGGTGGTGTTATTTAGTTTAAAATTGGTTTCAGGCACTTTATTGCAGGTCAGTTACTTAGTTTTAGATGTGTTTCTTGCACTATTTTGCTGGGAAGGCTGGTCAGCTATTTAAGTTTAAATGGGTTTCTTGCACTTATTTTAGGGAAGGCTGGTCAGTTAGCTAGTTTTAGAGGGTTTCTGCCACTTTTTTGCTGGTCAGGCCAGTCAGCTTGTTTAAGAGGTATTTTGGGCCCTTATAACTGGCCAGGCTGGTCAGTTAGCAAGTTTAATAGTTTTTAGCTAGTCAGGCTGGTCAGTTATTTAGCTTTAGATTGGTTTCTTGCACTTTTTTTTTTGCTGGACAGGCTGGTCAGAAATTTAGTTTTAAATGGGATTATGGCATTTTTTTTACTGGTCAGGCCAATCAGTCAGCTAGTTTAAGAGGGGTTTCTGTCACTTTTTAGCTGTTCAGTTTAGTCACTAATGTAGTTTTAGAGGGGATTTGGGCACTTTTTAGCTGGTCTCTCTGGTCAGGTATTTAGTTTTAGATCGGTTTTCTGGCACTTTTTTGCAGGTCAGTTAGCTAGTTTTAGATGTGTTCCTTGCACTATTTTGCTGGGAAGATTGGTCAGTTTGCTAGTTTTAGAAGGGTTTTTGGTACTTTTTTGCTTGTCAGGTCAGTCAGTTAGCTGGTTTAAGAAGGTTTTTGTGCACTATTTAGCTGGTCAGGTTGGTCAGTTAATTAATTTTAAATAGGTTTCTGACTATTTTTATCTGGTCAAGCTGGTCCATTGGATAGTTTTTGAGGGATTTGGGGAACTTTGCTGGTCAGTTAGTTGGCTTAAGAGTGGTTTGGGGCACTTTTTACCTGGTCAGGCTGATCAGTAAACTTTTATGGGGTTTGAGGCATTTTTTGCTGGGCAGTTGGCTGGCTTCTGAGCGGTTTGGGGCATTTTTAGGTATTTGTGTTCTTGGGCTTTGTTTTAGAAGAATCATGGACACTTTTCAACTGGCCTGGCATGTCATTTAGCTAGTTTTAGGCTGATTTAAGCAGTTTTTTTTGTTGTTGTTGTTGTTTTTTTCAGCAGAGACAACATTGCCATCACTAAAAACAGACACATAGAGGTATATCTTCTAAAGGTACAAACCCTTAACAAAAATTGTAATATGTATAAAATGTCCAAACAGCAGAGATAGACAGCTTCTTGACAGAGTGATCATTTCCGTGCACAACTTCTATTTACAACACCAGTGCACTCACAGGGAGCTCTGGACAACAAGCTGCAAACACTGACAAGTTATAAAAATTTAAGAGAGCTGTAAATAGTGCTGTCATTCCATCTCCAGTGTTATATTACCAGGACACATTTATCCGGCCAGCCCTAAATCTTTATTCTTCCCAAGGTAGTTGGAAACACAACAAATAAATTGCACATAAACAAGAAGATATGAATGGTTAATCAAATAAGAAAAATGTGCATCACAGGGGACCGCCATAAATATTGACAACAGGAATTGTCAATTTTAGGAAGAGCAAAAAAAAAAAAATTATAATTCGGTATTGCTTTGCTTTTACTGTAATATTTATGTCAGTCCATGGAAACAGTTTGCATCCTCCAATACATTTTTACAGTTGCTTCACCTGTCTGATATCCTTCAGCCATTTCCTTCAGAAGCTGTCAAACACGCCAACTATAATATATGGCCCCTCCAATGAGAACAGCTGTAGCCATTCTCTGTGCTGCCTCTTGTAGCCGTCCTGCATGAAATAATATATCAAGATTAATTGATTTCCTGTCACTCTCAGAGAAAAGAAAATTAATTTTCATGTATCTTTTCCACCAGCCTAGTTTATGAATTTTGTACATGGCAAGTAATTTAAGTTTTTAATTATTCATGAGAGCAAAGAGAAAAAAAAAAACACAATGGATTGGGCCGCTCACAGCCCAAATGCCGTGGTTCAAGCTCAAGTCCATGCCTAGACAATGCTCCCTAATGTCTGAATTAATAATGTATGTATCTACATACATCTCAATTCAAGCCTGATTTCTCTTAGTATGACTTGAGAGTGAAGGATCAGCAGCCAGCAGCCAGACAAGCACATGCTCTGGTAGGGTAGTAATAAACCACGCAGTCTGGCAGCCATTTTGAAACACTCTTTAAAGGGGCCTACCTTAAAAGCACAGACTTGTTTGCCTTCTACATTGATCGTATTATTTACTCAGCATTACGGCAAAGAAACTGGAAAAAATAGCTTTCTTTATTCATTTATTTTACACATTTAGTTTTCCCAGAAAAACATATTTATAAATAAATTATTTTCTACCCTACTGGCATTTTTATCTTGTTTTCAGCATTAATACAACCACATTTAAACAAGAAAAAACAATTTGAGAAAAAATTCACAATAATATTTTCAGCTCTCAAAAATATGTTGTGCAAAATACATTTATCTAATTTTAAAGATATTAAATCTTTTAAATCTTTTTACATTAAATAATTTTTTTTTTAAATAAATGATTGCAGTGGGCCGCAGTAAATAAGTAAATATGGAAATGAAATCGAAATGGTGTAAAAGTGATTTCGTAGAAATACACATGAACATGACAGGTGGAAATTACAGAATGCATCATATAAATTCATATAAAATCATGTTGGGTAAGTTTTTGAAAAAAAAAAACAGCATGCCTGTGGATGATTGAGAAACTCTCAGGGGTGCCTAAGTAAAATACCAGCTGCTGCATAAGCAAAGAGTTTGAAAGTGCAGGCCCAAGCAGAGGATGCCATCTCCCTGCTGCCACAGCCCTTCAGAAGACCTGTCAGCCAGCCAACCAGAGATTGATGCATGAGCCGTGTACAGCTCCACAGCACTACATGAGACATGACAACCATGATGAATGGGAGCCAATTATATTCAGGAATGTCCTGTTTTTTTTTTCTAATATGCTGCTACCTATCACAGGCATGAGATCTTCTGAGGAGGACCTGCCCGCAGAAAACTTGCTCAAGTTTACAAACGAGTAACCTAAAGAAGAGTTCAGCCTGGAGGTCGTGTTTAGGAAACAACAGCTGTGGAAAAGATTCAAACCTGCACAGGAAGATACAAAGTGAACATGAAGAACTGCAAATTGATAAGCAATAGTCAAACTGCAGGAGAAAAATACTTTTAACTCCTATTTCGTTGAAAACTGTGGTTAGCACAAAGCTAATTACAGAGTGGTGCGTATTTCAATCTTCTTAATGTTGCAAATGTGGGACTAGTTAAATTGGTCTGTCTAGTGAGAGGGTCTAATTATTGTGAAAAAGTCTAATTAGCATTTAGTGGAACACCAAAACAACTGCGGCAAAAATTGTACTAATTCTTCCATAAACAGCGTTCACAGTGTGCAATCAAGCTGCTTTGCAACACAATGAGAATTAATAGCATCGCACCACAATGCTAAATCCTACAACTCCTGCTGAGAGCGTTAAATCATTTCTCACTGAACACAGACTGTTCCCATCAACGGTAATTCCCAGGAATCCTAATAAGCATATCTTCCCATTAATATCATACAGCCCCAATTATCTGCAATTTCAGAAAATGTTTTGGCAAATAATTAGCTAGATGACCCATAAGATATGGGTGAAATAGCTCTATGGGGTTATAAGAGATCTGGCCTATAAGAGACCTGGTGTGTTCCTACAGGAGGAGATGCTGTTATATAGTCTTGCCTCACTACAAGAGAACAATGTCAGAATGCTGATTACAGACAATCAGTTGCATTAAATACATTGCCACTGGTGCTAAACGCAAGGCCCAGATTTTTTTCAAACTCAATTTCAGCATTTTTAATGGAAAGAACAAAGATTAACAATGTGACTGAACAAATGTAAGCAATCACTTCTTGTTAATAGTTTTCAACGATCTCTGCTCTGCATATGGATAGATTTATGTGATACCTGTCTGGATAGTGCAATGAAGAGAAAAAACAAGAGCCTCATTTGCTTCTTCAACACATGCCATTCATTGTAATCTACTAATAGATTATTTACTTTCTTTGTCATCTGGAGTTAATGTTCCTTGTCTTAGTAACAAAAACAGTTTAGAATGGCAACTTCCACAAGTCAAACTCTGTAGTTTCCCAGACCACTCTCTGCTATCTATCTCCATTCAAACACTCTCTATTTATTTTGGAAAACTTAAACAACTTTTGTTATGTCAGCCCAGCATTGACAAAGACCAGAGCAGCGATTCATCATTGAGATACTTACAAGAGAAAAAAGAACAGAGGGAAACTGTTGGGCTAAAGACAACATTATTTAAACTCAAAGAGGTAACAAAACTTTTAGACAACTAAAGGCTCTTTCACACAAAAAGCGAACATTCAGCATGAACAAGGTGTTTAATAGAAACAATGGGTTTCTGAGGAGCTATTCACATCTTTGTTTTTGTCTTCTGAGAGCATGTGAAAATATTCTTTCTTCGTCCGGTAAGGAAAACACATGACCAATAAGATTTAAAGTAAGTTTGGGTCACGCTGAAGCTACACAAAGCACATCTGGTGGCGCTAACGCAGAGAAAGATTTTTTGCTAACCGCACGACACAAACATGTTCAAAAAAGATTTCGAACAGCTTATTACACTGTGGGCAAACATTCACCAAACGTCAAATCAAATTTGTTGTTGCTGTTATTATATATATATATATATATTAGGGCATGTCAGAATTAATTAAAGTCAAAGAAACAGAGTTCAGAAACTCAAGAATTCTGGAGAGTAATTAGCAAGTTGTTCGCATAAAATATGCAAACATTCCACTTCCACACTTTTGCCCAGTGTGAGACAAAAAGATTTCCCATCAATATTCTTTTGTTCCTATTCTGCATTTATTTACACCTCCCAATTTGCACCATTAACATTCTTTCGCCACATCTTTTATATTTGCATCTTTGCATTGTTATTATATAACAAGTAGGGCTGTAAAAAGCATAGAATATTTCATAGAATTAATGAATGTTACATTTATATAGCAATTTTCTGACTTTGTAAAATGCTATTGTGTGGTTCTTTACATGTATTGTGGCAGTGAAGAGGTGATCTGTCCACTGTGTGGTGTTTAAAGCAGGTTTTTAGGGGAAGTGTTTCATCGAGTTTTAATTCAACAAAACCTACCTCCCTACCCAAAACCTGTCTGTAAGGGGGTAAAGGGAAAGGAGGAGGCGAGAACCGGCTAGGCAATATAAATAACAATTAAATGAAAAACTGAACCAAAAACACACAGAGCAGATGCCTGTAATTCTCTCTCTCTCGAACCGTCGTCACTGGCCGCCTTTATCCCTCGCGCACCCCCATCAGGCTGATTGGGGACCAGGCATGCTTTGTACCAGCCAGCCCCGCCCTCCTCCGCTCTACACATAACAGAACATTAAAAAAAAATTGCGGAAGCAACCACATTTAGTGGGGCATCTGTGAAACTTTTGGTTCTGTTGTCAACTTGTGTGCATTTCAGCTCTGTCAGTTGAGCTACGGCACAATTTAATCACATTCAAACAAGTTTGTAAATGTAGTATTAAAAGTTATGTCATTCAAATGTCATCTTACAAGTCATGCACTTTAATAAAAGTGCCTTGATGTCATAAGATAGCATTGTGTGAGGAACAGAGCTATAAGTAAGTCTTTATGAACTGATAATCTGTTGTTTTATTTGCGTGAAAAGGAATGCAAGTCATTGTTTTTGTAGCCCCTCTAGTGTTCAGTTTACCAGGAAATTGTTGTGATACTGTGACAAAGCAGGTGAGGAATGAGGATCTAATCGCAGCTTTTAATGAAACAAAAAATAAAAGTTACTCAGAATAAAAACGAAACAAACATACGGAACCAAGCACAGAACACCACATGTGAAGACTGACAAAGGAACCAGGGGAAACAAGGGCTTAAATACACAAGGGCAAACAAGGAAATGAGAAACACCTGGGGAAAGCATTCGGGAAAACCAATAATGAAAGAAAACAACACAGGACTACAAAACTAACAGGAAACAGGAATGGTGAACTAAATAAGAATTTCAAAATAAAAGTCTAAGCACAAAAAAACAAAGAATATGTGACAGATACATACAACGAGCCATGTAAAAATGGCATTTTGAAAAAATGTAGGTCTAGTAATGTGATTCTATGAGACAGGCTTGAATTAATTCCACATGATTTTCTTTAGCTAACACGTTAACGCATACAATTGATTTTTTTATATATATAAATAAATAAACATGTTCAATACAAGTTGTGCATGGCAATTCATTTGGATGACACTTATAGTAAAATACATGTGCAGACTTATAGGACATACGCAGAGTTACGCAACACTACACTTTACTCGTCTCAGTAATAATAATAAAAAAAAAAAACAAACAAAGCCCAAATGAACAATACAAAAAAAAGAAAAAAAGAAAACAGCTACTATATTCCTCAAAATGCATTTAAACACACTGGAAATGGAAATACTGCAATAACAACTTTCCAAGCACTTTATGAATCTAATGTTATATATTTTCCATGTTTTGACACTGGCCTTTAAAGATTAAATACAAGATTAAATTCCACTATAAAAAACTACAAATGACACATCTGAGTTTAAATTCAAAAAGCTGTTAAGAAGAGATACTCATGTACAGATTATTTTTTTCTATTTTTATGTGAAGTTTCTTCACAAAGCTTGTGTTAATTGTGTTTATAATTAAATATTTTAATGATATATAATTGTGGGTCTATAAAAAGACCAAGAGTCTTAATTAGAATTTGATATTTTGATATTTTTTTTTCTTAGTTTATAAAGAGCTATATGCACTACAACAATCAAGATCAATCATGATTCATCATTAAAATCTTTTAAATTATAATATTTTTGAATGAATTAATATAAAGAAATTTTAAGCAAAGGTAAATGTTACTGTTTAAGATGTGTTGAATACATACTGATGGATCAAATTTATGTAGGCAAGTGTAAATAAGTGCAGAATAGAGACAAAGGAATATTTATAGGGAAAAAAATGTTATGTCTCACACAGGGAAAAAGTGTGGATGTTTGTGGAATGTTTGCATATTTTATGCAAACAACTTGCAAATTTGTTTTTCTAACTCTTTTTCTTTGACTTTAATTCATTCTGATTCTTTATCCTTTGGTTTTAATGTTACTTCATAAAACAGCTTTCTGTGCATTAGCCACCAAATATGCGGATATGCGTAACTCCAGTGGCTCTGGACAAATGACCCAAAACTAAAATGTTATTGGTCGACACTTTTTTCATCACTGGATGAAAAAAAACACTCATAAAAAAAAAACTTTTTTGGTTTGGCACCAAGCGGACGTTCATCCTCAGTGTGAATAGCTCCATATAGGAGTGCATTGTTTCTATTCAAAACCTTGTTTGCACCTTGTTTTGGGTGAAAGGTTTGTAAGACTTAAATTTAAGACTGATATCAAAGCAAATTCACTATACTGTATATGGTATTCAGTATATAGTGTGGGAAGGTTAATTCTAATAACCATTTCATGAAGGTTGAATGTCTCAAACTGTCTAAAAAAGTTAAGTGTGCGCTAAAAATAAAATATTATATTATCTGTGCATCTGTTTGCACATTCATACAACGAATTTGCCCTGAGCAATAAAATTAATGAATGTGAGAAGAGCTGTAAAAGATTGGTTTTCTTACCTGTAAATATCAGCATAAACCTTCATTGAAGCATACTGAACCTATAGGCCTCATTTCTTAAAAAGACAACTTTGAATATGTACAGTATTAACCTAAAGACATTTGACGTAAATACATTAACTTAATTGGAAGACCTTGGGGATTCTGCTTTAAGCGGTGCTTCCTCCTACGTTAGAGGCTTTGGGTGACCTTGCCAGATACTGTACAAAATGTATAGAGGAATGCAAGAATATATCAGAGGGCACTGGTGTGAATAATTTTCACTTTGCTGGCAGAGCCATAATGGTGTACATTTATTGTTCTCCACTCTCCATAAATCAGTGATAATCACATAAAATTCAGTGCAGTGGCACATAGGCCAGCAGCAGGCAGAGAGGCCTCAGTACAAGCAGTCATGTTTAGTGGAGAGATACAGCTTTGCCTCACTATTCACAAACATAAACATACCATTGCACAATAGTAGTAAATGAACAGTCTATGAAGTACTCTGGAGTATCATCAAACATTAATATGGTAATCATTCAGTACAATGACATCAAAGTACTGTTCTATTACCAATTTAAATCATCATTATACCAATGTACCATCACATTACTTTTTTGTAAGGCTTGTCCAAGCTTGAGGGTTCTAAAAAGTTTGATGTCAGAATGCAATAATAAAAAATAATTAATTAAGAGACACTGTTCTTCATACAATGCTATTGTACGGCTTTAAAAGATTAGAAGTCCCTATTTTAAAACTGCTAGTGCTATGCCATAAGCACATGGCCATGAAGTTTTGGTATTTTTGTGCAAGTATGTGCTAAGACTAGGCGCAAGTATGTTTGATGAAATCGGGTGCCAAAAGTGCTAATGGGCTGGGTAAAGTGCAATTTAATTCTGAGGTTCTTCTCCCGCACGTCTACTTTCTATTATATAGTCCATTCCCTCAAGCACCAGCAATATAAACAAAGACAGCACATTCACAAGTTGGTAGTGTAAATGGACTGTATGCAATAAATTGTTCTAAGAGGGACAATATAAAAAAAAGAAAAAATTGAACCACTGGGGTACTGAGTAGAAAGTTCAACTGCAAAATATGTAAAGAATCCGCAATTTCAACAAAATCTTCAAATGTTATATTTACATTATAATCTGTGGCTAATCCAAAACATGAATCTGAATCTAATCTCAAGTGGACAAACTGCAGCTGTAATGGACATAAAAACAAACAAACAAAAAAAACAGGGCCTCTCAGTATACTTTACTTTGAGCATAATGTTCCTCAGCAGTCCTATAAAATGTCAAAGTTCTCTTCATGGACACTCTCCGCACAGCCTCGAATATGATAAACACACTCTGTCAATGCATGTCCCTGCATTTAAACTATACTGACATCTCTCTCTCTCTCTCTCTCTCTCATCTCTAACCTGTTCTCTCTTTCTTTGCACTTATGCAGAGTAACAGAATGTAAAGTTGTTTTTGCATAATGTGTTTATGCCGGTGTGTATGTGAGTGGGTTTATTATGTTTTTATCAGTTCCACACTCTATCATAAATCAAAGTGATATGGTCTGACAAACAATCCAATATCCAAGGTTAAGAAAACGAAGAGAGGATAAATCACCCCAGTGTCATATTAAATTTTTCACAACCGCATTGAGCTGCAATAACCGTTACAGGGGTTCAATCGTTATAAGAACATACAATCAATTGTACTCCTGGAAGACATGCATCCTCAAAGCAGAGAAATATTATATGCCCCACTGTCCCACTGCTGGTGGACCCACGTACAACTCTGCAGAGATAATACTTCATTCACACAGGCTGAGCTTCTGAAACTTTCAGGTTTCAACTTCCCACATATGGTTGGGAACACGTCATACTAAATATACCTGGGTATAAAATGGCAATTGAGAAAAAAAAAGGTTTAATTTAGCTAGATTTGACAATTTGATAATTCAGTTTAAAGTAGGAATGATCCTGAAACAGACCACAATGTTTATGATTTGTGTAATAAACAAGATAAATAGTAGATATAAAAGAACACTCTATAATTTTTCCATCTTAGGACAGAAAGGAAGCTTGTGATTAAACAAACCCTTCAGTACTTTGCCATATTACATATTAAAATTATTAACCACAGAAATTAAGACATTATCTTTGTCTTGTTGCACAAACTGTGTAAAATATGTGGCTATATATAAATATATATATATTAGGGCTGTCGATCGATTAAATTATTCATTGAATTAATTACATGGTGTCCCAATTAATTAATCGCATATACAAATATTTTTGAGAAAGCCCCTCATATAACAATAACTCAATACATAAAGAGTATAGATATTTATATCAATATATAATTATACATAGTTATCTTTAAATATTTAACCAAATTTTTTTTTTCATTATGAGGGCATGTTTAAGAGCCCGTCAATTAACACCTTGTGTTAATTAGACATGCTTGTGTAGCGTCTCAGGTGCATTGTGTTATAAACTGTTTCAAGTTAAATATAGTTTAATACTCAATCTTTAAACACATCTTGAGATCCCTTAGTTCGCATTTGCGCTCCTTCAAGTGTTTTGAACACAAGAATGTAAAGCATTTTTTGCGTTGTTCTGCCTACTGACGTGTTTTCTTCACTGCATAACTATTATGGTGCGATTAATTGCGTAAATTATTTGAACGCAAAAAAATTTACGCAATTAATCGCACCATAATAAGGAAGATTCCTGAGAAATGCAAGCTTGTAGTACCACCTGTTTACTCCAGAGGGCAGTAAGTGAAATTTCAGCTGTATGAGCAACGCGTAGTTTATGCAGTGAATAAAACACTTCAGTCGACAGCCCTAATATATATATATATATATATATATATATAAGTAATATCACATGAGCAAGCATGCTATATGGTATATACATCAGCATTGCTGTGATTTGGTCGAGTGCCGTAGGTAATTGCAGCAATGCTGATGTAGGGCCATATACAGGTAGCACGATTGTGAGTGTGATATTGCTTATATACAACAGTTCAATTAAATTTAAAAAAAAAAATATGAAAAACCAAGTAAGGTCATAAAAACGCATTTGTGCATGGAACTACTTTATTACGCAACGGATCAGAATCTGCCATTGCTGGTTCAAAACAAATTATGCGTCTAAGCCTTTGTTATTCAAAAAGTTCACTTCAGTAATAGTATCATGGCTTGTGCTCTTTCTAACAAGTTATTGGATAAACAAGGATGGATGATGTGTGTGCTTGTCTATGTGTCTTTGTGTGTGTGTGTGTGTGTGTGATATATATATATATAGAGAGAGAGAGAGAGAGAGAGAGTGAGAGAGAGGGAGACACGGAGCGTGTGTCATCACCTGTTGCCACTCCCTATCAGAGATGCTGTCAGCGTTCTGAAGGTCAGCTTTCTCTGTGGAAAAATAACGTCCAAGTGGGGGTATTTCTCCCTATTTCGTAGTAGCCGCACAAGAGTCATTCTATATAGAAACAGCGATGTCCTCCACCATTTTAATCAGTGTGTGTCCAATGTGGAAACTCTGTAAGTGCCTCGAGTTCTGCAATCAAACAGTCCGCTGTGTCTCTCAGCTGCGATGAGCCTTAATCCTGAAATTGTTCATTTAAAGCTGTTTAAAACAATGTCCTAGCTTAAGTAATGTTGTGGTAATACAATCGATCACGCAGCGTTGTTCTATGTAAACGATGGCTAACGGATTCACTTGACATCACCAACTGCTCATATTACACACAAAAATTATCTTTTGCCACCACCTGCTGGCTAACATATGAAATTTAAAAAAATAAAGGCAGTAACTCCTAACAGATATGCACTGATCTTACAATCGGAGTGATACACACACACAGTGAAGCGTCCGAGTGCTGATGCTGTCAGACCATCAGTTCTCATGAAACGTCTCGTGTCCAATCAGATTTAAGGACCGGAACTAACTGTTGTATATAACACACACACAAAAAGCTGTGACATGGCTACCTTCGGACCTACCAACAGTGTAATGAAAAGTAAAAAATAAAAAATGAAGTGACTACAGAAACATCAAGGAAAAGTGGAAGTGGTTTGACCAAATGGATGCTATCTAGACCGGCGAACAATGGGAGGGGAGTGTCCTGGACTCAGCCACGGCTGTAGTCCACGATGGAGGATGGTATGTTAACTTTATACTCTGCTTGAAAGCTTCACTTTATTTAATTGACCAGCTACTGGAAGCTTGCTTCTAAAACAACCAGGCCAATTTAACTGTTACACTTGTATAGAATCACCATGAAATCACTGCTTTATGCATCACAATGAGCTAGTAACTAACAGCTAGCGGTTAAGTTATTGTTTATTGTTTTGTGTCACATTTACGATGATGTCACAGCAGTAGAGGTGGCGCAACTATGGCGATCAGCCTATAATCACACCCACGTTGAGGCGCCACTAAACAGCAGTGGAAAAGAAAGCTCAGTAAAGCCAGTAGAGTCGAGTCGAACCGTAACATGCAGTGGAAAAGTGCCATAATAGGCAACCTAGGAAGTCTAGGAAGGACACATTTTTTATACTATATTAAAAGCCGTTTATACATTGGCAAAAAAGGGCTAATATTACATGCAAATTGTTACATATTGTACCTTTAAATATAACCCCCAAATATACAAACACAACAGACACACAAGCACAGAAACTCAAAAATAGAGCTTAAAATGTGAAGTAGGTGCTCAAACGCATTTTTCAGCACAAGCAGACACAAACATTTATAACTCCTGGGCAGCAGGTATCCAGTAATTCGTTACCCAGGAAGTTGTGCTAAATGGAGAACCGCAATGATTTACTCGCAACCTCTCCTTTTATTAAAACACTTTGTCTTATTATTTTATTGATTTACGATCCGTCCTACTTCTTTGGCATCTGAAAACAATCAAGCGGCAGAGCAGCAGAATGTTTGGACATTAATCGTTAAAAGACAGTGTTTTATTCCTGGCCAGGGGTTTGCCGCACCAGCTGCTATGCATTCTGGTAAAAGTGAATTATTTATGGCCTCGTCGCCATAACGATGAGGCAGACTCATTAACATATTGACAGCACCCAAGATGGATCATCAGCATTGATTATTTCATGGCCTGTTGATGCCCATTTTTTAGGAAGAGGGAGGAAAGGGAGGGTGAGAGAGAAATGGGAGGAGTCACCAATGAAAGAGCAGTGTGGATTTCTTGCTGTTTTATTACTGTATCTTCAGCACGCTACCAGAGACAGACAACACATGCTGACAGGCCTTCTCACAAGAGTCATCACGGAGCTATCACACTTAAATAAATCAGTGATTGACAACTATTAAGCAATCTCTTGTTCTTTGTGGATGTATTCACAAAGAGAATGGGTCTCAATGGATGGTGTGACACAAAGCTCACACTTTATGACAGTAATAAAACATTTTAGCATTTCTGGGGATGTATTAAACTAAACTATCGCTTCCCAGAACAGAGAAGACGACTGACATTTATTTATGTTATGTTTATGTTATGAAATCTAACCAGCTGCACTTTTGACACCTGCTACTCTACAGACACTATCGGACTACAATTTTAATCATGCTTCATTATCGAATGTGAGTTATCTACCAATCCAGAGTCTCGTATGTCAGAAAGCTGACAATTTGTTTACATTGAATTTGTTCACATTCACTAATTTCTACAAAACAATCTCAAGAGTTTTTATCTAAATGTAACAACAAAACCATATGCATGACAATTCTAAAATGTTGCCAGTTTGTTGCACCTGAAATTACTTAAATTACTATTCAAAATGATAAGTAATTTTTTTTTCGATGTTAAAGTACTTTCTCTTATCCCAGTGTGATACATGGGGATTGATTATAAACGATAACATATAATATAAATTATTAAAGACAGACCTGCCATGAGCTCCGAGGTTTTTTATCAGTGCTGAAGCCATCAGCCTGCATTATTTAAACTTTTTTTTATTATTTATTTTTTATTGTGTTTCATAGCAGAATTTCTGGCGAATAACTACGCTACACATGATTCCGAAGAGAAACAATCCAATCCACCAATCAGAAAATTGCTGCAAACAAACCGCATCAAAAGAGCTCAGCAGCAACTGCCCACTCCCATGACACACTTTGAATTATGTACTATAATCGAGTTGGTCTCCCCACACTCAGAAATGAATTGTATATATATGTGTATATCTGAATATTTTGCAACATACTTTAAGCCTTTAAGCTATGAAGGTGTTTTAAAAGATTTGCTGTTTAAGTAGCATTCCCCAAATTAAAGGCTTATAACAAGGAGGGTCAAATGTTTGGTAGAATTTTACAGAAAACTTATAAAAAAAATTTAATGATAGAGATTATGATGAATTCTGAGACTCTCAGCCTAAGAAAAATAGAATAAAATGGCAAAAGTAGCATTACAAATATAATGTATCCTAGTGTACAAAAAATGTCTCCATATGTCCAAAAGCCTCTCCAAACAAATAAAACAATACTTTGTAAATAATTTACATAAGATCTAATTACAAATGCAAATACAACAATGACAACAAGTATGCTCTATCTCCAAATCATGCGGGCATGAGTAACGAGAGCTCATTCATTTCCATTCTGTGTCATTTGAGCCATCATTTTGTCTGTGTCATGTACATAGCACTATCTCCTTGTGGATATTTGTCATTAGATTGAACAATCTTATCTGCCCATATTTGGGTGACTTCAACCTCTGGTTGCAGTGAACTTAATACTAATTAGTCCAAATTATGTTCTTTGTGAAGTTATAAGCGAAAACGCGGCATACAAGTAGCACCTGTTTACATGTAAAATGCATATCAAAGACATATACTTAGCTATTACTCGCTATATTTTTGTCTCTGAGTAAAACAAATAATAATATTTTTTTTATAATTATTTTTTCTCGACTGAACTACTGGTGAGTCCACCCGAGCTTAAAGGGTTAAATATATTGTTTCATATAATTCTTATAATCAAATCTTTAAAACAATAGTTTTCTATTTTCGTACAATTTTTATTTTGTTTCCTCATTGTAATGAATTTAATACTCTCATGAAAGAAGTGAAGTAGTTTTGTACCTTTTCAAATACTTATTTGTTTCAAATCAAAGTTTAGGGCAGGTTGGGTTGGTTCGTGGCTTAGAACTCTTTTATGAAGTACTTTATGAAATTCCAATGGAAAAAATTAATGGGAAATAAAATATACTTCCGGAAACAAGACAGCTGAATACGTGGGCAGGCACTGTTCTATTCCATTTTTTGATTATATTGTTGGAAATATTAAACACTTTCACTTTAAATAATGTAGTAAAGTTTTGCAGGTATATGTTTGCAAGATTTCTAAGCTGATCAATTAGGAGAATGACACACTGCCTGTCATTCATTTTCCATCTCGTTCTGCCCATTGGCCCCATCAAACTGCCTTGTCAAGGTCAATTGAAGGAAATGATGATTTGAAAACACTCACATGGGCAATTTATCAAACAACTCCATTTATGACTCAAAATTGTAAGAGCTATATTCTTTTTTCCAGACACAATCTGACATTAAGGCAGCAAGGTGAGTTAGCACGTTGCCATGTCTCTCATTACAATGATAGAGTTTCCACAGTGATGGCAGCTAATTGATGGCCCGATCATTCATTTTTGAATGGCAGGCACCTCACCGCTCCAACAGATTGTTATTCTTTTGGCTGGCTGTCATCAGGGCTTCACTGAAACCGTAACCTTGCTGTGAGAGCGTGTCACACACCTTTCTATATCACCAGCCCTGACAAACGGCTGACACGTATTGACCACCTAATCTTTAGTGAGGGGTCAGAGAGTGAGATTAGGCTTTTTAAGATCACGTTACATTTGTATCAGTATTCTGTCTTCCACAGGAGCAGATTGCATTACTGCTCTTTGTTCAACACACTGTTTAGAGCTGCATACAGAAAGCAACCTTCTTTGGTTATTTTTGCCCTGATTAAAGGAATAGTTTACCTGAAATGAACATTCTGTCAATATTTAATCACCCTCATTTCAACCTTTTAAGCTGCTATTTTGTGAATTGAACACACACACAAAAAAATAGTAATAATAAAAAAATTATAATAAAAATAAACACGTACTGTACACACACACATACACACTCACACACATAAAATGAGTCCATATGACATATGAGCTATATTCCAAGTCTACTAAAGCCGTATGATAGTTTCTACGAGAAAAAGACCGAATTTTAAGTTCCCTATATGTCACTCACTCGATGTTGTGTCAATGTAGTGACACTAAGCTCTCCCCGGTAGGAGCGTTGGGGAAGTTACATGACGGCTGGGTGCGCTGGCTACGAGTCACAAAATAGTTTGCCCACCAGTTCACATAACACAGTTCAGCTAGTTGTGGCATTTCGTAAAGGGACCCCTAGTCTCACAACATCGACACAACGTCGATTGTGTGACAGATAGGGAATGTCCTAGTTACTTTTGTAACCTCCGTACCCTGATGGAGGGAACGAGACGTTGTGTCCCTCCTGCCAAAACACTGAACTACCAACTGTAATGGCTGGGACCTTGACTCAGCTCCTAAGCACAAAACTAGAATGAGTGGTTGCGAGCCAGCTGCTTTTATACCCGTATGTCCGGGGGAGTGTCATGCAAATTTTACTTGCCTTTTCTCAAAAGTCAGAGGTGATTGGGGCTCCCAAGGGCGACCCCTAGTGTCACTACATCGACAAAATGTCTTGTTCTCTCCATCAGGGAATGGAGGTTAAGAAAGTAACCAGGACGTTATTATTCATTGATAATATTCACCTCATCTCACATCTAGTCTGCTTTTGAATGTCCAGAATTTTTAAATCCCACGTCACACTCAGTGACTACACACATTAGAGCCAATTGCGTGGACCCTCTCACTGAATCACAATATTATCCCAACACTTCTATAAAATGATTTTTATGCAGCTTTCCTGGTGAAATGAATACTAGAGGCACAACAACGTCAACAACAACATGCATTCATAGAAATCATTAGTAAAATGGCATTTATCAGTACATAAACACTTTTAACACTGTTACTTTATCTTATTCTTATATTTATCGTATGACATCTAAACACTTTTCCTACAGTGTATGACTTTAAAGGTGATACATTTTAACGTTAGTATTACTTAATCAACTACATTTACAAGCTTGTTTGTGTTCTTTCAAATTGCACTGAAGTTCAACTGAAAGAGAGTTGCACTTGCAATGCAAAGGACCAGGGTATGAGTCTGAAAAATATATAGGAAGGCCGAAAGTGTCACAGTAGCACCACAAAATTACATGGATGCTTCTACAATTGCGTTTTTCAAGTTGCATTTGCTTGTATGACACTATCGGTTAGTTTAAGGTTAAGGGTAGGGAGGTTGATTTTGTTGATTTAAAACTCGATTTAACATTAACCTTAAAAAGTTCATTTTTAGGAGAAATATTAACTCGCTTTTAGTGCCACACAGTCAACATTTCACCTCGGAACTGCTGAAATATATGTAAGGAAACACATAATACATTTTAGCAAAAGTTTTGTTGTTGGTATTTGACAGCAATGGTCATTATGAACAGTTGGCAAGAGCTGCTTAGTGATTATTCAAAAATTTCTACATGGGTGTTCTATGGGAAAAATATGAGGTTGAAATGACAAGAGGGTGAGGTAAATAATGACAGTATTTCCACTTTTGTTTGAACTATTCGTTTAAGCAAATGAGAAGTTGAACAGAAAGCAAATTAGAGAAAAGATTGGCCTCTAAATGTCCTTGGTGGAACCACTCAAAGTAGCAGGGGAGAGAGTGAGTGTTTAAGTGTGTGTGTGTGTGTGTGTGTGTGTGTGTGTGTGTGTGTGTGTGTGTGTGTGTGTGTGTGAGACAGAGGTCTGCCCTGCACCTTGTACAGTATGGACGGGGCCTTTAAATTGTTTCCGTCAGTGCCGCTGAGTAATGAGTGTGATTCTAATCGGAGTTCCTGAGGCCAGCAGCATTAGTCTTCATCTTGGAATGGTCCTCCTTGCCACCCGTGATATCTAATGTAGAGCAGGTCCAGCTGTAATGAGAATCCATTCTACAGCCCAACCACTCCACTCGCTCCTTTTCCCCACGTTGCAGGAAGCGTTTGCTTGGGACAACAAGGTTATCGGCCACCCAGCTCCTTCATCCAACCACCATTACATATTCAAGGGCTAGAAAATGACTAAAGTATTGGAGTGTGCTGCCACCACAAAGCCAATGTCGCAACTGTGATAAATGTATGCCAATGTGACTACCTAAAATTGCTGAGAAAATACTAAGCAATACTAAGCTTAGCAATACTAAGCAATAGATGAATTACCTCAGATTTATGATGCATTGCGTTTAATAAAAAGAGGCGTTGATCTCATTACTGAAGAGAAACAGCTCATAAAATAATAGAAGGTAAAGTGTGTATCTTTCATCATATTTTTTTTTCAATTTTCAAATACCATCTTCTATTCCAGCTTAAGATGCACACACATTTAAACCATTCATAGGTTGACAGCTCTGTGGTGGCTTCAAAAAAGTGAGTGTGTTTACATGCAAGCCAATACGGTGATGGCTACCAAAAATCAGCTCATTCCAAAAAAGAAAAAAAAGAAAATACTGTGTTTACATGAAATTTGAAATAATCAGGTTATACTCTGCTTTTGACATCAAAACATACATGCGCATTACACTTGCGCAAATTGGATAAGCTGATAAGAATGTCAGTAAAGGTGATTTGAAACACAAAATCTGGATGATGGGCAAAACCTACCTGTGCCAATCAGTTTATGATTAAACCGTTAATGACTTTGTCCGATAAAGGAAAATAGCTTAAGGGATTTAAATGACCTTACATATTGTTGGCTCATTAAGCATCCTGTTTGAAAATATCGTTTTTGCAATTCTGTTTGGTGATGCTAGTGACGCAGAAATTACACATTTTACCATTAATAAATACATTCTTCTTGTTGGGAAATGGGAGAGATATTTATTTATTTTTTACTTTACTGCCTGCCAAAACAAAATAAAATCATCCATTGTGCAGTCCGACTAATTTACTAATTTAGCAGATTACAAAATCATATACAGTCCAAATTATGCAAATACCTGTAATCTTTCTTTGAACACAATGTTATCAGCCTACTCACAGACTCTCAAGCCCTTTGAAAATAGTATCTTATTTTATTCAATAAAGAAGTCTCTTGATTTGTGACCATGTATTGATGGCTCCATAAAATTAAAAAGCGACACCCGAGCCTCCATGCTCACCATTAAGAAGCGTGCAACATAAAATGCACACTTCTGACAGCATTGGCTCTGAGTCTATGCACACAGTGTAATACAATACTATCTGAAATCATGCAGCCCCTGCTGGCTGTCAAAAGCCTGAATGCACACTGGGGCCAAATTTTAACAGATGCAAAGGATCCTGAGTGTGCTCAGTTAGTGGCAAGCAAATTTCAGTGGAGCTTTAAGTGGCTGAATACTTCTACAGGTCAATCCTCTCTGTCTCTCCCTGTTTGCCTGTTTCAAAATTCCCCTATCAAACCCCCCCCCCCCCCCCAATTCTCTCATCCACTTCGCGGCTTTGTCCATCCATCAATCACTGCACTTTGTCAGTGCCGACTTCATCCAGGAGCCCGCAGTCACAGCGGAGAGCATGCTGGCGCAGACACCTTGCCACTAGGGAGACGCTCAGCCACACATCTGCATCTGCAACTCCCCCTCATCTACTGACGGGTGGACGGGCTGGCATCCAGGGGCCCTGACGCATGTCACCTTCTATTGCACAGGCAAGCAAAAACACTGATGCCGCAGCTTGTCTCCTCAACAAACTACTTGACTCATTCTCACACGCACACTGACAATGAGACAAACATATGCAGGCACACACACCTACACGGACACAAGTACAATAGACAAAGTCAGGTGGAGAGAAAGCAGGCAAAAAAGCTAGAAAAAATACAGCACAAGACAGAGAGAGAGAGAGGTTGAAAGTAAAAGGTGAGAGAAATTGAGGGTGGCATTGAGGGAGAGGGGGAGGAAGAAAGATGTTTACTGGATTTTCTGAAACAATTGGTCAGGCAGCAGCTCAATTTGTCTTTTCTTTCCCACACATCAATAGAAATCACACAGAGAAAATGTATCACTAATTAAGGACTCATCAGGCCCGTGTCAGCTGTGGTTTATACTGAGAGGAGCAGAGCTCTGAAGAGACTTTTAGTGTTCTCCACTGGCTCCTAAAGAAATCACGGCTGAAAGAAGAGTGCTACCTATGCTAATATACACTGAGGCCAAATTACTCAATAGAATAGAAGAAAAGGGTTGTGTTGTGCTTTGAGGAAGATAGTGATAATGAGGCTTGAGAAACAAAATGAACTGAATCGCCCACAGAAATTATACAGGCTAAAACTACATGGGATTTTAGCTAACACACATATACTGTACCTAACATACAACATTGTTGCAATGCATAGGCTTATATGCTAAATGCTACAATTCCAACATCATTGTTTTTAACGATACAAAAAACAGACCAAAATGTATCATGGTAGTCATAAAACCATAGTTACTGGATGATTATTACAGTACATTAATATGGGACCTCCTTCAAACATTGTCAGAAGCATTTGGCATATTTAAATTTATTTTTCTGATGACAACTGTGGCCAAGTTGCCACAGTTTTACAGTATTAAAAACATTTACAAAAATGTACTGTGGTGGTATCATGGTACAGTGATGGTATCATAAGGTAATACCATGATACACTGTTACATACAGTGATCCTGAATAAATACTGTTGTCAAATACCAATACCAGAGTATTACCAGGGGAAATGTACAAAAAATATGGTAAAACCATGAAACATTTTCTATAAGTAACAATATCTGTACCAATAACCAACCTAGTCTTCGATACTATTACAACATTTTTCCAAACTGATTTAAACTGTTTAATGCGCCACTTTCTATGTTTAGCTGCAGTTTCCTGGTGAAATTAACACTAGAGGTGCTACAACAACTGTGTGTTTTATTCACTTTCACACAAACCAACGGTGCCTTGGCTGTTTATGTCTTCATAAACATGTATTTTTTGCTATAATTCTTACACCCTGCTGTTTTATTATATCAAAACACTTAGCATCTAACACATAATTTGAAAAACTTTAATGCTTGTATTACAGACCCACCTACATTTACACACTTATTCAAATGTGATTAACTTGCATGGTAGCTCACCTAATAGAGTGTTGTTCTTTGGACCTGGAGACCGAGGCTCGAGCCTAGACAAGGACCCTCAAGACGTATGTGAAAGTGAAGCGAAAGTATCAAAAAGTGACATGAAATCACACGGTCACTTCAGTAAATGTGCTTTTAATGTAGAATTTGCTTTTTAAACACTATCGGTTATGTTTAGGCATTGGTTAATGGTAATGATGTCTGTTTTTTTCTCCTCTCATTTATCTTTTAGGACACTATTGATTAGGTTTAGGTTAAAGATTCACATTAGGGAGGTAAGTTTTACTGATTAAAACATCCATTTACTATTCACCATTAAAAACATTGTCTGATTACATCATTTAACTCCCTTTTGATGCCTAATGGACATTTTACTGGGAACAGCACTGTGGCAGCAGTGGAGTATTCAGGTTCCTGGGCACTACCATCTCTCAGGACATGAAGTGGGACACCCACATAGACTCCACTGTGAAGAAGGCTCAGCAGAGGTTGTACTTCCTTTGCCAGGAAGTTCAACCTGCCACAGGAGCTGCTGACACATTTCTACTCAGCTGTCACTGAGTCTGTCCTGTGTACATCTATAACTGTCTGGTTTGGTACAGCCACCAAATCAGACAGAAGGAAACTACAACGGACAGTCAGGACTGCTGAGAGGATTATTGGTGCCACCCTGCCCACCCTCCAAGATATGTATGTCTCCAGAATGAGGAAACGTGCAGCTAGAATCACTCTGGACCCCACACACCTTGCACACTCCCTCTTTGAACCTCTGGCCGGCACTACAGAGCACTGAGCACCAGGACAAGAACAGTTTTTACCCTCTCATTGCACAATAACCTCCATAAAGTATGTAAAAAGGAGCAAAAAAAAATGTACATTGATTTAAAATCCTGTAAAATACTGATGGATCAACAAATATAGTACACTCTTATACATACTTTTCAAAAACAAAGCAAACGAAATGAAATGAAAAGAAACAAAACAAAAAAAATCTATACAAAACAGAACAGAACAAAAAACAAAATAAATAAATTAATAAAAAAGCCCACAATTTACTATGGAAACTATAAAAATCATAGTTATAGCATAGTTATTACAGTAGAATTATAGCAAATTCATATGGGCTCTCCTTTAAATAACATAAGAAGCTTCTAGGATATTTGAACATTTATTTTCTATTTTTGAGAAAAAAAATTGGCTAAGTTTCCAGTTTTACAGCAGTAAAATTTCTTACAAATATGCACTGTGGCACTACCATGGTATAGTGATGGTATCATATGATAATACAGTGGCATTTTGCAACAAACCTTGATGCTGACTAAATACTGTTATCAAATACCATGGCATTTAAAATACAATGATTAATCCAAGGTAATAAAATAAATAAATACTTTGGTAATACTTCTTTATAAGTAACAATAAATGTGCCAATAACAAATGGTATTTTGGTGGAAACCATTATTGCAAGGAAGAAATAACCAGAAATCTCAATTTCATCAAGGCCAGATTGTTCACATAAGTCTTACAAACATTGAAATAGTGTATAAATTAATTTTACATTTGATGCTTACATTGACAATAATCTCCCTAAAGCATGTTAAGAGGACTAAAATACTTAAAAAAATACTGACTTGAAACCCTGTAAATAAGAACTGATGTATAAACAAATTAATTCCACTCTTCAGTCTAGGGATGTTTGCATCAAACACATCTAATTAGAAAACAGCCAAATGTTACGAATTGGATGGACATTATGGAATGAGCTAGTTATAAATGGGGCCTGTCAAACCCACATTCAGCGACCAAATGAGTATTCTCAGTTCACTGCCCACATCTGAGTATGCCCCAACCCTGCTGGATAACTAATGATTGCTATTAACCATACAGTTAGTGATGATAGCCAGGAAAGAAAAAAAAATAAACAAAACAAAAACAAACACTAAAAAACTGAAGTCTTTGCTATAGATATATACATAAAAAAACACCCAAATTAACCCATAAAGCAGGCAAGACCTCCTGTAGGGACTAACAAGTGACAGTTTGGTTCCAACTGCGCGGACTGAGAGGATCTGGTTTTCAACATAATTAACACTTATTTGTGCCTTTAAAAACCAGATTGTGCTGTATCATTATCAGCATTCGGCAGCATTAATTCAGCTATTACACGCTTGGTGTTAGGTCTGCAGAGCAGGGTGTAATATTATTCACAGATTACACTGAGAAAACACTTCAGACATTCAGCTTTGCTGGGCTTAAGTGACAAGCTGCCCTGGCTGAGCCTTTTATTAGAACACAAAACAAACTTCTCATATTAATTAACTCTTGTCTCATGCTCTCCCCCATCCAACATCACTCCTACGGTCTTGCCGCAGTTCTGATATGCAAGCTAAGTATCTTCTTCTTTGTACGTTAAAAAACTCTAATGAATGAGAGCCCTACTTATTAAGTCAGTTCCTTTTTAAGTAAATCCCCTGCAATACTTTAAAAAAAAATATATACTTATACTTATATACTTATATACTTCACCCAAAAATTAATATTCTGTCATCAGTTACTCACCCACATGTTGTTGTATGATTAAATTGTTTCCACAAAACGCAAAAGGAGATGTTATCCTTAAAGTTAGCCTTGGTCACCATTTACTTTCATTGCATCTTCTTTTCATACAATGAAAGTAAATGGTGACCGAGGTTAACATGCTGCCTAATATATCTCCTTTTGTGTTCCACGGACAGAAAGTAATTGATAGGATATTGGACAAATTGAGAGTGAGTAAAGGATGACAGAATTTTCATTTTTGGGTGAACTATCCCTTTAAGTCTGGCAAGCAGAACTAGTAAAGTATTAGGACAGGATGAGACATGTCACTATTCACCAGGGAACAGGCCCTGTTAGGCCATATTTCTACATCCAGATTTTATGTAGTTCATCAGGTCGCAGAGGAGTACTCTACCCAGGATTGTGGATGTGTCGCTTTTATGGCACTCAATTGAATCACACTGAGCCACTAACCAAATGTGATTGGTTTAGCATGAAATATTAATTTGATGGAAAAGGTCTGGTGCTGTGCATTTGACAGCAGTGAGGGCATGATATTTCATATGGCACTCATAGTCCAAACATCAGATCCACATTGACACTAATGCAGTGGGATATGGTAGAGGAAACCCACCAGACTCATCTTTAGTTCCTTAGACACCCGGCTCAGATGTCCATATCCATCCAATAGTTGAGATCATACAGGCAAAGATAAGGTCAAATAATTTATTTCAAAATCTTTTTGCATTATGTATGGGTTTCATCACATTGGGAATTTGTCACAAGGACTATCTCAGGAACTATTAGGTTTTAAGTCAAAAGTCCAATAACACATATATGTGTTCCCCGTCTGTCGCTCACTTCGACGTCGTGTCGAAGAAGCGACACTAGGGGTCTCTCTTGAGCACAGAATATGCCTCTGATCTATGAAAAAAGGCCAATGAGAGTTGGCGAACAGTATTTGCATACCCCGCCCCCGGACATATGGGTACAAAGGTGAGGGAAATACACTCATTCATTCAGTAATTTTCTTCGGAGACGATGGTTCTATATGCAGCCAGCTGCGAGTGACACACCAGATATCCTGCTTCTAACCTCTGACGCTCTGCTTTGCTGTTGGATCTACGGCGCACTTCAGAGGCTTTTCTCTTCTCTGCACAGCGTGCAGTTTGCCCCTGGGTGCTTCGACAGCGCAGAGTTTGAAAGAGCTTTCCCTTATAAAGAGCAATTTTCTCTGTAAAGAATTTAATTCTCTAAAAGAGCAAAACACAGTGCCGTTGAACGTCCTTTTCAGGACGCGTCTTTTTAAAGATGCTATTCTGCCCCTGTGTAGTTCCTGGATGCTGTAGAGTGCTCTCCGCTTCAGACGGCCACAGGCGTTGTCTCGTGTGTCTGGGCGCCAATTACACCAAGGCAGCGTTTGTGGATGGTTGACCATGGCAACGTTGTGGTCGTGGCTTGCTTTCAATAGAAAGCACGCCACTCCAGCCGCCCCCCGTGTCGCTCCTTCTTCCCACGAGATTGAGGACGATGCGGCTGGCGATGGAGACGATTTGGGGAGGGCAGCGAGTGCAGCTCCGCCGGGTACACCACCTCGGACCACCCACCCCCCGACACGCTCGTTGACCCCCATCCGTGCTCGAGGCAACGGCGACTCGCCTCCGGGCCGGTCTGCCTATCCTCTGGAGCTCGAGGTGGATGAGCTCACCACTCCATCGGAGAGCGCGGCGTCTGACGCTGACGCCTCCCCTGGGCTGCCGCCTTCTGATGTGCAGATGTCCGCCATGCTTGCCCGGGCCGCCGTCAGTGTGAGGTTGGATTTGAAACCTCCGTCCTCCCCACACCCGTCACGGTTGGATGACTGGTTCCGGGGGTCTGGGCGCTGCTCACAGCCATGCCCCCCCCCCCAAGTCCCGTTTTTCCCGGAGGTGCATGACGAGCTGTCGTATTCATGGAGAGCCCCGCTTTCCATTCGTCAAAAGCCCTGCTCGTCCGCTCTCGCTACCCTGGAAAGCGGAACGGCCCACAGGTATACGGCGATTCCCCAGGTGGATAGGGCTGTTGCGCTCCATCTATGTCCCGGAAAACCTACCACCTGTCGCGGGTGCCCTATACTCCCTTCCAAGGCCTGTAGGACGACATCCTCATGAACACCAAAGCCTACAGTGCCACAGGACAGGCCGCTTCTGCCTTGCACACCATGGCCATCCTGCAAGTCCACCAGGCCAAGGCGCTCATGGATCTGCACAACTGTAGCCTTGACCCCGATGTGCTGCAGGAACTGCGCTCAGTGACCGACCTCGCCATCAGAGCCACGAAGGTCACCACGCAGGCACTCAGGCAGGCGATGGCCACCCTTGTGGTCCAGGAACGTCAACTGTGGCTCAACCTGGTCGAGATGCATGAGGCCGACAAAGTTCGCTTCCTTGACGCCCCTGTCTCCCAGTTTGGCCTCTTTGGCGACACTGTCGAGGACTTCGCCTTGCAGTTCTCTGCGGTGAAACAGCACTGCCCAGTCTGCTCGCCGAGGGCGACCCCCTGTGGCTAAGAAACCTGCTCCGCCTCAACCTGGGCCCAGCTCTCAGCCCCAGTGTCAAGCACACTGCAGGAAGCAGATTCCCCCCGTCTCTCGGACCCCCTCGTGGACCCATAAGGCTCCCAGGTGCTTCTGAGCCGGACGACCCAGCGACAGAAATGTTAGCTCCAGAGGTGGTAAGACCGCTCTGTCCCCCTGTGGAGGGCCGGGAGGAGAATCTCTTGTTTTTTAACAATTTTCATTTGCCGCCCCCCTTAGATGGGGTTGCAGTACCCACAGTCTCACCTGGCCCGCAAATTCCATTCTCACGGCACTCTGCCACCAGATCTCAACAGTCCCGGCTTCCTGGACACGGACCACCCATCTCCAGCCCCACGACCCACTACGTCTCGTTCCCTCCATCAGGGAACGGAGGTTACATACGTAACCGAGACGTTTTCTAAAGCTATGGTTTTGAATGTTTGTTGTAAACACCTAGGGCCTTATTATAAGAGCGCTTTGCCTTAAGTGCAGCACTATTCCTTGATTATACATGCAAAGTAAGTGGGTATGGCCGTGAAAAATACGTTTTGTTTTTTTCATGCAAGCATGTGCAAGTGGGTTGGTGAAACAGTAAGCGCTAATGGGCTGGGTCAAGTGCAATTTTATTCAGAGGTTATTTTTCAGTTATTGCACTGCCTGCGTCCCATAATACATTCCATTTCATGTCAAGCAACTTCGATATGAATACAGCCTATTCATAATAATTTGGTAATGTACAGTAAAATGGGCTGTATATAATGCATCCCCTGCTCTGTTTGTCACTTGTGCTGCTATGTACCGCAATGTATGTGTTGTATGTTCTCTAGCGGGCTCTCTAGGACTGATGGCTCTTGTCCTGCTTGAAATATGTTTTTCTTCTCTCCCATTGTAAGTTGTTTTGTAATGCATATTTGTTACATATTTCTCTGTTTAATGTTTTATGTTTAATTTTGATTCAGTGTCTTTGAGCTTTGGAAAGACCCTATATATAATCCGCTTCTTCTTCTTATTATTCTACAATTAATACATCATCTGCTGCTGGAATCCCCAAACTGCAAATGCAGGAATTGATTTTAGACATTGTGCCACAATTAGATGTGGTTCTTAAACGGCTTAGCTTAATTATTTATTTCTCAGGAAAATAGCAAATCGCACTTTGCGCCAATTCATTAACATACAATACTCCCACAGTTTGTGTGCATACACCCACAGATAGTGCAATCACTTCCACCCATGGTCACTGACAATTTGTGCTGTTACAAAAATTGCGCCTATATTTAGCGCTGTCACGAAAACTGGATTAGACGCAACACATGGTCGTTGCGCTTAGTGCTACACCCAGCGCATACAGGAAAACAAAGCCAAAATAGACTTTTTTAGTTATTTTATTTTCTCACCTTTGCTGCCCAATTTGGTATTACCAATTCCCAATGCACTCTATGTCCGGGTGGTGGAGGACGAATCTCAGTTGCCTCCACGTCTGAGACCGTCAATCCACGCATCTTATCACGTGGCTTGTTGAGCGCATTACTGCGTAGATGTAGCAGGTGTGGAGACTTTACACTATTCCCCACAGCATCCACACACAACTCACAACACACCCCACCAAGAGCAAGAACCACACATTGTAGCGACCATGAGAAGGTTACTTTACGTGACTCTACCCTCCATAGCAACTGGACAAATTGGTTGCTTAGGAGACCTTGCTGGAGTCTCTCAGCATGCCCTGGATTCGATCTCACAACTCCAGGGGTGGTAGTCATAGACTATACTTGGTGGGCTACCCAGGTCCCCAAGCCACTATAGTCCTTTTATTTTTTTTTATTATTTTACCCCTCAAACTCAAATTGCAAAATTGTCCTATTTTTGTAGTAGCTGTTAAGTAAACAACATGGCTTCTCTTACCACGTCTATGCTGATGACATGCAAATTTACTTGTCTTTCCAGCGCAACGACACCACAGTGACTGCTTCAATCTCTGCCTGTTTGGCAGACATCTTGGCCTAGGTGAAGGAACACCACCTGCAACTCAAGACCGAACTATTTGTCTTTCCAGCCAATCCTGCTGTTGAACACAACATCACAGTGCAGCTGGGTACAACTACAGTATCGCCTTCCAAAACTGTAAAAAATCTAGGGGTAACCATTGATAACAAACTACATTTCGCAGACCACATCTCAAAGACTGCAAGATCAGGTAGATTTAAACTCTACAATATCAGGAAGATAAGACCCTTCCTCTCTGAACATGCCACACAACTGCTTGTTCAGTCGCTTGTTATAACTAGACTGGACCACTGTAATGCTCTCATTGCAGGCCTCCCTGCATGTGGAATTAGACCCCTGCAAATGATCCAGAATGCAGCAGCACGTTTGGTCTTTAATGAACCATAGAGAGCTCATGTTAAACCACTCCTTGTCTTTCTCCACCGGCTGCCGGTTGATGCACGTTTCAAATTCAAGGTTCTGATTCTGGCATACAGAACAGTCACTGGGTCTGCTCCAGCATACCTAAAATAATTTCTGCAGAGTTACACGCCCACAAGAAGCCTGCGGTCGGCTAAGGAATGTCGCTTTGTTGTGCCAACACAAAGAGGCACCAAAACACTTTCCTGGACTTTCAGCTTCATCATACCACTTTGGTGGAATGACCTTCCCAACTCCATCCGTGAGGCTGACTTGCTCAAAAAACAACTTAAAACAGGGCTTGTCACATTTTTATGAGGGCAGGTTGTAATGTTCTTTATATGTTGTAATTTTATTGTAATTTATTTATTATAATATCTGATGGCCAAAACAATGTTTTGATATTTTGTTACCTTTTCTAATTAATTGTTGTGTATTTCATAATTGTTTTACTGTTGAATTTTTATGAAAAGCCATTAAATAGCCTATAACAGGTTATTTAAATGGAAGGTTCCCATTGTGACAATATGCCCTGCTTTTGGGGCATGTTGTCACAAAAGATCAAGGTGTGTTCTCTGAACTGTTTTAATGAACTGATAAACTTTCTTTTCCAGGTCAATAATTATAAAAACATTATTTTATTGTTATTATTATTATTATTATTATTATTATTATTATTATTATTATTTGTAGTCAAGACTTTTCTAAAGATAGACAGAACTTGACTTTTAAAAATAAACCTATCCTGAGAAATATTCCCTTAAGTAAAGATTGCTACAACTAATCTCTTCTATTTGTACAATACAGAGAATAAAACATAGTCAGTAACAGGCCACACAAAGACAACTGCTATAACAATCATCCCAACACCGCCTCCATGTCATCGGAATGGAGATGCACCTTCAGATAAATGCACAAAATGCAATAAAATAACATCAAAAGGATAACCCCTTTATTTTCATGTTCTGCAAAGAGCAAATATGAAAAAAGGCGTCAAAATAATGAAAGATTGTTTATGTATTCTGGCATGAAATGGGTTAGGTGTTAGGAGGGAGTGGAGCGAGAGAGAAGGATGGACAGCGCTGACAGCAGCGTATTCATCCTACACGCTACAGCAGGCGTCCCACTAGTGATGGTCGACAGTGCAATAAATCAAGGGCTCTCCATGCTGTACCTACAGCTTATTACATCCACCATGACAAATAAATAATAATGCCTGTCAACACAGGCCTTTGCTCAAGGATTGGGCCAGAAACATTCTTGCTCATCACTCCTGATCTTAAGTGAAAACACTAGAACAAGGGAATTGAAGGCCATGCTTTACTGAGCTTATGAAAGTTGCTGAGGAGGAAAAGGGTGATGGCCACAGAGTGGAAGACAAAGAGAGAGAGAAGCATTGCAAATGACACCGTACAAGGAAAAGCAGTGGGTTTGAAAAGGAAATGTTCCAGATTAAGAGAAAAGTTAAAGGGACAGAGAGAGAGAGAGAGAGAGAGAGAGAGAGAGAGAGAGAGAGAAGAGAGAGAGTTGGGTTGGGGTGTGCCCTTGAGCAGTGCACAGTGTACTGTTGCTTATTCAACTGAATAGCACCCTGGGGATTGGGGCTAAATCAAAAGCTTTCACTGCTAAACACAAATGTCAAACAGAGAGCAAAAACTGCATGCCCATTTCAGGACCCTATATCAGCCCTTCAATTTCCACCAGAGCAAATAGATCAATTAATGTGTGAAAGGGCCCCCTTAGTACATTCATACAAAACAACATCACTGATGTGGGCTAAATAAAACTGTGTGGGAACATAAATGAACAATTAAGTATTGACTCTTTGAAGAGTTCTAACTAGTGACACACCAGAGGTTTAAGGATGTAAACAACACCCTCCTGGGAAAGCATGGATCTAAATTGGAGGTATTGCATCAAATTGAGGGTCATCAGGGCCAGCAAGGGGATTCACAATACAGCATGAGTGGGCTAATTCTAATCCAAATATTTTCAAATCAAAACCAAGGCTCTCATGATTACACAATACATGGATGTCTGTTGAGGATGAGACATACATACAGTACACATTTATGTAAATATACACTGCATAAAAATCATTTTCTTAATCATAATTTTCCAGTAAAAGTATCTAAAGATCTTTAAAACAATACAAATTGACTTGAATCAAATTTGTGCAAGATATTAAGACATGTTTTCATAGATTGATATATATTGAATTATTTTTACCCCATTGAAAAAAAGAAATCTTGTTTGAAACCTAAATCTAACAAGTTTAGTAAAAGTTTTGCGTTAAACAATAAAAAGCGTAAAATCTCTGAAATATTCTCTGTTCTTTATAAATTGTATTATATTATATTATTATAAACAAAATATGATATTCTCTATTCTCTAAAAACTTGTATTGTGTTTAAATTTAAGTATATGTATCTTTTTTAAGGATGTTTAGATATTCTTACTGGAAAATGAAAAAGAAAAAAAAACAGATTAATTGTAATTAGTAAATAATCAGCCTTTCTTAAAAAAAAAAAAAATAGACAGCTTAAACTAGCTAAAGGTAGTCTTATGGTCTTAGCTGGTTTAAGCTTCTGGTTCAGCTTGTGTCTTAGCCTGACCAGCTTCTAAAAAAAAGCCTCTAAAACGATCAAACCAGACTGACCTGACTAATGGGAACCAGCTTGGCAGCCAGTTAAGACCAGCAAACCACCATAGGCTGGTTTAAGATGTTTTTTTTTTTATTTAACATAAACACTGGCCATTTTTCTGTAGGTCATATGTTTCAGCTCTGGTAAAGGCCTTTTTTTTTGTATGTAGGCACAAGTAAGACCTTGCATTTTTGAAAAAATTAAAAGCCCTGCACAGCATGCAAGGAGAGCCGATGCCTATAAATCACTAAGCCCATCTCAGTCTGCCTCAGTATGGCAGCTTCTTCTGCACTCTGACATTTGTGTATGACTGCAAGTGTTACAAAGGAAATAAAGCCCTGATTAAAGAGTTGGCTGTCATAAAGGTTAGGGAATGGTAAATGGAGTCTTCCATCTTGCCGGTAATAGAAGAGAAGCTGTTAGGTAGCGCAAGATGCTGATCAGGACTCCTGCGCTGCTCCTAGGTCTCACTCTGACATTAATCACTAAATCACCAAGCCATGCTTAATTGCAAGTTGTATATCACAGTAAATTCCAGGGTTGAAAAGGAAGGCAAGCCATTATTTTTTTGCATTTGGATGTGGGTGTTTCGCGTTTGAACCCGCCTGCACTTCAGGGACCTCCCTGGATCTGACAAAGAAAAATTAAGTGTGCTATAGCCTCCTAATTAAAACAGCACAATAGCCATTTTTGATGCGTTAAGCAGTCTTAAACTCAACTCATCAATTCTCAGATTCACTCTTTCAGACGTGCGGAGCTCTTGTCTGGCTATGAAGTCTGATTAAGAAGTGAGTATAAAAGCAGGTCTGTGCTTTGCATAATTCAGACCTGAAACTTAATAGAGAGCAACATTGACTGTCTTGGTTCCGAATATATTTTTCCTAATTAATTTTCTCCAAAGTCAATTAAAAAACTTAAATAAAATTAATCGGTCATATTTTGAAGCAAAATAGTAAAACCAGGAAAACAGAATCAGCTACTCATCCCATGAATGTGCGTGGATCAGAAATCGGAACAAAACTTAAAAAAAAACATAGAGCAAATACATACATTTTGAGATATATAGTATATCGAATAGTCTAAAAAATATTGAGATATACTGTAGCCAAATTTGTTAGCAATATCAGCCAGCCTTTCTGTTGTGCCATTAAGATGCCAAGCAGTTGTTTATTTTTTAGATCAGATAAGTAGCTGAGCGCTCTTCAGGATTATGGGTAAAGTAGTTCTTCAATGAGAAGACAACACAATTTATTAAAAAATGTAGTAGAATTCAGCCTGATTTATGGCTTCTAAAAAGTATATATCATCGTTTAACAACCTTGTCTTGGAAGGTTTCTACTTTGTCAGTAAAAATTAATGTCTTTAAAATGAATGGGATTTTTACTTTCAGTCCTTGATGTTGCAGTCTATTGACACGGTGTCAAAAAACTTTAGGCTTGGCAGAGCTAAGACCATTTGGCTCAAAATCCAGAATACCACTTTAACATGGTTTTCATTAAAGCACAAATGGATCCATTTTAAAACTAATTTAGAATCCTTTAATTTTTCGGAATAAAGTTGACTTTGTGTAACCTATTTTTTTCATTTTACTTTCCCTAACAAGTACCCTTAACAAATGAAGATGATGAGAAATATTTGGTATCTAGATCCATTTTTAATCAGGTAATTTATATACAGGGTTGGGAGGGTTACTTTTCAAATGTACAGATTACATGCTGTAAAATGTAATTTGTAATGTATTACGTTAGATTACTCAAGGTCAGTAACGATTCTAAATACTTTGGATTACTTCTTCAACACTGGTAGATTTTTTCACTTGTTTTGACCATAAAAACTCTGCCAGTACAGTCAGACAAAATACACATGTTAAAAAGACATTCTCTGAAAACCTAAAAATATCTTATGCAGTGTTGTTACTAAAACAAGATCAATCAAATCGATCAATCAAAAGGATTTTTACTGGAAAACAATAAAAAAAATGTTCATAGAGAATATGATGTTTGCCCTAATATCAAAGGTCTTACTAGAAAAAAATAAATTTTGATCTAACGTGACTTCTCTTGATAAAAAAATATGATCGTGCAGGTAACATGTGCATGTAAAATGGCTAGAAATAGCATTTTAGCTTAGAGTAAAGCTAACAATTTATACAAGGTTTATTTCTATTTCTTCTGCTCCAAACTTACGTCAAACTTACTTCTCTGTCTGCTCGTATGAATGTAACACATCATAAGAAAGTGTTTCACCGCTGTTCAAATGCACTTTGGATCACATCATTTATATGTATAAAGGTACATCTGAAAGGACTAAATATTAAACGAAACAAATGACAATAAAATGTAAAGTAATATATTCAGTAATTAAAATACTTGTTAAATGTAACTGTATTCTAAATACTAATTATTTAAATTGTAACTGTAGTGGAATACAGTTACTTATATTTTGTATTTTAAATATGCAATCCCATTAAATGTATTCAGTTACTCCCCAACACTGTTAATATAACAAGTTTAAACGAGGGGACCAAACATACACATGGATTCACTAAATCTGTACTACTATAATGGTACAGATCAAACATACACTCTACAGAAAGACTGTGTGCTCATAAACAGTCCATGACGAATTATAGTGGATTTCCTCTGGTGCTCTATGTGATCACTATTTTGAGTTGATTACGCAGCAAACAAGTTCCAAAAAAAATTTGTCATTCAGTCATTTGAGATTACAGGATGAGAACAAATGTTAAATATAATTACAAAATTTATTAAAATTATATTGCTCACAACAAGCAATTTATAGCTGATTAAATATTTTACATCTGAGCATAACTAGGATAATTATACATATAGAAATGTCCATATCCACTTTCCATACTTTCCAGGCCTGGAAACTCTTTTAAAGTTCCCTGATATTTCCAGGTTTTCCGTGACCGTGGGAAACCCGCTTGTTGCATATTAAAATTTTGGTTGGTTCACAAGAGAATATGACCCAATCTAAAGCACAAACTGTGAATCCCAGTAAAGTGTGAAAAACAATAATACTCTACTCTTTAAAACACCTTTTGACCTCGACCTTTTGATTCACAGTTCAGTGTCTATACAAATGAATGAGAGTGCAACGCTAGGGTCTTTGCCATGGCAGCATGAGGTCAGGGCTTCTAAAGTGGCATAAAACAGACATCAATCCTGAAACTGACTGATTCCAGCACAGTGTGTCTCCAGCTGAGCCGTAAACTGACTGAACCCTGCGGGGGATGCCCAGTGATCACAGAGCAGGGCAGCAGAGACCGGGCCATAAACCGCCTGACCTCCGGGGGGCAGTCACTATGCTGTCTGAATATGCGAAGGGGCTTACACACACACACACACACACCCACACACACACACACACACAAAGGCCAAATGCCTGAAAGTGGCTGTCAAGGAGTCAAAGTGCATTGAGAGTTCACAGGAGGAAGGTGGTTACGGGTGAGAAAAGGTAGAACAGAGTAAACAGAGAAGAAAAGGGAATAGATGTGACTTCCTTCACCTTTGATTTCCACATGCAAAGAGAGGAGAGAGTGAAGGCTGGGCTAAATAGCACAGATTTAGCTTCTCACAGTACCCGTGTGTCTGTATCACGGTGGGTGAAAAGCATTTGAAAACATTTAAGTTTAAAGTAGTATGTATGAAGAGACGTGATGAAGAGACACAAAGGGACACTCAGGGGAAGGTCATCTGAAGTACAGGGGAGTGGCTAGCTACATCAATCATCTCAATTTAGGCAACTTATTTGTATGCAACCTCAAATTTCCCCCTGTAGGTCAAACAAAAAAGCCTTGCTGTTGTGTTGAGGGACTTGCACCTTCTGAGAATGAACAAATGTTTGTGTAAATGTGCAAAATCAATACTTGAAAAAGAAAGATTTTGATTTTAGCAATGTGCTAGCATAATACTGAAATGTTTACATGGCTGTGCAAGAGTAATGTAAATCAATTAGCCCATGAGGCTGTGGGCTACATTGATTTTACCATGGGAAAGGGATGTTCTTACACCGGGTGTCTGTCTACACCGGGTGCATCCGTTGACACAACATGACTCATCAGCTTGAGGCTGTCTACACTGGATGTGTCATCACGATTGTTCTAAATCATTTATTTTTGTCGTTGGCTGTAGTAGCACCCGCGCATGCAGCGCAAAATGGAACTGGACACCCGTTTACTGTCGGCGCGACAAAAGAGCAACAGAGCATATGCCACACATGCTGTCAATTGAGCTTAACTTGTATCGAACCTGGAACATTCCTTTAATAATTATTGCTTTTCTTATCTTTTCTGCCCAGTAATATAGTCTATTATTCTAACTGTAGGCTGTTTGTGTTTGCCAAGCAACATATTGACTTTGCACATATATAATGTTCAGCTGTGGGTGTACGTTTATAGTCAATTTCCAATGGGTTCGAACGTGGCATATCCAATCAGACTTCAGATAGTCGTAACTATCCATTTTTAAAAAAACAAATATAGTTGATAGTTCTAACAAAAACCAAGACTTGGGGGAAAGAAAAAAAAAAAAACCTGAATCATAGTCTAAACCTTTTACATTGTTATAATGTCTACGTAAGACTAGTCCAAAACGAAATAATACAAACTTGCACTGTAATGCATAGCACAGGGTTTGGCAAAACAAAGCAGAGAAACCATCTCCTAGATGGCTGGATTACTCTAGTTTACCCTATTTAACATTTTGCCATGTGTCAAACAACAAATTGACATCGACAATTGGAATGTCATCACAGAAAAATTGTTGGGATATGAAACACAATGAGGTTTTAGAGACGAGAGTATAAAAAGTTTAACGATGGAACTAAATGTTCTCTTTCACAGTAGAGGACTGTAATAAAATTTCAGCAAAAAGAACATGAGGTGACCTCGCGCCAGCTCCCTGTCCATCTTGTAAACTCCAAAGTGATGCTTATCATGTCTCTGAAAATATGCACTTAGTACCCCAACAGAGCCATGAGGCTGAAAGAATGCAGTGGTGTTGAGTTGCTGGCACACATTGAGCCTTTCTGAATGCACATTTGTCTAGGCCAGAATAAACTTAATTTTAACCATCTTATTTGTAAATGTAAGTATTTTCTGGGAAAATCTAAATCTCAAGGTCCTGGGTACAGTACATATTTTATATTTGTCTGTGTAAACCAGATTGTTGTAAATGATATATTTGATGTATGTAGTCTATAAATCAATCAATCAGTTGGACCAGATAGTAAAGGAAAGGCCTACCTCTTATAACTTAATTTGTATATTTTAACCAGCATTATGAACTAATGAAGTGCCTGACTTAGAGGCCTCTAAGTTTCACTTAATTTTCACTTGTGTATTTCTTCAAAACACCCTTTTTAATTAGGACAACCATTTAACAGCTGCATCCAACAGGACAGTCAAAGGAATATCTCCATAGTGTTATAATCAGAAATACATCAGCATACATCAGCGACCCTCTACAAAATGTAATTAACAAGTTTCCACCAGTTCATAAATCCTTCATTAAAACACACTTTTAATGCAGCGCTGTGGTGGCAAGCGGGAACAAAATTCCACACGTGCTGGAGAGGCTTATTTAGCTTAAAGGAATTTATGTTATGATCCAGCAGTTAAATGTAAACAGCATTCTATAAGAGCTTCAAGCTGTCACAGAGAAGCCTGATTTCACTGTCCGATTAAGGATTGAGCAACACTGGCTTAGCTGAACTAATATTTGGAAAAGACGGAGATAAATGACTTGTGTGTGTTATAGCAGATGCTGGCCTGGTGCACTCTGTGTCAGCTGCATATGTCCACGTAGTCAAGACATTCAATCAATATTTCATGAGCATTTACTTTTTGGGCAAGTAGTCTTGTAATAAGCTGGATAATGAGCATTCAGACAGTCGTTTTCACAAAATAAACACCAACAGAAATGTTCAGCAATTTCATTCTTCTTCTCACATAATAGCATAATTTCAGTGCAAATAAATATTTAATGTCAATTTATTATTTTTTGTTTGTAGCCATGTAATAAGCAAGATAATGTACTGTCGCCAATTGTTATTGCAAATTATACCCTTTCAGGGTAATACAAGACCCCTCCGCTTAGCGTTGTGGTCCTGATCACCCTATCAGAGTTTATTTTGTCTTTTGTAAAGTAGGCCAACTGTTTAATTGACAATACTTTTGAAAATTTGACCTGCATTGTGACATGCTATACTTTATCTAAAAGTATTTTGCTACTTATTTTATAAATATCATGCATGCAGCTTTTATAATTTCTCGTAATTATAAATAATTGCACATATTGTATATTGTATAACCTTGTATGGACACCAGAAGTCACCTTATTGCGAGAAAGCAGCTTTTTGCGAAAAAGTGTTTCTGTATACATGCACTGTATAAACTCTTTATTGCCATATACCTGCAGCTCAGTCAGTTATCAGCTTTCTCCAAAGCAATGTAATTTCCCTGCAATGTTTGTGAAAACAACAAACATGGCACCTGAAGAAGACTTTTTCAGAGAAATCTATTTTATTTTCTGTTGCTTTGCTTTATTCCCAGATATTTCAGAGTTGTTGCTGTGTTTGTTGCCTTAACTTTCCACTGTGACCTGCAGCGAGAATGCGTAAAACTCCCCCAATGTACTTAAGTCATACTGTATGTGAACATAAGGGACAGTCAATATGATACATTGTTGTGTATAAATGGGTATAGTTTATACTGTACATGCTTTTCCCAATGTACTCCCTGAAATGTTGAATTCTATCTGCTGTGTTGTTGGGCTCCATCCTATGATGTTTACATGACCACATATAAGATGCATTCTCTGGGAAAAACCAAGGTGTGTTAAACCGCTTTCTCTTAATCCCTTAAGAGGCATAAGGAAAACGTCTTTCTCGTTTACATTGCTTTCCAGAATGGCACTTTCTGCAAAAACCCTGGAATAAACCATGTGCATGTAAACATGGTCATTGAGAGACAACATGAAATATTTGAGCTTTCATGTCATACCGTGATGAAAATAAAAGGTGATTACAAAGGGTGAAAAACTTGTGACCAAAGAAATGGTGACCATTTACAGGATCTATGATACACACATTCCCTTACACATCAAAATCTGAAGGAACTGTTCACCTAAGAACTTTTATGGTGCTTTTGCCTCCATTTGAGTCAGATTTGAGTTTGCCTCATAGTCATTGTAATTGCATTTAAAAGAGAGAGCAGTGTGGTCTTAAAAAAAAAAAGAATGTAATTTGATCACAGCATTGAAACATAAGTTGAGTAAAAACACATTTTGGGTAAAGTGTTGAAAGTCCATGAACATGTGTCAAATACCCATCTGCAGAACATAACTATTTTAAGCAACCATTGTGCATACAGGCAAATGCTGAGTTCCTTTGCAAAGCCAAATATAATTCAACAAACTTGTATTGAGCTCCTTTTAATCATCTTGAATTTTCAAGCTGATCCCATGACTGTTTGCAACCTATGTGGTGCAATTTTTGGATGGCTGTAAAGCTTCTCAGCATGATGCAGGTTGTTATATTGTTTTAGATGGTGAACACCCAAGCTTGGGAGACAAACACAGAACTTAAAAACCCTTCTCAACAAGTCAGAGAGTTATAATGAACCTACTGTTGTAGTAGCATACACTTAAACACTTTTGGTAAGCAGTATATCATACAAATGAAAACAACATTCTTAATCAGATCATTAAATCTGCTTGAAGGCATCAAGTTTTCTTTTCACCTGTTTTAGGTAGAAAAACAGCTCTCCAAAGTAAAGATCAGTCAAGAGAACTTACCAAGCACAGCACAATGATGATGGATTAAAAAAAGTTTGGTTTGTGGCTGAAGACAAAGTCATGGATGTACATTTATTACACAGCTTTCTGGAACACATGCCCAGAATGATGTACTGTCAGTTGGTTATTATCGTTAAACACAGTTTGTGGCTAGTTAGTGCTTTGTCATGGATATATATATTAATTCAAGCACTCTTCCAGGCCTCTGAATAACCTTAATATGCAACTATATAATATTAGATTATTAAAGTGTAAGAGGAAGCTCTATGTCCTCTAAACTGTCATGTTCTGAGCTGCTTGTACTCCCTTCCCTGTAATGAGATCCCAGTGTTATATTACCAGCCTGTGCTCTGCAGTCGCCCTATGAGAGAACTTCCTGTCTGGGTTGTACCCCTGCATGAGTTGGCAGCCCCGATAAACACTAACACTTTCTACAGTAGGAGGGTCAGAAGTTCAAACCCCAGGCTTTAACGGTTAAGACCGGGATGTGAACTCCTGACCTCCCAATGTGAAGGGAGGTCAGCACTTGAATGCAGAGTGGCCTGAATTTACAACTGCATGCTGACTCTATGCAAGCACAGCAGAAAGCACCTGATAACATCTCCTTGAGGCAGGGGGAGGGGCTAAGCTCTCTTTGTACTTTCAGTCGCAGTTGGGCCGCGCCATAAATCATGTTAATTAGTTGACTGATAAAATAAATCTTGAAAAGTCAAGGCGAGATCCTGTTTCCTGTGCTGCAGTTTAGCCTGCTCTGCGTTATTTGTCATCTGCGAGTCACTGTTTAATCTGGCCATTTGTAGTAGGTGCTTTTTGCCAGGGATCTGGACGAGCCAGTGGGACTGAGAGGGGCTGACACAGGTAGCTTAAGCTCATCTATCTTTCCCTGGGTGGTCTGCGCAGCCTGCCATTGTAAAAGAGCCCAAACACAGACTTGATCAGCGGGATGCAGGGTTCACATGCAGATTCTTGCAAGTAGATTTCCTCTAGCAAATGACTTGCAATAACGTTTGAAATGTCAATGAATAGACTTTTTTCCCCTCAGTAATGACTTTATATCAGTGTGAAGATTGTAATGGAGAGTAAATGTTTAATTAGGCATATATAGTAACCTATAAAACCTTTATTAAGAATTACTTGCTTAATAATGGACCAATTCATCGCATATGTACCTGTAAATGTATAAATAATTTCTTCATTAATAATGGATTTGTTCCTTCTTAATGTTCTTATAAACACTTCTTTACAACAGGTTTGCATTAGGTATGGTTAACAAGTTGTTTACTAAGGATGAAAAACCATTATCAAACTGCATTTATCTGAACTTATTAACAAATAATTAATTGTTTGCAAAATAAAATATAAATGAAAAGCATACTTACATGTGTTTATACTCTCTCAATGTAATATCAATTTAAGAACAATGATTTATAAATACTGAACTAACTATAAACTAAGGCTTTACACATACTTTATAACGTGCAGTTATTATAAAGTGTCATCATGAATATAAAACTAAAACCAAACTAATATTGAAAATCAGCACAAAAAATTTAATGAAAATAAAAACTAGAGGAATTCCACAATCTTATTAACCCTGATATTCTGTGGCCTCACATTTTTGCAAACAGAAGTGAATATTGGTATTTTACCAAAAACTTGGAAAAGTATCTCATCAGCTATTGTTCACAATATTCATAGTGCATAAAATGTGAATGGCAAGAAAGGACATCTGTGATGTCTCCTGATTATTTTAATGTTGGCACAAGGATATGAAATTGTCTCAGCTTTAGTCCCTCTTGCCAAAGACTTGAGGGGTCATCTAGACACAATAACACTGCATTCAGAATTACACTGGCTTGTTGGTAATTACAGCTCTTTTGCTAGAGTGTTTTGTGTTTTCCTTCACTTGTTCCATCTCACAGGCTAACAACCCTTCATTATTCATGGGTTGACTCGCTTCTAACTGAAGCAAATTACACAGGGGAAAGCCATCATCCTTCAGAACAGACCCGTCTCGCTCTCTTCCCTTCAAACTGCTACTAAATCACAGAGATGAGCCTTTAACTCCTGACCTCTCACCTGCTGACCCTTCAGAGGGGTTATTCCTTCTTATAGACCACAATCTGGCTGAAACCAGCTCTGGCATAATAAACATACACACATACGCTTTGAAGCACCTTGACAGTCTGTAGGTAGACTTGATCTCATGTGTGTTAGTGAATATGACTAGAAAAGCTTGCTTTGTTGCTTGAGTTGCCAGTGAGTATGTCATCAGTTCATTTAGATGTTCCCCGACTGTCACTCACTTCGACGTTGTGTCGCAAAAGCGACACTAGGGGTCTCTCTTGAGCGCTGAATATGCCTCTGATCTATGAAAAAAGGCCAATGAGAAGTTGGCAGACAGTATTTGCATACCCCGCCCCCGGACATACAGGTATAAAAGCGGGGAAATATGTCGAGTTCATTCAGAAATTTTCTTTGGAGCCGATGGTTGTGTATGCAGTCAGCTGCGAGTCACACACCTGTTCCTGCTTCTGTTCCTCTGACACTCTGCCTGCGGTTGGATCTACGGCGCACATCAGCGGCTTTTCTCCTTCTCTGAACGGCAGTGCAGCTTGCCCCTGGGCGCTTCGACAGCACAGAAAGCTTAAAAGAGTTTATTGTAAAAGAGTGATTTTCTCTATAAAAGAGTATTTTCCTCTAAAAGAGCTTTACACTGTGCCGTTGAACGTCCTTTTCAGAATGCATCTTTATAAAGATGCCATTCCGCCCCTGTGTAGTTCCTGGATGCGGTAGAGTGCTCTCTGCTTCAGACGGCTACAGGCGTTGTCTCGTGTGTCTGGGCAGCGATCACACCAAGGCAGCATTTGTGGATGGTTCATGCTCTCACTGCGAGGGAGACTATACCAACGTTGTGGTCGTGGCTCGCTTCTTCCCACGGGATTGAGGATGATGCGGCTGGTGCTGGAGGTGATCTGGGGATGGCAGCGGGTGCAGCCCCCACAATGAGCTGAAGTCTTTGTGGAGAGCACCCCTCTCCACTCGTCACAAAGTCACTCACTCATCCGCTCTCGCTACCCTCGACGGCCGAGCGGCCCACAGATATACGGCGATTCCCCAGGTGGATAGGGCTGTTGCGCTCCACCTATGCCCCGGATCGACATGTTCTCCCTTCTAAGGCCTGTAGCACAACATCGTCATTCACTGCCTTAGCCTACAGTGCCGCCGGACATGCCGCTTCCACCCTGCATGCCATGGCCCTCCTGCAGGTCCACCAGGCCAAGGCGCTTAAAGATCTTCACGGGGGCCATGCTCGTGGTCCAGGAACGTCATCTGTGGCTGAACTTAGTCGAGATGCGTGAGACCGACAATGTTTGCTTTCTCAACGCCTCTGTCTCCCAGTTTGGCCTCTTCATCGAGGACTTCGCCCAGCAGTTCTCAGTGGTGAAGAAGCAGATGGAGGCCATCTCGCACATCCTGCCGCACTGCAAGCCTGCTGCCATGGGCCATGCCCTGCTTGCCCGCCGAGTGCATCCTCCTGCGGCTAAAATACAGCCTGCTCCACCTCAAACCGGGCCCAGCTCTTAGCCCCAGTGTCGAGCACACCGCAGGAAGCAGACACCCCCCGTCTCACGGACCCCCTCGTGGACCCGCAAGGCTCCCAGGTGCTCCCGAGATGTTCGACCTAGGGACCAAGACGTTAGCTCCGGAGGTGGTAAGCAGACCACTACGTCCCCCGGTGGAGGGCCAGGAGGAGAATATTTTGTTGAATTTATTTCATTTGCCCACATTCTCAGTAAAAGAGCTATTTCCTTTGTCTCTGGGTCACCTGGCCCACAAATGCCGTTCTCACGGCACTCTGCCGCCAGATCTCAACAGTCCTAGCATGCTGGATGCGGACCCCCCGCCTTCAGCCCCATGCCTGTTCCCTGGCTAGCTGGTCCTGACGAGTCTAGAGGACACCTCCACTGGACCTCCTCCTCTGTCACTAACCCACCCCCTGCTGGGGGTGCAGAGCAAGGTAAGTGCTTTGAGTCTTTTCTCAGCACCAGAGCCTCGGGACATGTCTTCCCCTCCCGACGCCGTATTACCTACTCCGCCCTGCTGCGAGCCCCGCCGGGTACGTCAAAAATAATCGGCCCCTTGGTGCCCCTAGCATGGAGTTTGGATGCGTGGCTTTTCTTTTCACAACTTATGTCTGGCATCTAAATTGGTTTGCAGCGGTAGACCTGAAGGGCGCATACTTCCACGTCTCAATTCTGTCTCGACACCGACCCTTCCTACGGTTCGCGTTTGATGGCCATGCGTATCAGTACAAAGTCCTCCCCTTCGGCATGTATCTGTCCCCTCGCATCTTCACGAAAGTCGCAGAGGCAGCCCTTGCCCCACTCCGAGAAGCCGGCATTTCCATACTCAATTACCTTGATGACTGGCTTATCTTGGCCCACTTCCGAGAGTTACTATGCGCTCACAGAGACCAGGTGCTCAGACACCTCAGCTGTTTGGGGCTTCAGGTCAACTGGGAAAAGAGAAAGTTCACCCCGGTCCAGAGCATCTCTTTTCTCGGCATGGAGTTAGACTCAGTCTAAATGTCAGCACGTCTCACCAATGAGTGTGCACAGTCGGTGCTGGAATGCCTCGCCACCTTCAGGCCGGGCAAAGCGGTCCCCTTAAAACTTTTTCAGAGGCTCCTGGGACATATGGCATCTTCTGCGGCGGTCGCACCGCTGGGGTTGATGCATATGAGACCGCTTCAGCACTGGCTTCAGACTCAAGTCCCGAGACGAGCATGGCACCACGGCATGCACCGTGTGATGGTCAACCCCGCCTGCCGTCAAATATTCAAACCCTGGTCAGACCTCCTTTACAGGCAGGAGTACCCTTGCAGCAGGTGTCCCAACGCATCTTGGTCACGACCAACACCTCCAGATTGGGTTGGGGCACAATGTGCAATGGGCACGCAATGACAGGCCGTTGGAAAGGGGCCCCGCTGCGCTGGTACATCAACTGCATAAATCACCAAGGCCACATGTCACGACACGCCCGTTGTCTACTCCATTGGAGCCAGCATCGACACAAGTCGCAAGTAAGCATTTCCCCCAGTGAGCCTTCTTGCACAGGTGCTGTGCAAGGTCAGGGAGGGGCAAGGAACAAGTCACCCTAGTGGCTCCCTTTTGGCCCACCCGGGCCTGGTTCTCGGACCTCGTACTCCTCACAACAGCACCTCTCTAGCGAATTCCTCTGAGGAAAGACCTTCTATCTCAGGGATGGGGCACACTCTGGCATCCGCACCCAGACCTTTGGAATCTCCACGTCTGGCCCCTGGACAGGATGTGGAATATCTAGCTGGTCTACCACCTGCTGTCGTAGCCATGATCAACAGAGCCAGAGCCCCTTCTACCAGTCAATTTTACACCCTGAAGTGGCGCGAATTGGTGTTCTTCCCGGGCTGAAGACCCACAGAGTTGCGCAGTTAGGTCAGTGCTTTTATTTCTGAAAGAGAGGCTGGAGGTGAATGTCCTGAAGGTGAATGTCGCCGCTATCGTGGCCCACTATGACGCAGTAGACGGCAAGTCTTTGTGTAAGCACGACTTAATCATCAGGTTTCTAAGAGGTGCCCGGAGGTTGAACCCCTTCCAGCCAAGCCTGTTCCCATCTGGGGATCTCTCAGTGGGCCTCCAGAGACCCCCCTTCGAGTCACTAGAATCAGTTGGACTCAGGGCCCTCTCTTTAAAGATGGCCTTGCTGATCGCGCTCACCTCCATCAAAAGGGTCGGGGATCTGCAATCGTTCTCTGTTAGCGACACCTGCCTGGAGTTCGGTCCGGCAGACACATATGTGATCCTAAGATCATGACCGGGCTACATGTCCAAGGTTCCTACCACGCCCTTCAGAGACCAGGTAGTGAACCTGCAAGCGCTGCCCCGGGAGGAGGCAGACCCAGCCCCTTCGTTGCTGTGTCAGGTATGTGCTTTGCATACCTACTTGGACCTCACAGTGCTTCAGATGCTCTGAGCAGCTCTTTGTCTGCTTTGGTGGACAGCGGAAAGGGAACGCTGTCTCCAAACAGAGGCTCTCCCACTGGGTGGTGGATGCTATTTCATTGGCCTATTTTTTTTCTTTCAAAGTAAATGGAGAAAAAACTCTAAAATTAAAAGTAATTATTATTATTATTATTATTATTATCATCATCATTATATATATATCTAACTCGTCTCCTTTGATGTTTTTTAGTCTACGAGTGGCTTAAGAGAGTAAGGGGGCAAGAGAGCAAGAGAGCAAAAACCAATGAAATATAGAGAAAGTGCAAGAGGGAAGCAAGGTATTAGGAAGCAGGAGACAAATAATAATTAGAAAATAAAATAATACATTACATACACATCTCCCTACCCACTGTCTCATTATTATTTGCAGCTGTTTTTTTCTTATTTTTTTTCCTTTCTGTGCAAATCTGGACAATAAACAGTTAGCCATTCATTAATGTTTGTTGACATTGTTTGTGTCCATGTCAAACACATTCAAGGCTGGTCAAAAATGCTTGAGATTGGGCTTGTAGTGCCACAGCAATGGAGCTTTGCCTAATTAAAACAAGTGTTTAAACTTTGCCGGTTACATGCGGATTTAAAGGGAAATAACATCCGAATTGAAAAAAAAAATTATTCCACTAAATAACCTAGAATTCTGCTCTAAACATCATGTTTGTGCTAATATTAAATGCAGGTATAATTCAAAGAAACTGTGCACCGGTTTATAGCACATTCTTTTTCTCCATTTACTTATTTGCAATTCATTATCATTCAGTAAAACACTGACGTAATGATTGATGTATGTCGGCCTAGATTTCATTCACGTCAAAATTCAAATATGGTGCTACTGTAAATAAGTTCTACAGGTTAGTTGTTTATCTACTAAGCTGTTGATAATTTATTATGAAATGGCAACTCTCTTGAATATCTCCATGTGTCTTTTCATTTGCACAGCTAAGCAACAGGCCTTATACAAATTCTCAAGGAAGCTACTGGCTGTGAGACCAAGGGAACACAAACAAAAGAGAAGGAAAGAGGGCAAGATGTCCTGTTTCTTTCAAAGAGGCCAGGACAGTTTCAATTGAGATTGTAGAGAAGGACATCACAGGGCAAGCATGAATGCAACCAGCTGAAATGAATAGGTGAGCTTACTTTGATACAAACTCCATTGTCATCCATTAAATACAATAGCACCCCTACGACTCATTACTAGAGTGGGAGTTTCGTTTGCAAAATGGCATCAAAGCTGTTTCGGGGGCTTGTGCCAACCTGCTACGTTCTATGTCACAAAGCAGTCATGAATAAAAGTTTCAGTGGGACAAACAAAAGTCTTTATGGGCCTGTTGGCATTCAGTCAGTAGTGAAAAGGCAGGTGTGAGTGCTTCAAAGCAGCCTGCTAGGATCCCTTAAAACTAATTTTAAAAAAGTTCTAGGAAAATACCTACAGAACATGACCTGCTCAAAGTCATTGTTTTTTTCTGCCCTACCTCCCTTTATTATCGCACACAATGTGGGATCAAGAGAGGATGGTTAGGTCAGTCAAATCATAGAAATAGTATTTACAGTCTGATAGATGAGGAAGAGTGGATACTGTTTGTAAGCTACGTTCCCATCCATTTCCATGTTCTCACAGGAAGGGATTATAAAGATGAAGCCATCTCACGCTAACTATTGATCCACTTGGAAAACAGAAAGCCATGTCGATAAATTAATCACAAAACAATTTTTTTTTTCAGTTGTGCTCCATGAGATAATTAGGTTGTGTGTCATAACAAGGGCTTTGCCACTGTATCATATTTTAATTATATAGACCTCAATCTGATCATCAGCGAGGTTTGGTTCATACAGTGCGCTAATAAAGCATGAAGCCACTGATGCATTTTCTTCCCCTTCATTTCTTTCCCAACGCAACTAAACCAATGCACATGAGCAAATTCAATTATTCTGCAAAGCCCATTAATGGCAACTGTGCTAAACATACCATCTAATGGTAGATAATACACAATATTCAAGAGTTCAATGTGTACAGTGTTTGTAAATGCCTCGGTAAAGGGCTGTACTTAATCATCCATTTCACACTCTTGGGAGTGTGCTGGAATAACTAATAATAAGATCTCAGCTTAGCTTGGGCTCAACATGTTCATCAGGGGCACAAAAGCAATGCAAAGAGAAAAATTATATATATTGAATTTTATATATACAGCTCCCTCTGATGCCTTTATTCAAATATTGCAATAGAATTACGTGTTATAAATGGTCAATAATTATCCATTTGTGTTTAACTTTTTTTTATAAAGAACAAGAAACCTGTCACACTTTACAATATAGGTTGTATATATTAACATTAGTTAACACAAACTTACTTTACTCCTACAGCATTTTATACCTTTGGTTAATATGAATTGTAACATATACTAATAAGCTGTGTAATTTAACATTAGTTAACGCATTATGAACTAACATAAAATAACAATTAAAAATGTATTTTTATTAGCATGAACCAACATTAATAAGTGCTGTAAAAATATATTGCTTGTTGTTAGTTGCTTCCTTATAGATTTCCCAATGCTAATAAACAGAACCTTATTGTAAAGTGTTACCAAATACTCTATTGTTAGTTCAAGATATGTCATTAACTAATGTTAACATACAAAGGATAGTTTGAAGAATAGATTGAAAAGTTATAATATTATATATACACATACAACAGTTAGTTCCGGTCCTCAAATCTGATTGGACGAGAGACGTTCCATGAGCACTGATGGTCTGACGGGATCAGCACTCGGAAACATTCCGATTGTGTTCGTGCCACTCTAAACTAAAGTGTAAGAGCAGTGCAGATCTGTTAAGAGCTATGGTTTGTCTTTTTTTTTTTTTTACATGTATTTTTTTTTACATTGCATATGTTAGTCCAACCCGGTATCACGCCGAGGCGTGAAATAGACACGCCGGTCCACTCGCGGATGCGTGTCTATTTCACGCTTTGCCTCCTCCAGGCGTGTACATGACACGCGCGCGTCTACGTAGAATACCGGCAGGGGGCGATCGTTTCCTCGACGCCAACAACTGTCCGCGCACCAAAGAGGAAGCGATATATCGCGTTCTCCAGTTCCGGTTAGCAGGATATATATTTTTGTACATAAATACACTTTTTAAATAAAAATATATATATATATATATATATATATATATATATATATATATATATATATATATATATTTATTTATTTATTTACATCAGCACAAGATACTCGACAGCCCACACACACACACACACACACATATAACAACGTTAGGCTACAGCAACGTTAGGATTTCTTCATGAAAGCAGCACTGTAATGAACCTTTATTTGTCACATATGGTCACAAGTGAAAGTAACCGGCGAAATTGGCCGGCATCCCGCCCGCACGAACGTGCAACGCGACGACAACGGTATCGCTTCCTCTTTGGTGCGCGGAGAGTTGTTGGCGTTGAGGAAACGATCGCCCCCTGCCGGTATTCTACGTAGACGCGCGCGTGTCATGTACACGCCTGGAGGAGGCAAAGCGTGACACCGACACGCATCCGCGAGTGGACCGGCGTGTCTATTTCACGCCTCGGCGTGATATCGGGTTGGTTAGTCAGAAGGTGGTGGCAAAAGTTCATTTTTATGTGTAATACGCCAAGTGAAGCCGATTCCATACAACAGCTCTTCGTGATTGCATGTATTACTACTACTAAAGCTAGGAAATAGCTTTAAACGGCTTTAAACTAACAACTTCAGCATTACACCTCATCAAAACTGAGAGACACATCAGACTTATTAATTACACAAACTGAAGGCGCTTACCTCTTATCAGACTTTCCACATTGGAGTGGAGACGCTGTTTAAAATGGAGGACATCTTTAGCGAATGACTCTTGTGCACCAGCTTCTACGAAATAGGGAGAAATACCCCTGCTTGGACTGCTATTTTCCACTGAGAAAGCTGATCTTCAGAAAGCTGACAGCATCTCTGCTTGGATGTGGCAACAGGTGATCACACACGCTCCATTTCTCTCTCTCTCCCTCTCTCTCTCTCTCTCTCTCTCACACACACACACACACACACACACACACACACACATAGATATACACACATCCACGCATCCTTGTTTATCCAATAACTTGTTAGAAACCACTAATATATATAAAATGTAACCCATGTGCACAATACACAATAATCTTTAATAATAATATATTATTTAATATTAGCGCTATCCCATATTTTCAATTGAGTTCTAAGTTAAACCAGCTAAGAGAAATCTATTATAATGAAATCAGCATATACTCCAAACATTTAATCTCAGCACAGATGTGTTACAGTTTCCAATGGATCAGGGTTATTTATGGCTTGCCATTATAAAAGCTTGTATAATTTATGATGTTCAATTAATGCAATACCTTCCATAAGCTTTCAGGTTTTTTCAGAGATCCGCTGATATGCACATGCCAGAGATATGCAGCAATGCCATTTAGGCAGTTAGAGCAAGCTTGAGACTGATTTATGGATATGAATTAAAAAGAATGAAAAATTTATGACTGCAATTTGTGGGCAGCCATAAAACTATTACAGAACTTTGGAGTTGCATTTAGCTCTTTGTCTCTAAGTGATGCAAGATGGCTTAATCTTATAAATATATGAGAAAATACATCAATACTTTTGTTCAAGAAGTAAACGAAAGCAAAACTATAATCAAGCGCAAGGGCAAGTATTTTTCCAGGGTATGATTTCATGAAAACTGTAATGAGTGGGGCTGTTTGAATAGTAAACACTTTGTTTTGACTGTCATGTGCATTCTCTTGCTCTTTTGCATAAAACTATAGCTTCCACTGGTACATTGAGTGTCAAGGCATGATTGAATGAAAGCCCATCCCTGACAAATTATATATTGAGCTTTTGTCTGGTGGGGGTAGCCAGGCATGTCAGTTACCTGCAAGAGAAGAAGCTCCACTTGTCAATCTGCTGTGCGCCTGGCTAAACAAGATCTGAAATGTTAAAGGCCGTTTGCATCAAAGCTACGTGCCTACATCCCAGCCATGTGACAGACATGAATCACTGCCTGAAATAAATGCCTGAATATCATATCTAGATGTTAAACTCACATCTTTAGTCCATGAAACCAGTATTAGTATCAACTTGCAGTAAAGATCCTGCAATGTAACCTAAGTTTGGTTCGCTAACAAAGTTATCAAAAATTTATCGTTATTGTTCCAAAACTCTAAGCTGTATTTAATACTCACCGACCACTTTATTAGGTACACCTGTACAACTAATTCCTATTTATTCATTGGATTTTCTAATCAGCCAATCGTGTGGCAGCAGCGTTATGCATATACGGGCCAGGACCTTCAGTTAATGCCTAGAACCGAAAGCTGAGGCTGCAGTGGGACTACCATCTGTGTTCCTCAAAGTCAAAGTCAAAGTCAAATCACTTTATTGTCACACTACTGTGTACACGAGTGCAACAGCAGGTGAAATTCTTGTGTGCAGTTCCGAGCAACATTGCAGTAATGACAGTGACGAGACATAAACCACTTTACAATAAACAACATATTACACAAAACAATTTACATAACAAACTTACACAACAATTTACATAACAAATGTACACAATACACACAATGTAGAATACACACACTAGAGAAGGGTATAAATATATATATATATATATATATATATACACTGACTGAATTGGGAGAATATATTGACAGAATGAGGATTAATAAAGTGCAGTGCAGTGCTGATTGTGGGAAGCTCACCTCCGATGATGTTTCTGGCCGTTCGCACCACCCTTTGCAGGTCTTTGCGGTTGTGGGCGGTGCTATTGCCGTACCAGGCGGTGATGCAGCCAGTCAAGATGCTCTCAACAGTACTAGTGTAGAACCGTGTGAGGATGTGTTGGTTCATTCCAAACTTCCTCAGCCGTCTCAGGAAGAAGAGGCGCTGGTGAGCCTTCTTCACAACGGCCTCAGTGTGGACGGACCATGTGAGTTCCTCAGTAATGTGGACACCGAGGAACAGTAATCGAGATTCATCAGACCAGGTTATGCTTTTCCAGACTTTAACTGTCCAGTTTTGGTGAGCCTGTGCCCACTGCAGCCTCAGCTTTCTGATCTTGGCTGACAGAATGGGAACCCGACATGGTCTTCTGCTGTTGTAGCCCATCCACCTCAAGGTTCGACATGTTGTGCATTCTGAGATGCTATTCATTTCACTACAATTGTACAGAGCATTATCTGAGTTACTGTAGTCTTTCTGTCAGCTTGAACCAGTCTGATCATTCTCCGTTGACCTCTCTCATCAACAAGGCATTTCCACCCACAGAAATACTCAAACTAGCCCATCTGGGTCTAACAATCATGCCAAGTTTGAAATCACTGAGATCAATCTGATGGTTGATGTGAACATTAACTGAAGGTCCTGACCCGGATCTGCATGATTTTATGCATTGCACTGCTGCCAAATGATTGGCTGATTAGATAATCGCATGAATATGTAGGTGTACAGGTGTACCTAACAAAGTGGTCAGTGAGTGTATTTTGTAGCACACAAAAGCCTTACAATATGTCACAATAAATGTGTCATACCAGGTTTTAAGTCACTGATGGCAAACAGCAATTGTTCTCGTGTGTCGTAACCGATCACAGTGCTCCAGTTTGAATATGCGGAATATAGTATTGAGTAAATAAGTCAATTAATTAAGACACAAATTTTTGCATGTTCTTCACAAAAGTTATCATATGCCATCAGAAGACTTAAAATACACTTTAATGGTATTTTCATTGGTCACTATAAAATGTCATTGTACTAAAAAGAGCTGCATGAAGATTCTTCAAAAATTCTTCATTGATGTTTGCCGTTAATAGCTTAAAACCTAGGGTGGCAAAAGTATCGTAACATTGTGGCAAAGTATCTTGTGAGGACCTGAGTGAGTCACTTTCCTATTTTGGTTAACATTTAATTTGTTTTTTGAGCACGCGTGTGTATGACTGGCTTAGCAAGAGAGTGATTAATAAAGATATGCACAAAAGCTGGCACAGGTCTGGGTGGCTACATGCGGCTGTATGGTGCCTCTATGTGACTGGGAATGAGTCTAGTCATCTCCTTGCTTCTACTGGCGTTGATTGTGTATGATTAATGGTTTAAAGGAACCGGGAGAGAAAGGTCAACTTGTGGGTTGGAGTCAGAGCAGCTACATAGGGAGTAATTAAGACATTTGTGTAAGCATGATTAATAAGCCTGAGCTGACACTGTGTACTGTAAACAAGAGGCAACCAGATGGTATGCCACGTACTGCATCTTATGCTGAGATGGAGGATTGCCTAAACGAAAGCATGCGGCACGGCCCCCCTGCTTGGTTTCATATGACCACGCACATCTTATTCAAGAAGTCAATCTCATAGCCTTCGGAAAGTGGAATTTACAGGTCATGATGTGACGGAGGGAGTAGAAATGTCAAAGGCGAGAAATGTTTCATGTCTTAATATGGTGCCATCTGAAGCTACCTAGCATCTGACAACAGATGACACATCAGTAATCATTTGTGTTCCAGAAAGGAGTGCTCCATCAGTCCTAATCTAGTCGTTGACCCTCTTTCCTAGACGTTTGTCATGTAGTTTGAGTAAAGCTCTCTCTCTCTCTCTCTCTCTCTCTCTCTCTCTCTCTCTCTCTGGTTGTGTCCGAATCATAAAGCCACTGCCTTGCTCCCTCAAGGCAAGCCAGTCAAAGGTTTAAAGAGATAATTCACCCAAAAATGAAAATGTTGTCATCATTTACAAATGTACATTTAATTCCAAACCAGAATGACTTCCTTTCGTCCAAAAGAGATATTAGTGCATCATAATAGACTAGATGTAAACAATAGATGCCTTCCTGCCTTAATATACTGCCTATGATGGCAGTATTTTTCAGCTTTGGGACACACGGCACCTGTCTTCTTCTACCCTGCAGTCTTTCCGCCATGTGACCAGCAATACAGAGGGATTAGCTGTAGCATGTAGAGAGAACGGCTGGGAGACAGGTGTCAAAACGCTCCAGCAAGCAAAGCTAATGACTGCTAATCAGTTCTGTTGTTCTCTCGCAATCCACGTCCAATTCACAAGTTTCATCCCACAAGATACACAATTATGGTGGGTTTGAAGTTCATTGTGCACTTACTCAACCATCTCTTTGTGTAAATGTTATTGCTTTAGAGAAAAAAAGGCTATGATTTAGTTGTAAGACAGAAACAGGTCTCCTTGTCTGTTTACGTGTGTGATGTGCTTAAATCACACTGTTCTCACAATTATTTCTTCTCAACAGGATCTTTGGGCTAGATTTATATGCAGGAGAAGATCTGTAGATACAAAGTAACAAAAAGGATAATCCAGCCTAAGCTGTTATTTTAGTTTTAGTCTTGTTTAAGATAGTTTACATGGTCTCCCTGCCTGGCCAGTCTGGTGCTTAGTTGGCTAGCCAGCTGATCTCTAAAACCCCTTTAAATGGACCCAAAAATAAAATAAAATTCTCTTATCATTTACTCACCCTCATGCCATCCCAGATATGTATAACTTTCTTTTTTCTGCAGAACATAAACAAAATGTTTTTAAAAGAATATTTCAGCTCTGTGGGTCCATATTATGCAAGTGAATGGTGGCCAGAACTTTGAAGGTCCAAAAAGCAAATAAAGGCTGCATATAAGTAATTGATAATACTCCAGAGGTTTAATCCATGTCTTCTGGAGTGATATGATCATTTTGGGTGAGAATCAGATCAATATTTAAGTCCTTTGTTACTATAAATCTCCACTTTCATTTTCACATTCCTCTTCTCTTGTTTTTGGTGATTCGCACTCTTTGTGCATATATATTGGACAGGGAGGACAATTTATATTCTTACCCACATCTATTATATCACTTATGAAGACATGGAATTAGCCACTGGAGTTGTATGGATTACTTTTATGCTGCATTTGTGTGCTTTTTGGAGCTTTATTAAAGAGCTGAAATATTCTTCTAAAAATCTTTGTTTGGGATGACATCTGAGATGGGTGAGTAAATGATGAGAGAATTAAAAATTTTGGGTGAACTATCCCTTTAAAATCATAAAAACAGACCAGCTGAACTGTAAGGCTGGTTTAAGACAATATAAGCTATATTAAAACTAGCCATAATATAAATAGTATCCACAAAATATTAGCACACAATTCTGGTTCTGAAAGTAAAAATCCCATTAATTTTCTCCATAGGCAAATAGGTTTTAATCATAATTTATAAACCTTAAAATAGAGACCTGCATTGGACCTCGATGGCATATGATTCTGATGAAACCATCAATTCAAACACTTTCAAATCAACTTCAGATTAAAGCTATCATAGCTAGAAACTCTTTTATGAATAATTTTAAGAAATCCCTATGGCAAAAATGTATGGGAGAAATACTTTGGGAACCAACAAGGCTAAAAAAGAGGGCATGCACATCAAGTTTTAACATAAAATTTTATGTCCTAAGCAAAATGATGTATAAAGCAAGAACATTACAGTCAATCAGAACACAGTTGATGTTTGATATACAGCTATTAGGGGCGGGATGTTGGACCAGTGAGATTTTACTGTGGGCAGGATTACCCAGCATGTCAAAAAGAATATATATATATATATATATATTTAAATGAAATGCTGTCAACAATCGTGACAAAAAAAAATCAGATTAGCATGGAAGATACATGATTTATCAGTTTACACTTTATCGTGTCATGCTTTGTTAAGACACAGTGTAAAATGTGAGATGGCATGTGCAGCCCACTCAAGATGATTTAGCCCAATCAGTACATGAAAAAGTACATAAATAAATAGTTTACAACTTTACTCAGCCTGTATATTATTATAATAACCGCTGGCACTAAAGTGGCATAGTAATGCTCTAATTAAATGTATTCTGACGGCATTGGCGCTCCAGGTGGAGATGTATGATTCTGCCCTCCAAACCAGCTCCTGTAAGCCTTTATTCAACAGGAAAGAGGAGCCGCACCCGAGCAGAGTAAAGAAATAGGGAAGAGGAGTGTGGAGGCGGGTGAGGAGTGACAGAGAACAGCTGGGTGAACTCAGGGCCAATGTTACCCCACATCACCCAGCAGGAGTCAGTGCAGAACAGGGGGCTCATTGCTGGTATGGCGAAGGAATTACAGGGGCTGCCATTACGCATCCCACACTTTTTTATCCCGGACATCAAAATGGCCACTTGTACACTACAGCTCTGTCCCAAAAAATTGTTAGCTACCTTGCTTCATGCATAGGATTAAGTTGTGAAATTTGAAATGATACTATGTTATACAAAGTCAGATTTTTCTTTCTTTCTTTTTTTTTCAATCAAACTGTTCAAAGTACTGAACGCAAGTACTGATTACCATTGTTCCATGTCTGCCAACCATGTTGAGTGGTTTAAACATCATCTGCAGCCTGAAACTGAACTTTTGATAGGAAGTTTGTTTCGAATGCACTTGGCTTCATAGGGAAGCTACATGATGCTCCCTATTTAGTGAATTACTTAAAATTTAGTGTGCTGTCTGTCTGCACTGGTCTCGAAATGCATCTTATATTCATCCTAACTCCATAAAAAGCCTCTGAAAGCAAAAAAATATATACATTCTCAATGTGAAAATGCATAGTACATATAGGATTTCTAATGAAAACCTTGTGATATTGTACACAATAGTGTACATTGAGTTTAGCAGCGTGATGTTTTGTGAAAAATTGCTCAAATTTTAAAAATGGCATCCTGGATGAAACTAGAGACTCCAATCTTTTGACTCAAACAAGTCAAAACAACTTTCGATGTAAAAATTTTATCAGATTTCTTACCATATGTAGTTTTGTTGTAATTTCTCCCAAAGACTCATGGCATGTTGTTTTGTCAAATGACTCCATACATCAACTTTCAGTGACAGCCCAGAGTCTTCTGAACTGAAATTATTCGGTTTTAATTAATATAATTATGCGTTGCATGTAGCAAAGACAAAATACAACATCCACGCATGTGTATGCGGAGTTGCACAAGGATAAATTGAGTCACTGTCATTGTATTGAAATCAGCATGTGGAAGATCCTTTAAAATATATTTTTTCGGTTCCACAGAAGAAAGAAAGTCATATGGGTTTGGAATGACATTAAGGGTGAGAGTATGATGACAGAATTTTCTTTTTTTGGGTGAACTATCCCTTTAACTGGAATGAATCCAAAAGAAGGTATCTTAGAAAGCAGCACAATTAAGTTGCCTACCTTTTGGAATAGTCTCCGTGTCAGGAGCATACCTATGATGCCTAAAACAAGCTGCCTAAGAAGGCAGCTCACTAGGTTTTGGAACAAAGTGTTCATATGGATGCAGTATTCTTCCATTCTCATAATGGTGGTAATCTGTTCCCAGTCATAAAGGGATGAATCAGAAACAGGTGTTCGGAGCTGGATATGTAAGCTTATTAAAAGCTTCACCAGCTGGAGATCACATATCCATGTGGGCTAATTCACTCTGACATATTACATTTTTAATTTCTGAAATCATTTTCATGTTATAAATTTTATAAAAGGCAAATTCATTACGCCCTTTCTCTTATCTACATATATCTTTATTCATGTAAATGATTTGGATGCAATAGCACATAAATCAACAGAATATAATGATGGGAAGAAAAACAAATTTAGCTCCAGTTTGAAGCGGCAAAGTTTCCATCTTCTCCATGCTCCCAGAAAGAGAGAAAGCGCAGCTCTTGAATTAGCTTGGCTTCATATTAATTGTAACTGAGTTTAGACATCAGGCCAGTGTTGTTCCACACATCACCAGGCCTGAGTCGGAGCAGGTCTGACAGCCACCAAGCAGAAAGCCTTTGTCTTTATAAGGGCAACTGGGAGAGGAAGAATGGGGCCGGCTACAATGACACATGCATATAGGCTTCAAATAGCCTGGGATCACAGCAAACTTCAAACCAGAAAAACAAGGCAAAGAACCATGCAGAGGTGCCAGGGAGCAAACAGTCACATGCACTGTAGCCAGGACCAATACTTAAAGGAACATTTCATCAAAGGATGAAAATGCTATTATTTATACAACAGTCCATGATTTAATTTATGTATTTTTTCGTAGAACACAAAGCAAGAAATTTTGAAGAAACTACAGGCAGCTCTTTTCCTTATTATTTCAAATGAATGGGGACTCAAGCCGTTAAGCTCAAAATGACAAAAAGAAGCACAATAAAAGTTTCATAAAAGTAGTACGTGACTAACACCCTACACACCAAGTCTTCTTAAGACATACAATAGCTTTGAGTGAGAAACACACCAAAATATAAATCGTTATCCACTGATAATCTTCCAATCCACCAAAGCTGAAAATGGTGCAACAACACCACTTGACACCATTGACACTTAAGTCTCAAGAATCTATTCAAAAACGTATTTTGTTTTCTTCAGGAAAAAGAAAGTCAGGTTCCAAAATACTGGGTTGGAACTACAGAAGGGGAATTTCCATTTTTTGTTAAACTATCCCTTTAAGTGTGTTAATGGGAGGATTGGAGATGCTGAAATCTTCTTATTTGGTGCTGTACTAAAGAGTGTGTGTGCGTGTATATGTATACATACAGCTCGAGATAATTGTGCTCAAGTGCTTTAGTTTTAGTTTGAAGCTCTTGGATGCTGATTTCAGAAGCAAAAAAGAACACTTACAAAGAACATTTATCAAAAGAGGAGGGCTGCTCAAGCAGCGTTTGGGGGCCATCACCCAATGCTCCAGAGGATGATGAAAACCAGGGCTTTGCACTTCCTTATAAAACGTCTGCAGCAATGTTGGCTGGGTGTCTAATTTGGAAAACTGTTTGTCTTTTTGTCCTGTCCAGGTTTTTTGAACTGCTGTCAGCTCAATTGTTCTGCTGGAGCAAAATTATTATGCACCTGTCATCAGCGGCTGGGGGGGTGGGGGGTGGTTGGAAAACTAAAATAATGAAATGTGAGCTGTAAACCCTTTTTCCCAGAAGAGAGAATATAGTGGGATGACAAAATGGAAAATGGGCCAAAATGATCAGTTTTGCAGATCCGAACATGCATCACAAAGTGTCATTCTGTCAGCAAGTCACTATGGTGATTTTCACTTGGATGACATAATCACCAAAACAATGAACCAATTTAGACAGAAAATCCATTCAGTTTTTTCAAGATTATATGGAGCACCTCTGCAAACTTGTGAATAACTAAAGAACACATTAGAAATACTGTGAATGGTACATTTGAAGCATAATAGACCAGGCTTAGACACAAAGAGGGTAAATATTGTACCTGATAATGATTCAATTAAATTATGATTCTGTACTAAATGATGCAGTGCATCTTATGCAATCCTAATCTTTACGATTAGGTTTGAGTCAATAACTTTGGTTATTATAACTAGAGGGACAATTTACACAGAGTACATTTTACAATTGAAAATAAGTGAAGAATTTGTATTAGAATGCCTAATACTTTCAGCATTATTATTTACTGATTACGGTTGACAAGAAATGTGGACACTATTAATAAAGAATGTGCAGTCACAAGTGTGCATTTTCTGGAATTTTACAATGGTTTAAAACATGGCTGAACAAATCGGAATTTAGAATTGAAACTTTTATCTGTTTTATCCACCCTTTTTTCTAGAAGCGTTTCCTAAAATGTGTTTCCACGATTCATAACAGAAGCCTGTTTATGTTTTCCGGTCTCCAGAATTTTCACTCGTATTGATGTATGTTCTTAAAGGAAAAAAATACATGTGGCTCCACAGTGCCGAACTTTAGAGAGCCCCAATGACAGTTTTTTTTACGTTCTTCTACGTTATTTTAATTTGACACAGGATCTTAAAAACTGCCGCACATGTGCAAGACTCGCAGGACACACTGCGATGTTCAAAGGTGTCCGTTTAGCTAATTTTTACATAAAAACAAAACAATTAACAAACAGCGGCGACAGATGCAAAAACGAGTTCAGTGTGAATGACCCATTAGACACCAAAGTATTTTGCATATAAATGCATGAAGTGTTTGACTGATGAACTCCTGCAGTCTCTCACAGACATGTGAAATGGTGTTTTAAATTCACAGAGTTGATCTCCTGTGTTTAACGTTAAAGTACACCTGCGAAAATGAGTGAGCTCAATGACTCTGTCCATATTTAACGATGATTTGAGGGTTTCCAGGCCACTAAACTTAAAAGCAGATAGAGACAGGAGTCAGTTTAATCACTATAAATTTTGGTCAAAGTGACACTGTAATAATCATGTGATTTATGAGTCCATTTTGATCTATTTTTTATAGGTAATCAACCTTAAAAGTGTTGCAGGAGTGTGAATTGAGAAGAGATTAATGCTGTTCCTTTACAAATTACTCTTCGGTGTCATTAAGGCCTTTCCGTAATGATACCTTAAAAGTTCATGGGCTCTAGATTAGGTAGAAGTCAAATAAAGGACTATGAATGACTACTGGAAGTTAAAGGAAAGCATGTTGCAGGACACTTTTAAAAGCAACTTTAAAGATCCTATGAAACTGCACAAGTGCAGTTTTCTTTTCTGTGTTAACGTATTTGCTATTGAAACAGGAAGTTGGGGTGGGACATATGGACAGATGTCGCCTTTTTTTTTAATAGTCAATAGCCTTTAGTTTATGTCACAGCCATGAACCATGATTAGCTACTTGCTAATGCTAGTCAGAAGTAGATGTTATTAGGGGTTGGATCATTTTCATTTTAGAGAGAATTAAATTGATCAAACATTTGTATACACCTCTAGGTATAAGATGAGTCAACAACATATTTGCTCCATTTTCAGACTAAAAATTTAGTTTTGTTTTTATTTTTCAAAATGCTCTAACTAATGTTAACATTAACCAAATATTAACAAATCTTTTCATGTCTAAAATCTACTAGTATATGTTGGAAATAACATTAACCAAGATGAATAAGTGCTGGAAGAGTTGTTCATTGTTAGTTCATGTAAACTAATGTATTTAACTAATGTTCACACATACAACATTACTTTATAGTGTTACAGGTAATAGTGTGTGGTGTTATAATGAACAAAAAACTAAAACTATACTAAACCTAAATAAAAACTAAAAATGGCCATTATCAAAAAAATATATTTATGTGCATTTAATCTAACTTAAACAAAACTGAAATTTAAAACCAAAACGCTAAACTAAATAAAAATAAAAACAAGATACATTTTCAAAACTATAAAACCCTGTAACAAACATGGTCTAAAAGCGACAATAAACATATTTTATAAGAAAAAACCAAACCAAGAAATCAGTTTTTACTCTAATGCAATGTTTATGTCACCATAGTCAAGCACCAACTTTATCCTTCTGCCTCCACAAAAATTAAATGAAATAAAATAAAATAATAGTACTCTTGCTGTGTGAGCAGCAAGGGTGGTGCCAGTCCAAAAGTGCTCGTTCTGACTGCTTTTGCTGACAGCATTCGCTTTGATCTCTCTGGCTCCTAAATCAACATTAGGAAAAGTTCACTCACAGGTCAACAGAGTCATCTGATCATCACATTCCAGAGGAAGGCAGTTCAAGACTGTCATACCCCAATGCTGTCCCCTTGACATGCAAAATTCACACATGATGACAGACCAATCATACATGCAGCTTTTCCACCTCTCCAAGCAAGAACATTCTTCACCCAATAACACACCCATGAATACAGAATTCTACCACTTCAACAGTAATGAATGTTACGTCAAGACAGAAACCTCACCACAGGGAGCAATGTAATTACTGCTAGGAGTGCATGCTTATTTTGAAAGATTCCTAGTACCAATTGGTATATGGTAGATCTAACAAATGCATATTTCTTTTTCAAAGCTTTGAAAGACAACAACAGAATACAAGAGGATTTCATAGCACTGCAACAAACAAGTCATACCGAACAATGCAGCGAAGCTAAAGTAACATTTCCCCTTTCCCATATCAGCCAACCAACAAGCTTAATTGTACATTAAGAGCACAGCGACAACACAGATAAACAGTGGCAATTCTTAAAAATACAAAAACCACATTGCTTTTAGTGACAAATCCTATGGGACCAATTCGTACAAAACAAACCCAGTTCGCTTGTAATTCCAGTTCCTTTGGGATGTTTAGAGGTATCAAACATCATGCCATTCATGATGTAGCATCCTTTATGGTTGAAGCAAAAGAAAAGATCCAATTAATAGAGCATATCAATCTGCTAACACTGTCACAACATATTCCTCTTGATTCATTACAGTGCAGGTTCTAGTCCTCCCTGGCAGCCCGTGTAGCCTAGTAATTACACTTCTTCCTTTGACAACCTACATGATTGTTTTCCTAACAGTATATTACTTTGTTAGTACTTTCCAATGCTGGTTATTTTTAAACTGTCACTTTTACCAGACTCATCCTGATTTGCACTCGTCTGTTTATCATAACAATCATTAATAACTGTCACTCGATGTCATCAATATAACAGGCTCATTCCCTCATTAGCATGTCCCGGCGTTTGTTCCGCCGAGAGCCCGGGCATTTTCTACCAACAGGCCCAGCCAATTACTCTGCCGAAATGGAATCGCATTAATCAAAACTTAACAAGGTGGCAAATTTAAAGATATCAGATTGCAGGAGACAGCAGAACTAATATGTCACTGTCAGAGGTGCTATGTAGGTATGCGGAGGTCCACACTAAATATATCAGCATGCACGGACCACAGGAATTTTGACATTTCATATGATTTGACAACTATCAAAGCAAGAGATCTGAGAGAGCTCTGAGCTGCCCACTTCTGACGACTTCTTCCTCATTCAAAGATGGATGGAGCAAGAGAGAATATAATGATGCAGAATAAGACAAAATGCATGATAGAGAAAGAGCGAGAGAGAGAGAGAGAGAGAGATGCATGTCCATTTATATCTTATATATCGATTAATGTCTATTTGTATCTTAATGAAAGTGTGTTTGTCTATTGTATTATATTTAATATTGTATATTACTACATATATATATATATATATATATATATTTGTTTTCAATTCAATTACTGGCACCTTTCTTTGTTATTTTATTTTTATTTTCTGTAAAAATAAATGTTACTGTGTTTGTGAGTGCACTGATGCTGGCAATATTAATGAATTACTTAATGCTTTGGAAATATCCTAAATAATCATGCTAGAGAGCAAAATAATGCTCAAGAATACCTAAGAATGCAAGAAAGAGAGAGAGAGTTAGAGAGAGAGAGTTAGAGAGAGAGAGAGAGAGAGAGAGAGAGAGAGAGAGAGAGAAAGAGAGAGAGAGGGAGAGTGAGCGAGCAAAAGGGGATGGGAGGAAAGGTTGAGTGTGTCTGTGAGAGCCAGCAGGCGGCAGTTCATCATGTCTGCCTTCACAGAGACGTTTTCTTTTACACTTTAAATGATGATACTCATCAATCACTGGCTGACAGCTGCATCAAGCCAGCTGCAAACATGCAAAGGCTAGCAGTCTGAAACATGCTGACGCCACCCATCACTGCATAGAAAATAATCATTCAGCTCAGACTCCACACTAGATTTATTTTCTCATATACGACCCTCTCTCTTCCTCTAGCCACTGTAAAATAAATATCATCCATTTCACTGGAACAATGTGCAGGGTGCTGGCAGGACAAGCCAGTCGATTGGCACGCGCAGAGTTAACGATTAGGTGGCTGGCAAGTGAAGATCACTAAACATAATGAGGTAAAGAGGCCTGCGGCCGGATGCCATTCACCTTACGGAAAGAAAGCTTCAGTGCCACTGTTGCGTATTATGTGACTTTGGAAAATGTGTTATGTATTCAAAGAACTATAAGGTCAGAGCTTAGATCAATACATTGATTGCATTTTAATGGGAAACTTATGCATAAATAAAGAATGATCACATGTAAGTAATGAAAGCAGCAGTTCTCTTAAAAAGCAATGTTTCAAATCAAAGGGATTTCAATGATGACTAATGATTTACAGAACAGATGACACTATACAACACACAGTAAAAACAGATGAAGTTACAAATGAAATCAACAACAAAAACAAAATAATGTATTAACTACTGTGACTGTTACATGTCGATGGCAGGGGTTTTAAAGCTTTACAGACCCCAGACTCTTCGCCCATACACTTTATCAACCCTATATAAAACTAGATTCTCTTGGTAACACGTTATTATAAGTGTTCATTGTAATATGATTACAAATGAATGAGTTGCTGTAATCAGTAATACATTTTTAGAATTAGTGTAACATATTACATTTTTAAATACAAAAGTTCAAGTGCATTACTTAGTTTAAACATACTGTATTTCTAAATATTATTATACTACTAATATATTTGTGGCACGGTGGAGGGCGGGACCGGGCGTGCGTATTAGGCTAGTTAAGCCGTCAAGAGGGATAAAGGCCACTCGCAGACGGCAATCAAGAGAGAGCTCAATTACTGACATGTCCGTGATTAAGCTCTCTCCCTCTCGAACCGTCGTCACCGGCCGCCTTTATCCCTCACGCGCCCCATCAGGCCGATTGGGGACCGGACGTGCAACATTCCAGCCCGGCCCCGCCCCCTCCACTCCACACTCCTCCCGGCGTTACCTCAGGCCGGGGGCCACCGGCATGACGTACATCCCCGCCCCCTCTTTCCCTGGGGAGGGGCGTGCTTTAGGACCTGTCTGCCGGCTGGTTATCCCCGCCTTCCTTGACCTGGGAGGAGACAGGAGGGGAAAACAACAACAAAAAATAGGCGAGGGAAAAGGCCAACACGGCGCGAAAGAGCGAGAGAGAGAGGATAGAGAGAAAAGGCTCACTCACCGGTTCTCTGATGAACCATCGCGTGGTCCTCGAACGCTCCTTCACACTCTCCGGCAGACAGCCGCTCCTCTCCGGGCGAACCAGAGTCAACCTCCGACCCCCAGCGGACCGAACACCCCTCCGCTTTCCTGGCGATGAGTGGAGGCAATCCTCGGCCCCTGGCAGCGGCCCTACCGCTCCGGGCAGTCGGGGAGTTTCTTCCCTCCTCCCCTCGCGGACGGCGGTCTTCCCTCGACCCCTCCGCGTCTCTGGGGACAGCAGGGCACTCCTCCGGCCGTTTCCCGCATCCGGGCGGTCGGGCTACTCCGTCACCCGGCAGAAGGCAGCAGCGCTCCCCGGGGTGGACGGCAGTGTCGAGGACTCTGCGATGGGCATCCCTCCTCCCTCCCGGGTTTTCGGCACCAATGTAACACAGATCAAATTCGTGGGCAAGGAGGAGGCGAGAAACCGGCTTGACATATAAACTAAAGGTTTAATGTAAAACTCAAAAGACAAACACATAAGAGGACGGACATGTCCGTAATTAAGCTCTCTCTCTCTCGATCGCCGTCTGCGAGTGGCCTTTATCCCTCTTGACGGCTTAACTAGCCTAATACGGGACCGGGCGTGCGTAATCACGCGCCGGTCCCGCCCTCCACCGTGCCACAATATTTTATTTAGAATATATTTAAAACATTAATTTTGCTAGTATGTTCATTTTTTTGCATTTCCGTGACAGCTGAAGTATATGCGCCCCCTAACGAGTCTTTGTAAGGGAGAAATGTGTAGTGCTAAGTCTATTACTTGCATGTGAAAATGAACAAGAAAACAGGAAATGAACAAGGAAATATAGACATTAATTTGAGTGCAAAAACAAACTTTTCTTCATACAGTGTTTAAGAAAGTAACTAAGAACAAAAGTACGTAATGTTATGTAATGTGATACATGTTCGATTATGTATCAATAATCTAATTACAATTCTAGAGAATAAATTAGTAATCCCACTACTTTTTACAATAACTTTCATTAAAAACATGAACTAACATTATTATATTGCATAATACTTACCAGACCATTAGTTAATGTTCTTTCAAACTGTTAGAAATGTGATGCAAATTTTATATGAGTACCCTTGAAGAACCTTCAAAGGTCCCTGTTTGGAAACCCTAGCCATATCCACCTTATTCCTGAGGGTCTTACCAGGAAAACGGATATGGGATGAACTTCCACCGGAAGTTGTTCTGTAGCATTCGCTAATGTAGGCAGCGGTAATTTAGACCCTGTTTTAGCTGGTATTAGGATATGATTCGGATGATCCGATGACAAGTGATCTGCACTATATACAGGTGTAATTGGGGTGCAAAACCTTTTGTGATCGAATCACAAAAAACACATACGGAGGTAGTGAAAAACGCATTTGAAATGCTGTAAACACCATCTGTGATGCAGTTAAGTGCCACTCCTTATCTGTCAATCTACAGCCGTTTTTTTTTTAAAAAGTTCAGGAGGAGCAAGTTAATTTACCAATCACAGAGCCAGAGTAAGACTATATAAACAGCTGTTTACCTCTATGTAGCATTGAGAGTTTCTGGTATCCCAACACCTCCTCATCTCCTCCTGTTCCATCACTACTAATCAAGTCATGGGGTGGGGGGGGGGGGGGCATTCGAGCTCAGGTCAAGTCTCGAGCTTCAAGCCCTCCACCAGGGACAGCAAGCCACATATTTTTCCGCCATCCTCAATGCAGGATTGCATTAACTTGTGAAATACTGAAATCAAGAGTTTAAACTGCTTATGACTCTGGTGATCTTTACAGATATGAAACGGTAGATGGAATTTTAGCTATACCTGGTGCACCATTTGTGTCTTTTGTGACGTTTTGATGCTATATGTCAAGAAAACCGATCACAAGTGCTCACAGGAGATGCAATTGTGCGACCAACAGCAATGTGTCTCATCTGACCATGTGTGATCAGATCACCCAAGATGCATCTTCATACTGTGATGATGTGCATTAATTACAATAACTGTTGTTCTTCAAGAATCCAGATGGCACTGTTACAGCAAATGTTATAAATGGTAACAGACATACAAGACTGTGCGATCAGTCAATAAACATGTTGTCATGTTGAGATGTGAGTCAAAAAGTGAGTCATTTTATTTTGAATCATTGAACGAAACAAATGCCAGCTATAAACACGGTCTTAGTGAGTATTGTATTATATTTTGCTCAAGTTGTTTCAGCTAGAACATGTTACGATGTCCTTACAGAGCTCAGGGTTTAACATGCTGGTCGTAGCTCTAGGTACATACTGAGGCCACTTCTTTAAATCGTCCTCCCAAACCTCTATTAAAGATGGAACGGCTATCCGGATATTGTCCTTAAGCTGTGTCAGGCTGTGTTCATACATTTAGAAGTATGAATACATGATAAAGTACTCAATAGGCAGACTCCGATTAAATCAATTAAATCTGGACAGAGATCTATATCTTTGTGCTAGTTATCTGACACCTGGCAAAGTGATTGTGTAATGCGCGTATATGCGCGTGGAGCTGAAAAAAGTACACTCAGTGCTAGAGTGAAATATTTCACTCTGGAGCGGGAATAAAGCGCGTCCAGTGCTATGCGATTATTCCCAAGTGCTGAATAAACATTTATTCCTGCTCTTGTCTCTGTCCACTCTATAGAGGCACCACAAAGCCTAATTTACTGTATGTAGTTGCAGGCACTGTTATTATAACAACATTAGCGGAGACCACGATACAGATACTGGCATATTTCGCTTAAACACACTGCAGAAAACAAAAATGAAGCAAAGTGAAACTATCTTCATCTGTCTAATTTGTGATTCAGACTGTTCAGCAAAGCCAGGTTTGTGTATGGGCAAGTTAATGTACCACCTTTAGAACTTAATTAGCATGTTATGAGCTTTTCATAATAAACAAAATTTTGTGAAAATTAATCAGCAATGTAATCAAAGGCATGGGTGGCAAGGAAAGCCTATTTATACTTAGATTAAGCAAACAGTATGTTAATGTTTCACTGTTGTTATGTAAATTGTTTGTTTGTATGTTGATTCTCAATTTAAGGAAAATATAAAAACGGTCCATTCAGGCTTTTACATTTTATCTCGGGGACACCCCTGAATCCCCATACAGCATTTTTATCAGTCAAAAGGCCTGTTGAGCTTATATTTTAATATTCATATCCAAATGCCCTCGACTGGTGAAGTCTTGATGAAATATTTTAATCTTTTGGTAGAAGATCCTTCAGACCCCACTACTTTGGCTGTCTCTGGGCCCCCAATTTCCTCATCCCTGCCCAGTTTTTAAGATACTATTTTGACTGTTTAGGATTTGCTTTCATTCACTATTATTATCATTATTCATTGATTTTATATTATTGCTGCCAACGTGGCAAGTTATAATATGTGTAAGCTACGTATTATTATCCGGACCTTTGCTGGGAAGGAAATATAGAGATCGAACATCTTGGAACTTTAATTGAGTACCCCTGTTTTAGTGTATGGCTGTGCTCAGATGCATTAATGGCATTTAAACACTGCAAAACAGCCATAGTTTAGAGAGAGAAATGAAGGCTATTAGCAGTAAAGGTTATTCATGCACTGCACACACACACACACACACACACACACACACACACACACACACACACACACACAATATTCCGATTAATCCCTCCATCCCTCTCCATTCGCCTTTTACATTTTGCAGAGGAGCGATTTCTCATTTTTTAAAAATGAAGCTTTTGGAGCAGATGGATGTGAATTCAAAGTTTCCTGATCTTTAGCAGAAGTTATGGAGGGTTATCTTTAGCTGTATATCTCTGGGCTGGCAGGCCTCCCCTGGCGATGAAGGATTAAGCACCGCAGCTGTCTCTCCCTCCAAATGATGCAGTGCAGCACTCGCCAACACGACAGCATCACTTAATCTTAATGTCCGCTCCTCCAGCGCGGCCGTGCAGGACAAAGCCAATCAACATCACATGCCACGAGGATGGACCTACTGCTTGGCCCTGGAGTCTCTCACCCACACCGACCGATTAATCAACTTCAGCCAGCCCAATCCCAGAGTTCACTTCTCTCAAGGCACAGCTGAGCTCGCCACTGTGATGTATAGGATGGGGGCTTGCGTGCTCCACAACACTTATCAGACTGCACATTATGCATGGCTTTGTATTGCTGAGAGAAAGAAATTGGGGGAGAGATGGGAAGAGAAAAAAGAAGTATTGAATGCTTACACCTTATTTCTGTCATTGGCCACCTATTTGTTGTGTTTAAAGAGATATCTGACCAATAATGGCTGCAAAAGCTTAAGGAGTGCTTGGGGTTTTGGAATAATGACTTGCACTCATTTAGACAAATTGCACACAGGGAGGGCCATTACCGCAATTTAAATTCAATAAAATACAAGAGTATTAAAGGAGACAACATTTCCCCTGGTCCCTGCATATTAACTTCTTACTCTCAAAACATCCACAATGGGAAAGTGAGTCCTTGCGTTTGCTTAATTGTATCAGTTGAACCAACAAGCAAGAAGACTGCGGTCTTCCCAATTCGAGGCCCAAGGTAAATGCGAAAGAACACAAATCGCACTCCATAATTCACATAAAATAAATATGACAAGTATTAAATGCAAACAGCTGCAGAGGAAACGACTATATCCCTGAGAAAATGCAAGCAAATATCTTCATGTAGACCTTCTTTCCCCTTGAGTATGTTTACATCGTCACAGATGATCTGGTGCATGGTGGAATATATTACTTCCATAAGTTACCCTCAAATGAAGACAGTGCTATTGCACGACAACGTTTCGTCCATTTCAGTCAAGATTAAGAGCTTTCCGGCATCCTTGGCTGTGGAATGGCATGCAACATTAAAGATGTAGAGGAGCCCCCGGTGTCCTCTAAGGAGGGTGCGTCTGATTTAGTAGAACCAATTTAAAGCTGGAGGAATTCGGCATTACCTTTGAAGACACTACATAATGTCAGCAAACAAGCGATAAAACACTGTAATGGAGCCTTATATTTGGACATCAGTTTCTTGGAGCGGTTAGCGATCGTAATGCTTGGAGATGTGTGCTGTATCACTATATCCACAGTGTCTGGTTTAGTTTGTTTTGACTTTTTTTTTTCTCTTGTCTTTAAAAAATAAAAAGGCTGCTTTTATAAAAACCCCATTGTATTTCAATTTATTTAGGTTGAAACTCATTCAAGTGCATGAGCTAGCATTGCAAAGACTTCACAGAGTCAAACATTTATATAATTTATCGACCGTGAACGTGCAGATTTCTGATGTATGTTTTTGGAATTTAATGCTAATTCAACTAACAGTGGAACATCTGTCATTTTTCATCTGCATACATCTGGTGGAAGGTTAAATAATTTATCCAATGCAATATGATATCCACAGAGCAGCTCTGGTCATTTACACATAGTTAGGTTGTTTTAGCTGTGGTAATTGCTTCTGGCAACAATGCAATCTGCAGCTAAAACAGCAGCAATAACTTTCTTAATATTGTTAACTTTGGCTCCAAGGGTCATCAGACTGCAGTATCTGATCCTGAACCAGCTGTAGACAGAGAGTTTCCAATCACAAACACCTCACTATGTTCAGCACTGGGGTTTGGAGATAAAACAAAACCAATATACACCAAGGGTATCTAAACTCTCTGAAAGAGAATGTTCATTTCCTAAGAACTGAACTATGGTGTCTCGTTAGTAATGCAACAAAAGTCGGAATGGCAGTGTAAGCTTGTGTGGTGCTCTGCTATGTTAGAAAGCTGAGGTTGTTTGAGGAAACATGGAGACCTACAAAGGAAATCTGAAAATACATGAAGGAAAGAAAACTCTGTCGTCATTTACTCAACCTCATTTCTTTTGAAGCCAGACTCTTTAATCTGTGAAACACAAAATTATACATTTTGCAGAATGTACTGGCTGCTTTACACACATTATTGTTCTGTTTCTTACCCACAAACTATTGTGTAACTTCAGAAGAATTGGAATAAAGCACATTATGATACTTTTAAGGTGCTTTTGCATACTTTTAGTAGCTTGAAATCTCCAGTCCACATTCATTGTATATGTGTCCTGCTCGACCAGCTCTGAACGGGATTCGAATCAGCGTCTCTGGTGTGGGAAGTGGGCTTGCTAACAAGGAGGCTAAATGCTACAGCCTCTAGCATCAGACGCTAGTGCAACTCATGAGGCCAGGGGAGTGAATTTTACACACTGCACAGCTACCTACTAGCTGGCTACCGTTACAAATGCATGTAAAAAAGAAACCAGTACATCCTTCACAGTTTCTCCTTTTGTGTCATGTGGGTTATAATGCCAGATTTGTTGGGTGACTTGTTCCTTTAAAAAAAATTGTTGCATCCCTGTAACCTCTGTCCCAAGTGTGGATGTCTCTATATTCCTCCATTTGGCAGATTGCTGTCATTACAGGTTTAAATGTATCAAACCATCTGTGGCTGGTGTAAAATATGCTTTTCAGTCCAGTTCGGCATTGAGTTGATATCATAAAAGTATCAACATAATTGCCAATTACAGGTCCCTAATTTGTCTGTAAAACTGGGAGAGGCCAAGAGGACAGGGGATGGTAGAGAGAGGTGGAATATTATGCCATAGCAGCTGGCAGAGCCCCGATACACACATTCCCAGGCATATGGAGCTAGGACATTAAAAGAAGTGGGCGATGTTGTGCATACATATTTTTGCTTCAGAGGTAACCTTGAACATAGCAATATTGGAACACAAACAAAGGCCTTGCCCTGAAAACCCAAACCTAAGGCCTATTTAACCCGGTCTCATGTCATGACAAGTCCTAAATAATTTGTAATATTTGAGTATGAATTGTCTCATACAAGACAATTTTACTCCCATAGAAAAAACTAAACGAACAAACGAACAATGTTTTTGAGAACTAAGTTAAATCACTAACTCAAACCTAAACCTAACCTTAAAGTCTAACCACTTACCCAAACCCTAAACATAACTAGATTTTAATAGAAGACGAAGGAAGAGTTTTAAAGGTTATTGACATTCATCAGTCCTTTGTCTTGCATGAACAAATATGGAATCAGAAACTGAATATGTTCACTGACATTTCCTTTCTTAAAGTAAAAGTGTTGGATTGGAGGCTAGCTATAATTTGATTATATATTTATGGCAGGGCGGAGGGCGGGCCGGGTCGAGATGATACCCACCCGGTCACATAACAGGCTAATCAAGCCTCCGAGAGGGATAAAGGCCGATGGCAGACGGTGGTGCGACAAGAGAGAGATAATTTACGGACATATCCGTCATGTGTGTGTTTGTGTCTTTTAAGTTTACTAACAAAATATTATTTATATCGTCCAGCCGGTTCTCGCATCCTCCTTGCCCTTGAACTAAGTTACAATATTGTATCAATGTGAAATGCTGTTTGTTGATTGGTTGGTCTCTATGGGAATAAAAGTACTTTCATGCAAGAGGCAGGTCACACGATATCTTATGATTTTATCATCTTGTACAAATTATTACGAGTTGTCATGTTCTCTATGTTGGCCTGTTTCTCACTGCATGTGTAAGTGGTACATATTTATTGTGGTACCCATATAAACAGGTCACAGCATTCACGATATCCGTGTAAAGTTACTGCACTGCGTCTATTTCTGCTGCATGTAGCACACTCAACTCAGCTTAAAATACATTGCAAATGAACAATTAACTTATCTGTTAGCACAATCTTCAATACAGCCTTTTATGAAGCAACAAAAATAATGGAGCGAACTACTCTTAAATTGTTGGAAAAAAGGCGTCTGTCAGTCTTGCAAGTTAAGACAACAAGAGCAGTGACAGGTGCACAAACAGCACTTTATATTCTCTATATATTTATAGTTTCACTGAAACGATGATTTTAGCAGTTTATAGCTACACTTTGGGTTTGGGTACTGTTCAGTGTATATTAATTATGTGAATGTAAATTTGATCCCTCTCTGTAAATTAGAGTGAGCTAACAATAGCTCACTCTCAATATATATGTACAAATATTTTGGCCAATATCAAAAGAAAAACTCTACATGATAACCCAGAACTCTATTTATTTTCACATTTAAGATGTTTCAGCTTATTCACTTTCATGGGTGGTGTGGAACAGGCCTAACATTTATTTGTGATTTGGGCACAGCAAATACATTTATATGTGTGAACATTTCAGTATTTTCATTTGCAATAATTCTGTCTCGTCCAGAAAAAACACCACACCGCTGCCTTTCAATGCAACAAACAGCCCACCTCATAATCAACACTCTTTCATGAGTTATTCCAAGATCATCATTAGCTTTTCCTTCAGTCCTCTTCTGCTGGACTGCAGTGCTGTCCGGTAATGATTTGTTCATGGAGCGAGTCTCTCCCAGTGACTACTTCATTAGAATACGGTCCATTGGCGGCATAATGCCAGCATCAGCCGAGTCCCCACTAACAGAGACATCATCACCAATTCGCAGCACATGATAAAGGCCTGTCACATCCACAGCATTATTAATTAACAGCACGGCGAGGTGAAATTCAATCAGGCAGGGCCGTGCGTATCTCCTTAACAGGCTATGAAAATCCCACTCATTCTGCCAGTGACCATGTATAAGAAGGCATTGTGATACTCTACTCACACTTATTACTGTAATAAGAGGCCCGATATCATCGGAGGGGCCGGGGGACATGCAGACATTATGCCTGTTTAATTAGAATTAGAATTATGGCTTAAGAAAGAGGGGAGAATATAGCTAAGACAGTAATGAGTCAAGGGAAAAATAGAGGGGTGAGAAGACACAATGAGATCATTTCACTACTCGAGGATTAATATTAAACGAGTGCTCTGACTTTCCACATAAATCACTCAAATAAGGGTGTGTGGCTCACATATCCATTTCTCATCAAAGACTAAATATCTAAGCATATTCCTTACAGATAACGTCATGCTCATACCCCATTAGTGAGAAATGACTTTTTCTAGTAAAGAAGATACAAGTATAAAGACACCATGAATTGGTTTGACAAATGCGGTTTTCTTTCTTAAGCAGCAGTATTACCTATTAAAACAGTTTGGATGGGACATATATAAAGGCTCGTCCCTGTTTTAAATACCCCATTGGCTTTAGTTTAGAGACATTCTCCTTCTGGAATTAATTTGCTTGGACTGAAATTTAAAGGAATGTTCAATACAAGTTGAGCATTGTTCAACAGCATTTTGTGGCATAATGTTGATTACCACAAAAAATTATTTTTGGCATCCCTCGTTTATTAAAAAAGGCATTTACAATAGTATTTAAAATGCACATTGTTTTAAAAGTATTGCCACAAGACGTAAACATTTTATGCGTTAACCAGATTTTAGTGTGATAAAATCGCTTACAGACCTTAATCAGATTTAAATGATTTTTAATCTTGTGAAACCCCAAATACACATGCGTGGACATTGTACTTTGGCTTTGCTTTTTGCAATGCATAATTTGAATTCATTCAGTAAAGGGTTAAACGTTTGATGCACAAACGTTGACAAAACAACATGGCACTGACCACAGCAGAGTTTGCCTTTGGGAGAAACACAAACAAAACTACATCTCGTAAGAAACCTAATAAAGTTTATTACATTGAAACCTGTTTGAGTCAAAAGATTAGGGTCTCTAGTTTCATCCGTTATGCCATTTTTTAAATTAACTTATTCATAGCGAATTGCCATGCGGCTAAACACAATGTACAAACTTTCACTCAATCCCAACTTCATATCAAAAGTTCATTTGGATGTGAATAAGTTCGAGTGGATAAGGCTGGCCATTAATTTAAATCAGAATTAATTATGCTACTTTCTGATGTAATATCTGTTACATCTCAAAAACATGAATAACCAACTTGAATGCATAAATGCCCCATGATTTATTTTGTGTGGTAATCAACATCATGCTAAAAAATGCTGTCAATTGAGCTTTTCCTGTATTAAAACCTTCCTTAAATACTCCCCAAGATGAGTAATCAATATTTTTGGTCTGCTTAAACAAAAAATACTATATATTTTAAATGCATATATCTGCGAAAAGTTAATTTTGCTAACTTTTAGAAGTAGCCTACACTAACATTTAAATGGCCTCAAAGCTAAAAGACCTGGACTAAAATACGCAAAAGTCTAATTTTGATTCCATGGGGTCTATAATATCCTCAGCCCTCTAATGGTGGGTGTTTTTCCAAACTGGGCTCTTGGTCTTAGTCATTCAATACAAGCAATCAATCTTTGGTCATTTTAAAAGTTGAGGACAAACATTATGGGTTGCCTGAACAGTTTTATTATGGCACAATGAGAAAGGCCACATTTTACTGCTGATATGGAGGAAAATGACGCTAGCGCAATACATCATAATAAATGTACACTCACATGAAATCATATATGTAGACGCCTAATGGCTCAAAAATCTCCCACTGAAACGCATGCATTTTTCATGCTGCTATAAAAGCATTGTCAGAGGCCTGTAGACGCTAATTGATCTGGCTCTTTATGAGTGAGAAACAACAGGAGCAATGCTACAAAACTGTCATTTCAGCCTCTATCCCCTAATGCAGCCATAAATCCAGGCGCCGTCTACCCGTCAGATGTTTTCATTAGCCCATATCAGTTTTATGGAATTACTGACATCTGCATGATTCAGTAATTGTGGGTCTCTATGAAGTTGAAGAGTCAATTTTGCTCTCTATTTTCCCAATCAATTCCCAGTCCCCTGGGCAGGGAAGGGGGGTGTGATTTTGGAAAACTTCGAGCAGGGGATAGATTGCAACGGTTATCTGTTGATGGAGACAAAAAGCTTAATCCGGCCTAAATCTGCACAGCTAGCGCCAGGGGACTGGGATGCTCAAAGAAACTTAGCAACGTTTTGATAAGAGGTCAACGGATATTGGATTTTGCTGTTGCCATTAACTAAGGTGGTGGATAAAGCAGAAACCGATTTTTTGGCCAATAGTTTTAAAAATCGATTTGCTGAATGTGTTATCTTTACAAGAATATTATCTTAGACTTTCCTTACTGTGACAGGCACAGACATAGAGACTACAAGTGTAAAACATTGCCTTAAATCCCAGATGCAGTTTATCATGGAGTTTAGTGCAACAAATATTCCAATAATAACCTGAAAAATGTAAGTTAACTAGGTACTTTTAACCATATTAATTGGGGGGGGGGGGGGGTATCCTCAACTAACACATTAATTTCTGTCGATAACCAACAGTACCAAATCATTAGACCAATCTCGATACGATTCTTAAATCCTAAGTTCGACCTTTCACTTTATGTCGCAACCCTTTATAATATACTGTAAGTAAATCGCTTGCATGTGCGACCAAATCTGTTTTTTTTAGCCACTGGCTGGTCAATTTTCAGATTTCACTCACCAGTGATTAAGTTTAAAAGTGAAGAAGAAGTTATTAGCACAGAGGTCCATCCACTGCGTGTTGAGAGTAAAAGTGTGGTTGGACTCGTCCAGTGTATCCATGATGAGATCTACAGATCCATATGACATTAAATAGTGTTTCTTTTAATATCCTTTCAGTTCTTTACAACCAGTTGTAGATTAAAAACAACAAAAAAAGAAACAATTCATTCTAATCACTCATGGATGCGCTAAAGAAATCATGCCAACTTCACTTGTTTTATGAGCTCACAAGCTGTGCCAGTAGTCAGTACCAATTTAACATGTGTCCTCAGTGTAAATACATGTAAATACAACAAATTATGCAAGTAAACAATAATTGACTGAATATGAACCTTTTTTATTAAAAAAAAAAAAAAAAGATAAAATGTGACCAATCTGATGAAACTAATGATGAAATATAATTTGTAAATTGTATATGTTTGAATTGTACCGAGAAGGGTTGCCTAGAAGGTTCCTTTATAATTAAGAACATTAGCGGAGAGAATTTCTTTCATATAGGCAAAATCGACCAAGAAGGGATGTTAGCCATTTCGCTAACTTCGCCAAACTTAGTCAGACTTTGGTCAGATTCTTGTTTGTGGTTTACAAAGCATATGACTGTCACAGACACAGGTATTTTATATCAGGACAAATGTTTTAATGATATCTGTCAGGTAGAAGCATGCTATTTCTCTGTGCTATTCTGTCTAAAATTATTGCTAAGATATTTAGCATTTAATATGAGAATATATGAAATGTGGCTCTATGTATCTGAAAAACTATTGTTTACATTAACTGTCTGTAAGAGAGAAGTACTTTGTTTAACCCATCGATTAGCGAACAATGCTATATATGTTTCAAATACACATCCAGGGCTTTATAGGTAACCTATTGAAAAGCAGGTGAGATCAATACTGATTATTGATTTCCACCTATTTGCAGCCTCTAATTCTCTTTTACTTTGGATGGTGACACCCTGCTTTATTATCAGTCTGAACCTATTTCTACATTAGAATTCGTCTCTGAGGCACAGTGAGAGAAGAAGAAAAAAGCCCATGACAGAAAGGCAAAAGCGTGAGGCCTTTCCTGGTGTGTGCAGTGAGAGAGAAAAGGAAGGCTTTTGATAGGCCCGCTGCAGACAAGGCAGCTGAGAGTGAAGCTAATGGCCATGATTAATGACAAAGGGCCAGAGGAGAGCGGGGACACAGCCGCTACATACATCATCCCTCCCCATCAGTCAGAGCACCTCCCTGGACCCTCTTTCTCTCTCAACCTTATCTCTGTCCACTCCCGCACTCACAGCACACTCTCTCTCTCTTCCCCCGCCCAAAAAGTAGAAAAACAAGTGACAAAGGGGTGATAAGGTGAACAAGAAAATGGCGTGTAAAATAAGCAGCAGATATTCTGAAGAAGAGGAGAGAGGGAAAACAGTCCGTGATGGTGCTCTGATTTCAGATGACTCTTCCCCGGCTGAAGCCCCCATTTTCAAGGTCTTATCTGCCATATGGCTCCCCTGTTTAGATGATTTATTAGGTGCAGAAAAGCACACTGATGAATTTTAGCTCGTTCCGGCTGTGTAGGCAACCCACGGTGTCAATAACGTAACTCAGGCCACTTTAATGAAAACTTTTAGTACCGAAGGGGTAACCATTTATTTATGAGTCACTCTAATATTACACTGGCAAAATTGATCTCCCCTTCTCACGCACGCTGCAAAAAAAAGTGGCTTTGACTGCGAACAGTGGAGCACAGATCATCTCCATATGTCAGTACGTCTCCTTCACCCTGCCCCTTACACATCCCTGCTGTATTTCTGCTTTATTGAAGCATTCAGCTGTTTACAACTCACACAAAAACAGCAAGAGTTTATTTACGACCAATTAAAGTTGCCATTATGAGTGAAGACAGCCCATTATGGATTTCAGAGCCTTTGATTCTAATTAGTTGTGTGGTCAGGTTTTGTTTAACACGCCTGATTTACAAGGGGGCCTTGCAAATAAACTTACCATCAAACAGCAGATGCTGGTACCCAAAGACTAGAAACAAACACTACGACTACGCAATTTTGCATAGTTGTGTTTTGGCTTTACTTGCGAGTGTGCACTTAAAAGATATTAAAGGCAACAAATGGCACTAGTGCAGACATTTTGATTTATTCATATTTCACCTCATTAAAATGCTTGTCTGTCATCAGACTCTGTTTCTCTGTCCATTAAAGAACTTGCCACAGACAGGGTGTCTGACTTTAATGGGCCAACACTTCACTTTCAGGACGTTTTCCCCCTGTTAAATAACCACATATTTAAGCCTGCATTCTTTCAGGCACACTCCAGTACACATAGTCCCAATAAATAAATAAATAAATACCATGTAAAAGAAGTGCATGGATAATATTTAGCATTTTAGCTGTCACTTAAATGAGCACAAAATTCAAAGTATCTATTGATCTGCTTAAAATTTACCCACGCTGCTTAAAATTGCTAAGATTAGACAAGTGCTACAAATATAGAAGAAAGAAACATAAAGAAGCGCTGATGCTAATAATAATAAAAATGTAATCAAACTATTTTACATTTTTTTGATTGGATATTTTTATTAGTATCTTAATCAGATATGTGGCTGCCATATTTGTGACTGCTGGGGGAAATGACGCAAGTGGGTAAAAAAACTTCTAACAAAGTTCTTAGATGTGTTACATCTAAAACATCCTTGCAGTGCAACACACTTTACTTAAGATGTGTAAATGAAGTTCTTAATAATTAACTACCATTAGCAAATGAATACAGGCTCTGTGTAAAACAAGGGATTTTTGCAATCCAAAGCATTCCTACAAAAAAGACTAGCCCTTTTAAATGGGTAAACTTCCTCTAAAAAAAAAAGGTTACTGTATATACTGTACATCAATGGGATTTAAACCATTGATGTCAAAATAAACTGCTTAACAACTGAATGAATGACTGCTACTACTAAATCCAAAATAACAAAAAATGCAACAATATTCAAACACATCCTGCCATGTGAAATGCTATATGTCTTCAAAACCTACATTTTGCAAAAAAAAAATTTATTGTTATTTATGTAGCTTTTATGACCTAATATTAACTGAGAGACATCACTAAATATTAAAAATGGGGGAAAAAAATTATCAGTGTCACCCAGTTACAGGACCTAAGATAAACACTTTCACTTATACACTAATGAGCCAAAACATTATGACCACCTGCCTAATACTGTATGCTGTTAGTCTCTGTGTGCCACCATAACAGCGCTGACATGCGATGCATGGACTTCGCAAGACCTCTGAAGGTGTGCAGTGTTTTCTGGCACATTAGCAGCAGATCCTTCAAGTCCTGTAAGTTGCGAGGTGGAGCCGCCGTAGATCGGATTATTGGTCCGGCACATCCCACAAATCTGGGGAATCTGGAGGCCAGGGCAACACCATGAACTCTTCATTATGTTCCTCAAACCATTCCCAAAAAATGTGTACAGTGTGGCATGGCGCATTACTGAAAACTTACTAAATATCATTGCCATGAAGGGGTGTACCTGGTCTGCAACGATGTTTAGGTAGGTGGCACCTGTCAAATTGACGTCCAGATGAATGGCCATACGCAGGGATCATACGCAGAAGGGTGCAATGTTGTGACACATTCCTCCCATAACCATAATTATAATTTTCTGTGACTTGTGCCTCAGTAGACCTCCTGTTTGTTCAGACCAGATGGGATCACCTTCGTTGCCCTCACGGATCGATGAGCCATGAGCGCCCAACACCCTGTCGACAGTTTGTGGTTTGTCTCTCTTCGGACCACTGTCAGTAGGTGCTCACCACTGCTGACCGAGAGCACCACACAAGCCTTGGCATTTCAGAGATGCTCTGACATCTGGCCATAACAATCTGGCCCTTGTCAAAGTCTCTCAGGTCTTTATTCCTGCCCATTTCTCCTGCAATCAACATGTTGATTACAAAAACTGATTGTTTGCTTACCATCAAATCTACCCAGACCTTGACATGTGACCTTGTTAAGAGATGATCAACATTATATGATTTACCTGTGAATGGTCATAATGTTTTGACTCATCAATGTATATTCATATAAATTATTACCTGCTCATGTTGATTTAAAAACTCCATGGGTGTCTTATGTATCAATGAACAAAATACAAATATACTGAAGAAGTAACACTATAACTAACTGCACTCTTTAACTGGAAAATGTGTGAAAATGCCCTGTAAATTTGTAACATGAGGAGGCAGAGGACAAAACAAGCCATCCCTTTATGTTCTGCACTGGCAGATTTTAACGTATTTGCGGTGCTTGCTTGTTGTAATTAATATTGCACAGGGGCCTGCATTGTCATTTTTCAAATCATTTCCCTGGAAATGTTCTACACCTCTTAATGGCCTCGCTAATGCTGTAGCTGTCATGTTTTGGACAGCTGCGCTTTTGCAAGACAAACTCGGGCTGCGTCATGCTCCTCTCTCAGCGGACACCTCCCACTCAAAGGCACATGGGCCAGGCCGACCAGCTGCTCACATCAATATGGAAATCTTTGATTAATTTTTCACCTCTTGGTACTGACTGTTGCTCAAGTGTCACCTTCCCACTCTGTCCCTGGATGGCAACTTTTTTTCACTCACTCTAAGCGATGATATATCAGCTAACCGCTTCCAAAAAAAAAAAAAAGGCTAATTAAGGCAAAAGCAACACAACCCAGATGTGTGTGTGGAGGAGAGGTTAGATGTTAGCCAAGATGGAGGTGTGTGCGTGTGTGTGTGTGTGTGTGTGTGTGTGAGCGCCAAAGCTTGAGGCCTCATTGGTCAAATTAGCCATTTCTCAAACTAAATTTAGGGAACATTTTGTTTCCTTAAAATGGCAATGTGGAGAAGGGCTTAGTGATATATTAAATATTCAAATATATTTTAGTCCATTTTGAAGATTATAAGCATTTTCATGCTTTTTATTTGCCCATTAGGATTCTTTAAGACAGTGTTACTTTTTTTATTGATTCAAAACTCTGACTGAACTATTTTTTTGCATCATCACTGAAAAATATGCTATGAAAAAAAGGTCTCTGTGTGATATTTTTCATACACATTTTGTTTTATAATATATTTATACACATACAGGCACATATATCCAATAATTTTTATAATGGTGCATATAAATGTAAAATTATACAAAAAGGTAACCCTAAAAATATAATCACTCTTGTGTTCATTTCATGATTTTAAGTCATTTCAGATCATAAAAACCAAGATATATATTGAATATAATTTTTTAAATATAATTTTTTCAGCTGTATCATCCAGCCCTAGTATGGAGGTTAGAGGCTATATAATATAAAGTGGCTGTCATGTCAATAATCAGTTCAAGAGTTATCCAGGTGGATTTTATTCTTTCAACAGAGAAAAATATACATAGTAAAGGATCATGCCGTTAACTTTTACTTGTCGGAATTCTATAGCATTAATATTCCTCAGAACATTTGGCGCTGTCAAACAGAATCCTGTCTGATTTAAGGCTTTCAAAACATTGACCCCAATCTGAAGCACTTACTGTAAATATATAGCAAAAACATGCCACCAACAATTAAATCATATTGAACGTGACAAATGTTTTACACTTTGTTTATATTTGGCAGCACTGGGTTTCACCCCGTTACACAGGTGAACTCAAAGAGACCCTTTCATACATTACAGCCGAGAGAAAAATATGTGACTGATGTTTGATCAAATGATAAAATAATACAAAAAAAAAAACAAAAACACATTGACTTGTCAAATCGTGCATGCACATATACTGAAAAATAAGGGAGATAAACTGAAGGGAATGTTTCTTTCACAAGAGTGCTAAGAGTGCAGTCCGGATCATGATTAGACTAACAAAATCAGGGGAGCTTTTAGTCTAAGCCAAGCACACCCAACAAGAAGTTCACCATCCTTAAATGTTTTCAAGTGATAGTTTACCCAAAGATGAGCAGTCTGTCTTCACTTTCTCACCCTCATGTTGTTCCAAACCCATATGACTTCCCTTCTTACCTGTAACACACAGAGAGTTGTTAGGCAGAATATTAAGTACCAGAGATGCACCAATGTATTAGCCAAGCATCGGTATGAGCAGATAAAAGCAAAAGTTCCAAAACTGGTTGATTGATTAAAATAATCAGATGATTAGGGACAATTATTTCCTGTCAAAAGGAGGCGGACAATTAGCCAATTAATACATTCCATGTCTCTTGTGTGGAATTATTTTTCATTGGGTGACAATGCAAGCAGTGTTGCCATTTGTAAGCTTTCTACTGCTAGAATTTTATGAGGTGGAACTACTGTTAAAACATTTAATACAACTAATATGATTACGTACCTTAAAGTGCAACACAGCAAGGTGGCTGCTTTGTCTAAAAAAATTAAAACTTCATTTAGAATTCAGTTAAAGTGCATTCATTATTTTTTTCCACAATTAAAAACCTTTACTTCTAAAGAAATGAATTGCAATTTTTAAACCAATGTCTAAAAAATCATCACATGAGAGGTCAACCTTACAACCTTATAAAAGCTGTTATTCTATTTGGAGAGGGTCCACTCATTGGGGCTGCCATGATAGAACCAGCTGAATACTACTCAATTAATCTCACAAACCACTCTGTTATTGGACACTTTCACTCAGGGATTTCATTCATCCTAGCTGACTGTGAATAGGGAATTTCTATAGTGGCATCAGTGACTGAAAACTATTGCGTTTGAATGATCAGTGTAAGTCCAAGACAATGTGATCAAAAACGTACTTTTTGCACCTTAAATGTTAGTTAAGAACATAAAATGCTCTTCAGGGCCCATATTCACAAAGATTTTTATCTTACCACTAGCAGTTCTCCAAAGAGTTCATAACTATGAGTTTTTGCTTAACCTATACACAAAGCTGCAAAGAGCAAGTTTTACAAGTAAAATCTTAAGATAAGACTAAGGTAGAGTTGATCTTGTTGCTATGAATGATGTCACGTTTTATTAACGTGCTCTTTTAAATCACCCACAGTGATTGGTAGACAGGGAACCGCTATTTGTCAGCTAAGGCAGACAATGATACATACAGTAAATGCATACAATAGATGACAGACAGACGGACAGATAGATAGACAGAAATGACCAATTCATCCGCATTATACAGTTTAATTTTGCCTGTGGCCAGATTTTGTAAAACCTGTATCTTCATTGTAGATGGGTTGTTTCAGTTTTTGGGAGAGGTAGCTGCATCTCGAACTAAGTTTACAATAATGAAAACACCCTCGTGATTCAGGCAATACCTTTTTTAAAGGTCAATGCCATCATTATAATATGTATAATATAATTTTATTAAAATACATCAACTCAGTTGTGATTCAGGCGATTAATTTTAAATGGTCAGTGTCATAATAATATTCTAATATATTGTTTTTAATGTAGATTGACGACAGTAGTCATGCTTCGGATTGTTTATGAGTCACTCTTAGGGAGTTATTCCTAAATTTCCATGTGAGGAGCTACTTTTAGCCTTACGTTTTTTGTGAATACGGGCCTGAATACAGATAATGTGAATTAGGAATGTTAATGCGAGTTAATATTGTGCTTTTTGACTCAGTGTTTTGTTATAACTGATAACAGGTACTCTGAAACATGTAGAGACAAGGAGAACAAAGTTAAATTTCTTTTGAAATTGTGTAGTTACAGTATGATTTGAAGCAAGGTAGCATAAACAATAAGTTTACCACCAAAATGTCGGTATCTGTATAAGATGATGTTACTGTAAACAATAAGATATCCATATCAGCACCTATATTTTGTATCAGTTCATCCCTATTAGGTGCTGACAGTCACCACTCACTGCCATTGTATAGAGAAAAAAAAAAAAAAGAGCAGTGTCAACATTCTTTAAAAAAATGTCTCCTTTTGTGTTTCTTGTAGGAAAGAAAGTCATATGCGTTTGGAATGACAAGTCAGTGTGAGTAAAATACAGAATTTTAATTTTAGGTGAATTAATCCTTTTGGCTCTAGTCTGAATGGGAATTTGGTACACAACAGCCACTTTTCCACCATCAGGCCGACCAGTTCCCATCACACAACCGTACCACTTTACAACCGTAAAAGCACTATAAGTTAGCTTGGCGTTGGCAAATTGACAATTATGAGTCACCATGTACTAAAGTCATGTAACCAGCACGGTTGAGTATGGTTAGCTAACCTTGTAGAGAATTCCGGGCCAAAAACGGTTTCTAATTGTCGTGCCGAACTGTGCTCAAGTGGAAATGCTACTATAACTGTTCCTTACCGTGCTCAGAACAATTTCGGGGGAAAAGCACTCTCATTCCGTTGCCCACTTCTGTTCATGTTAGATCACAAATTAATATGCAACCAGTACACTAAGTAGAAAATAATTGTGGTAGCGGGTTGGGGGTGTTAGGGTTCTCCCTCCACAAAAACCCCAATGTAACCCCTGTCTTTGTGTCAACTAGCTCAAGTCTGTGACCTAAAAAACAACCAAACAGATTGTAGCAAACTCACACTGCATACAAGTATTTTGGCCACTCTAATTTGTTTGTAAATTTGTAAGGTTTCATCAACTGAATGATTGACACCAATGTGTTTAACAGACTGTACGTCTATCCCTCACAGCCTCGTTTTCAATAGCAGAAAATTAATTATGTGAAAGATCTTTTAATTGATGTACATAGTCTGCAATTAATTGTGTAAAAAATGTGCCAACATGATGCAAGAAACTGTGAGTCTTTAAATGTGTGCAGGGAATTTAGCTGCATTCTTGTATTGTGTGCTTGGCATTAGTGTTGCAGAGGGAAGCTGATTTCCTGTCAGAATGGTTGGTGCCACCCATCTTCTTCAGCTCCTGTTCTTGTAGCCGGGCTCTGCCAGCCTTGTTTCATGCTGGGACATCTAAACAAGGGAGACAGTCAGACCCATCAACATGACAGCATGACTGCACTATTACACACACGTGCAAACACACACAAAAATGAGACCCCCACAACTAGAGGACCTGGCATTCTCCTCTAAATTACACTGGTGGCCAAAAGTTTGGAATAATGTACAGATTTTTCTCTTATGGAAAGAAATTGATACTTTTATTCACCAAAGTGGCATTCAACTGATTACAATGTATTTTCAGGACATTAATAACATGAAAAAATGTGAATACAATTAGAATTTTTTTTCTTCAAAATTTCTTAAACTACTTCAAAGAGTTCTAATAAGAAATCCTCCACGTGCAGCAATGACAGCTTTGCAGATCTTTGGCATTCTAGCTGCCAGTTTGTCCAGATACTCAGGTGACATTTCACCCCACGATTTCTGTAGCACTTGCCTTAGATGTAACTGTCTTGTTGGGCACTTCTCACGCATCTTACAGTCTAGCTGATCCCACAAAAGCTCAATTGGGTTAAGATCCATAACACTCTTTTCCAATTATCTGTTGTCCAATGTCTGTGTTTCTTTACCCACTCTAACTTTTTCTTTTTGATTTTCTGTTACAAAAGTGGATTTTTCTTTGCTATTCTTCCCATAAGGCCTGCACCCCTGAGTCTTCTCTTTACTGTTGTACATGAAACTGGTGTTGAGCAGGTAGAATTCAATTAAGCTGTCAGCTGAAGGCATGTGAGGCAACTATTTCTCAAACTAGAGACTCTGATGTACTTGTACTCTTGTTTAGTTGTACATCTGGCCTTCCATATCTCTTTTTGTCCATGGTAGAGACATTTGTCCTTTGTCTTTGAAGACTGTAGTGTCATCTTTGTATGAAATCTTCATTTTTTTTGACAATTTCAAGAACTGTATAGCCTTCAATCCTCAAAAGAATGATTGTTTCTTTTTTGTCATTTTTAACCTAATATTGACCTTAAGACATGCCAGTCTATTGCATACTGTGGCAACTCAAAAACAAACACAACGACAATGATGAGCTTCATTTAATGAACCAAATATCTTTCACCACTGTTTGATATAATGGTGAGTGAATTTATAGTACCATATTAGCAATTTATCAGGATTACTCAAAAATAAGGTGTTGGAGTGATGGCTGCTGGAAATGGGGCCTGTCTAGATTTGATCAAAAATTATTATTTTTTAAATAGCAATGATGCTGTTATTTACATCAGTAATGTCCCCACAATACTTTGTGATCAGTTGAAGTTGGCATTCAAGTACCAATTTCCTTCCGAAACAGCAAAATCTGTATATTATTTCAAACTTTTGTCTGCCAGTGTGTATATATATATATAATATATGTTAAAAGACAATAAGCAAGCAAGCTATATTGGTAAAGGAGGCATGTCATTTTCGGCACGCTGTTGATCAACATCAATGGCTCCTCCACAGGGGCATGGAGAAGGAAGAATGGAGCTCCGTTTCAGGTCTGTTTGAACTCATTTTCTTTTCTCTGCAGTTGCCCCCTTCATGTATCCTTCCTCCTCCCCCAGGCACCCCCCTCACAGCATGCCTGACAGCTTGACACATTGACAGCTTGCGGTGAATGACAACTGATTTGTAAAAATTTCAAGCATTATAAATCTACCTGCCACAACAAGAGCATAAAAGAGCATAACAGAGCTTGGACCCTCTCTCAAAAGAGAGAGGGAGATAGAGAGTGAGAGAAAGAAAGAGATTGGATCAGTCCTGATCTTTACATTAGTAAATAAAAAACATAAATAAAATAAAAAACTCCTGCAGTGTTTCTCTGGTAACTTCATATAAAAGCCCCCGCATCCATTTTCTGGCCACCAGGCAGTTAAATCCTCTCATTTAAAGATTTGAAGGAAATAAACTTAAGGTCTAGCAGAGAATCACTATTGTTTTATACCATTTTTAAAGGCAGTGGCACCTGCTAAAAGGCAGATTACAGCAGCATTTTTCCCAGCCTGCGCTCTGGCTGTGTAAATGAGCATGAGCCTTTTTTATGCTATTTAAACAATATCACAGACTGTACCAGGACTCCAGCGCCCCTCCAAGCTTTCATCTGTTCATAATAGCAGCCCCGGCAGGCAAGGCCTTTGCTAGCTCTAAATCCTCTCAGAGGGTGTATTTTTACTGCCAGAAATAAACTACCAGGTAGAAAAATCAATAGGGAATGACAAACAGAAAACTGGTTAAAAATTCTGTCTGAGTTGTCTCTGCCATTTTTTTGTCTGATGGCTCATTTGTGTTAGTCAGTCAGTATGAGTTGGAGGTCATTAAAATTATTGATATTAATGAGAATGCAGTCCAAATGACATCTGCATTCTAATTCATAACATCTGAATTTCAGTTCTTGCTTGTGCTGATCTGAAAGCATCTGCTGCCATTTGATCACTAAATTAAAATAAACTACAATTGATGCTTGCAAGGAAAGCTATGATTTAGTGGGCTACTGTAGATTCATAATGGTAAAGTTATTCAATGAAATGTGGAAAACAAACTACTATTTATTGATTTAGTTATTTATTCATCTTGTTTTTTTTTTTGTTTTTTTTTTTTGTGGCTCTGTTAAGAATGTAACAATTATCCTCATGTTGTGGAGGAGGATATGTTACTAATTAAACTGACACCCTTATTAGGCTGGCTTGAAAGAGCCAACCTACTGTTCTACTATTTTGTGGTGCTTGTGAAGCAAAGCATCTGTCATGTATTCCCTGTTTTTTGCCTCGACATTTATTTTGAAATTTTGTTTTGTTTCCCATTCCTGTTTCCTGTTCATTTTGTAGTCCTTTTTTGTTTCGTTTCATGATTGTTTTTCCACTGATTGTTTTCCCCAGGTGTACCTCGTTCCCTTGTTTGCCCTTGTATATTTATGCGCTTGTTTACCCTGGTTTCTTGGTTAGTCTTCGCATGTGTTGTTAAGTCTGACCCAAAAATGAATCTAACGGCTGTCAGAATTCTGCTTCTGAAGCAAGGGACCATCCATTTAGGATCACATCCATGAGTTTTTAAGAGCTAGCAAATTTTGTGCAATATCCAGACCACTATCTGGTGGTTTTCTTCCAGAAACTGATGCCTCTAGCTGATCCTCATTGGACACTCTGCGAATATGTGGAGAAGGCTCTGGAATTTTACGGATCCCTTTACAAAATGGATTATGGCGGGAACCCCGGCCAAAACCTGCATCTTTTGCTACCTCATCCAAGCATTCCACGGCTCCTTGCTCCAAGCCTTCCACGGTTCCTTGCTACAAGCCTTCCATGGCTCCTTGCTACAAGCTTTCCACAGCATCTTCGTCCAAGCCTGCCACGGCTAACGAGCCAGCACCCAAGCCTGCCACGGCCAACGTGCCAGCTTCTATGCCTGTGGTCTCATCCACTCCCGTGACTACGCTCCCAGCTGTCCAGAAAAGGACGAGAAGGAAAAGGACACCTTCTCCCCAGTCGCTGCCAGGGCTCATGACCACGGAGGCCATTCCCCATTTGCTGCCAGTGCTCACGACCATGGAGGTCGTTCCCCAGTTGCTGCCAGTGCTCACGACCATGGAGGTTTGTTCCCAAGTCTCAGCACGTACCCTCGACCAAAGAGGTCGTTCCCAAGTCTCTGCCCATGCTAACAACCACGCCTTCCATGGCTTTGCCCCTCGAGCCTCCCACGGCTCCGGCTTCCATGGCTTTAGCCCTCGAGCCACCTACGGCTCCGCCTTCAGTGGCTTTGACCCTCGAGCCTCCCACAGCTCCACCTTCTGTGGCTTCGCCCCTCGAGACTCCCACGGCTTCGCCTTCCATGGCTTCGCCCCTTGAGCCACCCGTGGCATCGAGCCCACTGCAGGAAGCTGACGCCACCTGTCTCACGGCCGGCTGCCAAGAAGAAGTTTTTTAAGCTCCCTGAGACCGGAAGTCGGTTTTGGGCAGTCAACTTGTCCCCGAAGGGCCGTTAGATGCTCATAAAAGCATTAGGGGAGGTTATGTGTCGGCCAGGTGCACTGGCTACAAAGCACGTAATAATCTGCCCATCTCGCACCACCAGCTCACGTAACACAGTTCAGCTAGTTGTGCCATTTTGTACAGGGACCCCTAGTATCACTTCATCGACACAGCGCCGAGTGAGTGACAGATAGGAAACGTCCGTTATTTCCATAACCTCCGTTCCCTGATGGAAGGAACGAGACATTGTGTCCCTCCTGCCACAATGCTGGACTACCCGGTGAAATGGCCGGGACCTTACTCTTGGCTTCTCAGCACAAAACTTGAATGAACGGTAAGCATGTCAGCTCCTACATACCCGTATGTTCGGAGGAGTGGCATGCAAATGCCAATTGCCATTTCCCATTGGCCTTTTATCAAAGATCAGACGTGACTTTGTCGACACACCGTCTTGTTCCCTCCATCATGGAAGGAGGGAAGTAACCAGTACGATTTGTGCTATTTGTAGAGTTACACTAGCCTAACGTTAGGCTCTTTTCTTTATGCATTGCTATTTCAGACATTGATAACACTTAAGTGTTTTGGAAAACAATGGCAAGACGAGAGCAGAGATAAACATGTTACTGCATGCAAGTCATCTGCTTTCTATGAGGGTGTGACTTCATAAACAAACTCTAGTAACAATTTGTTCTCTGAATGAACCTTCACCTCTGAACTCTGGTAAATAAACAGAGATGCTCCCAGTGCATAATGATTGTGTGTTCCCCTCTGATGTTTTAATTAGAGAACCAACATTCTCTTGATGTGAATAATTTAAAAAAAAATAATATATATATATATATATATATATATATATATATATATATATATATATTTCGGTGTGTGAAGAAAGCTCGGAGGATTATCAAAGACTCCAGCCACCAGAGTCATGGGCTGCTCTCACTGCTTCCATCAGGCAGGCGGTATCGCAGCATCAGGACCCGCACCACCCAACTACATGACAGCTTCTTCCCACAAGCAATAAGACTTTTGAACACATGATCTCTCACGATCAACAATCAGCACTGCACTTTATTCATCATCACTCTGTCAATATATTCTCCCAATTCAGTTAGTGTATATATATTTATACCCGTATCTAGTGTGTGTATACTACATTGTGTGTATTGTGTACATTTGTTATGTAAATTGTTGTGTAGGTATGTGTACATTTGTTATGTAAATTGTTGTGTAAGTTTGTTATGTAAATTGTTTTGTGTAATATGTTGTTTATTGTAAAGTGGTTTATGTCTCGTCACTGTCATTACTGCTATGTTGCTCGGAACTGCACACAAGAATTTCACCTGCTGTTGCACTCGTGTACACAGTAGTGTGACAATAAAGTGATTTGATTTGATTTGATTGATATATATATATATAACATACATACACAACAATACATACATACAACGATCAGCCACAACATTAAAACCACCTGCCTAATATTGTGAGATGCTCACCACAATTGTACAGAACAGTTATCGGAGTTACCCTAGACTTTGTTAGTTCGAACCAGTCAGGTTCAAACTAACAAAGTCCACGGTAACTCAGATAACTGCTCAGATAACTATATATATAGATAACTATATATATATATATATATATATATATATATATATATATATATATATATATATATATTTATCTAGTGAGTTTCCTTGTGGCCTAACCATCCTTACCATCCAAAGCAATTTGGAGCACTCTACATATCAGAAAATCTAGCGATTTGCAAATGACTTCAATAGAGTTACTAAACGAATGGAGGGATATGCACAAATATTACGAAGTACACACAAATGTTGCGTAAAATAATACATTTTTGATTTCACAGAACTATTTTTTTTTATCAATACTTTTCAGCATTCTTGAATTATTATTTATTTCTTGTCACAATGCATTGTGATATTGCCTTCTTCATGAAGGATCCATGCAGTATTGGCTTAGAATTTGGCAAAAATAAGCTATTTTAAGAAGCAGCATAAATAAGTCTTACCATTTGGAACAACCTTTGCGTCCAAAGCCAATGGTCCCTTAAAATTCTGCCTTATCAGGCAGCTCACTAGTTTTTTTAACAAAGCTTATATCTGTGTATCCACTGCCAATCAAAACAGTGACCCCTCTTAAACTGTTCTTAAAACACTCTTCAAATCTCTCAGAACAGAATTGGTGTGGTTATTTGATTAAGATTTAGCCCACTGAAGCTCCCCGGACAGGCATCTGCCTGGGCCAAAATAGGAGGGTGGGAAGCCCAGAGATTAAGCGTGACACTCCCACTAATGCAGTCAAACTGTCACCCAGATCAAAGGGCCCTTCTAGAGATCGAGGGGAGTTCAGGCAGGTGTCCCCTCCTATTCCAATGCCAAGACAAGTGCATGAACTCTTATCGGCAGAGAGAGAGAGAAAGAGAGAGAGAGAGAGCTCAGTTACTGCCACTTCCCCAATTGCCTCCCTCTAGACATTTCACCACTGTGAATGATCACAACACATCCATCAAAAGCCAATTAAGCAAAATTCACAAGCAAGAGTGCTGATATTCAGAACAAGTGTGATATTGCTTTTATACAACAGTTCTGTAGATAAGAAGTTAATATTGAGTAACTGACATTTCAAACTGAATTGACTTTTTGTGTCTACTGACATTTTAGACACAAAAAGGCCAGTTTTTTGTCTATTTTTGCTCCGCTAATGACAAAAATCCCACAAGAAGCTAAAGCAACTACTGAAAGCCTGTCTAGAATGCCATAAATACAGACAACGTTCTAGTGCTGTTATACTATACTGTATATATAAAATAGCTTTCTTGCAATGGTTTTCAGATTTTCAGATTAGAGGACTGGAACAAAGTATTGTATAATAAAGAATACACGTGGCATCTAAAAGTTCTTTGAATATGTTTGGTGGCGTGCTCAAATGAGAGTCCACTTTAACAAATGAACCAAATCCGAACCTAGTTTTAGCCGATTTAGCCACAAACCCACATCTATCTGCTAACACATAACTCTGGCAAATATCTGAAAAATTCATGGAAAAATATTCTTATTAGTTAAGATTTTGTCCACAGCAGTTGGTGATTTATCCAAATGCCACTTGAGCAAACAACTTATTGGAGCAATGTTATTGCAACTGTTATGGAGTACAATTAAGTAAAATGTCACTTTGCTTAAAGAGTCCCGTAACCCTTATTAAGGTTTGATTTAGCTTTTGTGGCACTCCATATTATTTTATACAGCTCAATGATACACTCCAGAGGGAAGTGTTGAAAGGTTGCCAACTCCATTATGTTTATGCAACATTAAGCACATTTTTACCCTTCAGGAATGTACATTCACACACAGCTTTCTGTATAATTCCATACATTAATCACTTTTGTAACTAAAACATTGAAATGTAGGTTGATGCCTATGTAGATATATCAAATAAGCAACACACACACATGTGCAAACAGATTATGTAAATCAATAAACATCTTAAAATGGTTTGATTAAAAAATGAGCACATATGAAAATCCGTAGAAAGCAATATATAGTAAACAGCTGCAGCCAAGTGAGCAGCTTGTCAGAGGGATATATATATATATATTACCAGTAAATTTTTTAAGAAGTGGGTAGACAAAATTGTGGCAACACTTAATTTGATGTGTGAGTGTTACGGATATTACGTGTCATTAACATTAAGTAGTATAGTAACAATAGCTTGAAACTATTGTGGAGCTATTTGTAATTACACAGAGTAAGTTCATGTAGTTAACTGGTAATACTCTACTACTGAGGTAAATGGTTGGTTGATGCATAAAATGATCATAGACTTTCTCAAATTTCAGTTTAAAATATATATTAATGTGTGAGGCAAAGTGTATATCTCAGTTATAGTTAGTTAGTTAGTTAAGCATAAATGTATGTCAAATTCATTATATAAGTGTACATTCAAATGTAAATACTAATTCTTGAATAGGTATGAATTTATGCCATCTTAATGAGATGGTTGACCAGTTGATTACTTAGAATGTAAAACCATTATTAAGCTGCTAATATGAACTTATTAAACAATAATAAATCATTACAGTGGGTACAAAGGAATAACATACTCTTAGTATTTAGCCTATTAATGTATTAATAGGAACAATAATTTATAAATGATCAATTAACAATGGAACTAACACTTCACAAATACATTACTAAGCATCGTTATCATAAAGTGTTAAATCTTTGATAACTTTTTTTGCCTTCAGTAGCTCATTTTCAAAGGTCCTGCGTGAAACACATTTTTTATATGTCAAATATTCTAGGTAGTCTCCCAAAAAAATATAAGGTCATAAAATTCACATACATAATAATTATGAAATAATTAGCAAAATTTGTTAAAAATAGTTTTAGATGGAGTACAGCATGTCCAACTGCAGGACGTCAATGTCCCAAGAGTATTTCATGTCAACTACCCAGTTTCCAAGGTTGGGGAGTAACAGAGTACATGTAATGAGATTACACATTTAAAATACTAAATATTAAATATTATAGTTTACCACAAGTTACAATTTAAATCTTTGTAATCAGAATACAGTTACATTCAAAAAGTATTTTGATTACTGAAGAAATTACTTTGCCTTTTATTGCAATTTTTTATTTAATATTCAGTTGGAAGACATCCGTCCATATAAATGATGCAATCCGAGGAGCTTTTGAACAGTGGTGAAACATTTTCTTATGATTTGTTTCATTCGGAAGACTTTCACACTGTAGTGAGTGCAAAGGTGGATATGACATCATTGAGGAACTTTCCGTTTGGAGCTTAATAGTGTAGCTACATCGTGTTTGAACTACTTTCACAGATGAAACATAAATCCAATAAATACACAATTACATGCCTTGTCAATGTTTTTCAGCAGCAAAAATAGTTAACCAAGTGTAAATTGTCATGTGAACATTATATTTTATAATGAATTCTATGAAGAAAATTCATGTTAGAGCACAACTTTTTTCTTTAGTAAGACTATTGACTATTAGGGCAAAGATGTAAGGCAAAAATGGTTTTCCTAATGATAATTTAAATATTGTTTAATTGTAAAAATATCAAAAAATCCTTCAAACAAGATCAAATTGCTTAAGTAGCTACTTCATAAGATATTTAGGCTTTTTTCAGAGAATGTATTTTTACAGTGAAGTGTATTTTTGTTCTTTATTTACTTGTTTATAGTCAAAACAAGTGGAACAATCTGCCAGTGCTGAAGAAGTAATCAAAAGTATTTAGATTACATTACTGACCTTGAGTAATCTATGAAATACTTTAAAAAATATATTTTTTATAGCAGGTATTCTGTAATCTGTAGTGGAAGCCTTCCCAACTCTGCCAGTTTCATACAGTACAACAAAACAGTTGCACAATAAGCACATAATTGATATTATTTGGTACTTATGCAAATACGCAACAACACAAGCACTGTAAAATAAAGTGTTAACAAAATGATTCTATAGAATTTGAATCCATTAGCATGACCATAAATAAATACAGGTGATTTTCAAGGGATTTCAGTGACATCACATCCACAGATGCAGCTCTGCATGTGTGCAGGGAAACATAGAGCAAGAAAGGCAAGAGAGAAAAAACAATCAAAAGACACACAATTATTAAGAGGGCTGAATGGTTCTCATTAAAGCATATGAGTCCCAGCTGGTCAGAGATCCAGCAGGTCAGCTGTAGTTCAGATGAAGGTCTTGTGATCACGGGCTTGGCTGGAGATAGTTTGTGGGGGGTGGGGGGATGTGACTGATGGCCATGGGGTGAATTCCAAAGCTATAAATCTATAACTGGGCTTGACCCACAGCCCCTATAAAGTTTATTTACATTTTCACATTGTGTCCACCTCTAAAACTTCTACCTTTAGATTATTCAAAATGACACAGAGCAATGAAATCTGTCTGGTTTTTGCAAGGGTAGGTGGTTCAACATAGTTTATCCTCTATTGACTTGTATCTGCAAACTCTGCAAATGAATTGAAAGGATATTTTTCTATTTTGTGTGTTCTGGAGGAGAGATTCTAAATATGTCTCTCTTTTTTGTTGGTAAGGCTGAAGTGTGTAATTTCTTTGTTAAAATATGTTTTCCTTTTTCCAGCTTAATATTTTTGTCATTATTAACTGACCCTCATGTCACACCAAACCCATATAACTTTCTTTCTTTCGTGGAATACAAAAGGAGACTTTTTGAATTCTTCACATGGTTTGCCTTAATATAAGTGAATACTGACCCTGGTCTGTCAAGCTCGAAAAAGGACAAAAAAAAGCACCATTAAAACCATTAAAAGGTCATGCACTCTATTCCAAGTCTTCTGAAACAATATGATTACTTTGGGCACTGACTGGATTTAAATTCAAGTCAGTATTTACTCTCAATTAAAATAATTAAGTGCTTCAGTAAAATATGAAGGCTACATCGATAAATTACACCTCATTGGTTCTCACTGGTATTTCATGACCAGCCATGATGTTGACATAGCAACATTGGTTCAGCAAATGGTGGAAATTTGCAGCGGAAACAATCTATTTGTCAGAATAATGGCAAACAGGAGGAATGTTTGGGAAACCTGCACAAAACTAGAGCTGCAAGGAATTTAAAGGCCTTCAATGCGCTTTGCAAGATTTAATTTCAGAGTTTAACATTAACAAAACTTGCTCATTGAAGGCTCAAGTGCTCATTTGTCTATGCAAGCAAGTGTGGTCATAAACTTTATTTAGAGTAGTGATTTCCATCACAATCTGGACAGGTAACAGCTGAGCCTGTGTGTTTCCTTTATTTGTCTATTTTTATTCCTCCACCTTAATTATTCAAATCACAAAAAGCACATTTATTTGCTTACATTTTCATCTCCTTAGCACACAATGGCTGTCTGTTGAGTCATACCACCCCATTTAATCAGGGTCATGCTCATAAATTCTAAGGTAATGACAGAGCACAAAATACCCATGAAGGTAAAAAGAAGCAGCTAAGGCTGAGCACACCTTTTAGGAGGGTGTAAATAAATAAAACTAACATCCCACAGTTTGGCATTCCAGTAGCCTCAGCACAGATCTTTTTGATGTTGGCACCTGTAGTGAAACCTTGTTTGGATAGCCATAGGGTAGAGCTGCCAGGCATCCAGCCTTGCCAGAGAGCACAGTATACTGCAAAGGAGCACACGGGGATCCTCTCAAACACTGCGAGGGGAGATTCTAACACCTTGGCAGGGAAAAGAAGCTTAGTATTATTAGACCCCATCAAGGAAACTCTGGCTGACAATAAATCCCAGAGTGCTCACTGACGTGGACAGAGAGGGAGATATGGGGCGGAGTCTAACTATCTGCACAGCATCAAACGCAGTCATTCAACAGGCACTTCCATTGTCCACAGTACAACCGAGTCAAATATTTCAAAGGGATACATTTAAACCAGTGGTTCTCAACTGGTGGATCACGACCCCAAAATGGCCCACAGGTCTGTTCTGATTGGGTCATGGACAACAAGGAAAAAACAATGCTAAATGCAGTTAATAAAACTGACTATAGTCATGCAGATTTAGAATGGCAAAATAAACAGGCTTATGAACTTTTCAAACGGAGGAGAAACCGCTTTCTTTTGTTGTTGATGTCAAAAGCTGTGCTTCTAATAAAACTCTACCTGTCACTAAGTAATATGGCTTATATTTGAACAATATCTGGCATGTGTGTTCCATGTGTTAAGCTGCTAATGTCATGCTGTCTTCCATTCAAAGTGCAAAGAGACGCATTTGAAGTCAGACTTCCAACTTGGAAACTCGCACAAAATGTTCAACTCTGATTTTGCCGAGATGCAGATGCATGACGTCACGCAAACATGTCGGCATTTAGGGGGGTGAACAAAGTTAATAATAAACGTTCACTTTTATTAAATAACACCCCTCAATGAGTCAAAGTTAATTACATGATAATAAAACTCATTTAGCAAACATTTGCAGAGATAGGTGTTCAAAATGTGGTAAATTTTACTGCTTTTTCTGATCGTTCACTTTATATCAAACGCTGGCATTGCAGCATTGTTTATCTATTTGGTAAACATTTTTGGCAATGTTTTGGGTTGGCTTCCAATATCCAATTTAAAATCTGGTTTCTAAAGCAAAACTAGTTGAGAACCACTGATATAAACAGTAAAATTGCAAATGTGCTAAATGTTGATCATGAGAAAAGATAGATTTACAAAGAAGAGTTGAAAGTTGACTTACTATTAAAAAAATAATAAAAACATACCAGTAGTTTTAATCAACACTTTTAAATCAACAAAATGTTTGGTTAAAATGAATATGAATATATTAATATATGTGTATAGTAAAAAATTGGTCCTACAATTTTTAAATAACATTTGAGCTTTTTATTTAATATGGTCTCAAAATTAATGAGGTCTTAAAGGGGTCCTGAATTGGAAAATCACACTTACCATGATATCTTGACATATAAGTGTTCATAGCACTATAAAAACATACTGTAAATTTCAGAACCGAAAACGTATTCTTTTGTCCAAAAAAGGCTTTATTGAAACCAAGGTACCAAAATGGCTTGTTCTCTACTTCCTCCTCACTAATATGTAATAGTGAGGAATTACGTCAGCACAGACCAGCACATACTATATCGTCAACACTGTTTAGGCCTGCCCACCGGCCTTGCATTAGAGTAGTTGAGATTATTTTGGAGCAACAGGAGGTGTCACAATGGCCGGAAGATATCAAGACATTGTAAAGTGCCAGGTTGTGGGAAACTAGATCTATTGCTTTTGCGTTAGTGGCTGATGTTTATTTTTAATGAAGTCCTGGATCGCGTTTGTTTGCTCACTTCATTTTACCGATGATTCTTTCACAAACAAGATGAAGAAGGCTTAAATTAGACTTAAATTAAAAGTTGATGCATTGCCAACTATATTGGATCCGACAGTAATGTCGCAACAAACAAGTGTGAATATCCATGTTAATTGTTTTTCTTTGTATGTTACAGACTGTTAGATGTGTACTGAGTATTTGATTTGATCCTAGTGATTTTAGACGCTTGTGTATTAGTTTTAATGCACAGGGATCTCTAAGCATGATGGCACAATTGCCAAAGATAAATACCTAAAGAATATTGATATTAATGTATTTAGACAATCTCTTTCCTTTTAAATGAAAACATGACTCATTGTAATGAAGAACGTATGCGTTTGTCACTACACTGAATATATCATGAAAGATAATTTAATGACAAACACCGGAAACTTTTATCCTGTATACATTTACATGCTACACGGTAAGTGTATTCTTTCACAGTTCTAAATGTGATAGCACCATGTTTTTACACTTTATTTTGTACTGTCATGTGTTACTCAGCATTTGTAAAACACAGAAATGTTTCACATTTGAAAATACCGCCAACTATTTAACAAGATACACCATTGTGTTGCATCTTGGTTTAAACAACAATAAAAGTAATACTTATTACACAAATAGAAATTACAGTGATCACTTACCACGCTGTCACAGACTACGGTATCCTTTGTGTTTGTGGAGGGGGTTAATTTGGGATTAGACTCAGGCTGAAAGATGTAAGGATGAATTCCTCCGGTTGTCATTTTTTAACCATCTGAAGTTTTCAAAACAACCCCACATGCGCATAATGGAGGAGGCCTTTACACTTATCCACATGCAAAGATGTTACCCAATCACAGCAGTGGGTGTTTACACTGAAGTCTTCAAGAACACACGCCCCAAAAACTGGATAGAAAATGACCAATTATTCCAAAATTATGACTATTTTTAATTGAAAAATCACACTAACATTATAAGTGAACCTCAAGGAACATTACAAAATAAAATAAAAATCTAATTCATGACACCTTTAAAGGCTGCAAGCATAATACATTTTTACATTAAAACAAGCAAAATTGTGATTAAAATAGTTTTTGATGGAGTATTTTGTCAAACCACAGGACGTTAACTTCCAAAAAGTGTTTCGTGTTAGCTTCCCATATAATGTGAACACGCATATAAATTAGTGCATATGAAGCTGTCTTGAACATTTTTTATTTATTTTTTTCATTTAAGTTCTTATATTTGCTACTGAAAACCTTAGTGGGAGATGAAAATATGCCTTGAGCATTTGTTGCAGTTATAAAATAAAACAATTATTTTGTGAGCGGCCCTGTCAAAAGCATGGAAGCGGGAAATCAAAACTCAGCATAAAATAATCATTCAGCTGTGTTTTGTGGTAAGAAGGATGCACGGCCTTGTGTGAGAAAGCGGAGAACATGCCTTAGTTATTACTGCAGGAAGGCAATCTGTCAAATCTGGGCTGTTTTGGCATGGCAAATACCACTGGTGAGATCAGAGAGCCACATTCTGCTTGCAATTACTGCTAAAGGACCTTGGATGCAGGCAGCCTGCTATCAATTATTTCCCTGGCCTCAGATACTTGGAGATGTCAGACTGGTACTGTCTTCTGTTTTGTAACAGTACAGGAGAAGGTCCTGAACGAACGTCTTTCACACATTTGAATAGTTTACGCTATTAAACGAGCCATTACACACCTGCACACCTCCCATTTATTCTGTCGTTCTCTTCCATTGTCTTTTTACTAAAATTCACATGATCAGTGTTTGGGAAGATACTTTGAAAATAGCTTGTCAAGTTACTAAGAAACAGTAGCTATATTGAAGTTGCTGGGGAGAGGGGCATATCGAATATATATTTGGTGGGAGCACAACATTTTTTCAGATGACATACAATGAGGATCTCAAATTCTCTTACAGCATTAAACAGCTTATGAACAGATACATTAATGCTATACCACCAATAAAACAAAAAAACTACTTTATATACCAGAAAAACACACTTTAATGAAAAGTTTGACTAAATATTCAATTAATTTGGTATTCGAATATTTAAGCTCATAAAAAAATATTACAAATATACTACACAATATTTGTAAATACTATACACATATTCTATTATATTAAATGAAGGTAATTAATGAGAAAGAGGCATTGTAAAATAATTTTTTGTCATAAAGGTTGCGTCACCATTAAAAAAACAAGCTTCTAGTTATAATCAAAACAAGTTTATATCATGTCCTGTTTTTATACATTTACACAAGCAATGCATGAAACAAAAAAGAATAGAATGAAAGAATTTAAGGTTACACAAAGCGAAGAAAAATAAACCTCTAATCAAATAGACTGACACAGTTAACATACAGGACGAGTACTCTATAATAGTTATAGGCATATAATAGTTATCATGTTTATATTGTATCTCATGTTTTGAGAAAAACAAGCATATCCACATGCTCAGTAAACTATACTCATTTATACACACCAGTTAAATTGATGGAATGTCCCCTTACCTCAGCTAGCATAGTCTTTCTCGGATGCCATCTTTGTTGTTAACAGAAACATTGCAGGGATTACGTTGCTATGGGGACGCTGCTTTCTGACAAGCTGCACATATACAAGAGTAAAGTGTTACACCACTTATCCAGTACATTTAAACAGGAATCCAGCTTTCTCAGAGTAAGCCACATTCTCACAATAACCAACTTTTTTGGTGTCTATCTGAACGTACTGAAAAACAGAACTTTTGCTCAACAAATGTGGTCAACTTGTGTCCACACTCAACAGCGCCACCCAGTGCATTCTGTTATAACTGGCAGTTTTAATTTGTGTGTTCAGGATTTAACATGCATCTCACTATATATATATATATATATATATATATATATATATATATATATATATATATATATATATATATGGCCAGCAAAGCAAAACTTTTTGCTTTAACAAAAAGTTGTTGTTTTTTTGTTTTTGTTTTTGTTTTTTTTCATTTAAATTAACCATCCGAATGAAATTATTCTCTAAAATGAATCAGTCAGCAACAGGCATGTGGCGTCAACTTGCAGTTATTAAATTTATAGCAAGAGCCTAGCTATATATTAGGAATTGGCTTGCCATCCAGAAATAATCTATTGTTGTAGCCTGGTAGCTGGCTCGATAAAATTAGTCTAGCCTTACTTTCACATTAGCCTCAACAAGACAAGATGTAGATCTGTAATGATCAGCGGTATAATGATAATTTAAATATTAAGAAATCAACAATGTTAAATTTGGCTATGTACCTATGGTGTTGATGGTAGTTTTTAAATGTTCAGAGTTCATTTGAAAGTTCATGGACATCTGTTAATTTAAAGGCCAATTTGTTATTGAAAAAATTAATTAAACTTGTTCTTAAGAGAACAACAATAAAGTTTATCTTTCAACCAGTATTTTTATTATAATTCTTTACAGTAATAATACCGTATACCATGATAAAAGCTTCATCAATTATTGTGATGTGAAAATTTGATGTCACATGCTTAGACAGCAATCCAATGGCTGTCTAAAAGTTTTTATCGTGCTACTTGTTCAAAAAGTTGCTGGAAAAGCTACTCTGTTTTAAAAACAGGCTATCTTCTGTCTAGTAGTGCTAACTAGTAAGATTTTCACTTAAGCCTTATTGCCTTACTTCTAAAAAGTGTATTAAAAGTGCTGATGTTCAAAGCCATTGGTTTTAACAACTGTACATTCTGCCTAACTATTGGACCTTGCCCTTCGTAAGCGGACACATGACCCACTCATATGCGCAAGCATGCGGCAGTGCCTCATGCCGCCTTGCTTTAAATGATAATCACACAGTCAATAATTGATCACAGTATATCACATGGGTCTGCCAGAGATCTGCATATGCATCAATGAAGCGTTTATCTGAACAAGTGCTGCTGTGTAACCCTGCATCATTCCGGGATAAAAGGTAGCGTGGGGAAATTAATCATTTTTCCACAGCATGACAGCACTTTGGCCTGATGTGGATAACCCATCCCCTAGGGCAAAACTCTAGATCATCCAGGGCTGTTGCTTTGGCAAGAAATGGACCATTTTCCCCCTTAGTCCCTGCCAAGTCCTGGGACCTTATGGCTGAAAATTGCATTCTTATGGTAAGCAAATGTGCAGTAAAGCAATAGTGAAGTTGCATGAATCTATCAGAGAGGAAAGAGGAAAGGTCATTATTCAGAGTCAAGAAAGGAAGACATGCCTAGAAGGCTGACACATTTGCAGAGTGACCCTGCAAGTCAAACTAGGTGGATTGTTTGGATGCATGCTTACACATTAATATGGTTATATAAGGGACTGTGAAAGATTCAAACTGCCTTGATGACCTTTTCTAATTCGAGGCGGAACATATATGGCTTCTCTTTTCCTCAAACTTTTAAAGCTACAAACTTGTAGTGCTAAAACGTGAGCGCTAAAATAAACATCAAATGCTGAAGCAATGTTTTACATTGGTAGCTTACAAAAAATACTTTTGGAATGTTGACACTAAATACTAACATAAAACAGCAACAAGGCCTTACAATCCCTATTGAAATATAATGCACTTATTGTCTTTGGTTTTCCAGAAAAAGTCTAGCAAACTATCTAAAGTTTACCGATGAACAACAGAAAAAAACCTTTAAATTAAATCTAAATCAGTCAAAAACACGGTGCATGTTTATTCTAATAGGATGCCAATTCCAGGCAGTAAACATTGAATAATCTCTCTTTTCATCATCTCCATGGTAACACTAGCTTTTGTACAATACCAGCGATGAAAAAAATACAATCAATCAAATTTAGTTTGCTCTATTTTTTTCACCTGTACAGAGAACTTTTGCCTACTTGCATTTTCTCATCCATTGATCCTGTGGATTTTATTTTGATAGAAAATTACAGTTTGATTTTAAGACTTGAGTTCCTTTATCTCTCCATCCCTCAATGGGTTTAGTCATGCACAGAGAAGGTGCTTAGACCTTCCTAAAAGTCTTTCCTCTGAAGCGCAGGCAAACACAGGCTGTCAGCTGCCTTTGTGTGGGGTTTAGACTTTAGAGCTTAAACCCATTGCCCTATACATTTGGTGACCCCTTTTTCCCAAAACTGAAAAGTTTCTTCCAACATCAAACTCTGGATTGTCTTTGATTTCCTCTCAGGTGAAAGGAGTTTTAATGCCCAAGCAGTGGATCTGACAGACAAAAGGGAGGAGGGAAATGTTTAGTCACATATCAGGACCCAGTTACAACTTGACTGAAGCATTTTTCCTGCACATGCTAATTAACATCTCCCACTATCTCCCACCCCCTTAACAGCCCGTCCCTTCCCACAAAACTCTCTCATTTGTTTGGCTTTAGGCCTTGTCTTGCTTCAGGACAAGGGCTGACATATCAAGGCAAATCCATTTGCATGCAAATTCAGATCAAAGGGAAAGTCTCAGCCGATGTTTGTCACCTTTTTGTGAGAAATTTTAATTGTGCTAAATAAGCACCATTGATAGGTTCTTATAAGATGTTATAGTTCCCAATTAACAATTTAACAGTGCCTTGAAATTATTCCAGGAGTCCTACTCTGACAGGGTACCTGGATCACTTATTGTAGTGATTCAGTGTTATGGAGCCAGTAAAAAGTAAGAGTGGAAGAAAATGACCAGGTGTAGTCCAGCAAACATCAAAGCACAAGCTATTTGTCTGTGATGTCTTCATGAACAGAGTAGCCACATCAGTAACTACATCCACATCTTTTGTCTCTCCACAGGAGCTTCAGTAAACAGAACTATAGCAGTCCCTAATATTTTTTAAAAGCATTTTTACAGACAGTAAAAATAGATCAACACATTTTCTTAACTGGTGGGTATCGACCCAAAATTGTGTTGCAGGTCTGTTCTGATACAGTTGCAGACAGCAGGGAGAAACAATGTTAAACACAAATAATATACAACTAACTCTAGTTAAGATAGCAAATTGAATAGGTTTATTAACTTTTAAAATGTAGTCTAATTCATCGTTTGTTGTTGATGTAAAAGGCTGTGCATCCAAAAAACTTAGTCTGTCATCGCTAATACTTATTAAAAAAAAAAATAGTTTATGTTTTCATGAATTTACACAATTGTAAATTCAGCCAAAGTTGTGTTAAAAATTATGCTTATTGTTGGGCCTACACTGTATAATATGTTTTGGTACTCATGAATACGATAATTTAGACAGCAATCCAATGGCGGTTTAAGATTATTTATTTTTATTTTTTTATGAACTGCATGTCAACAGTTTGTCACAGAATGGGGTGTTTGAAGGAAGGACCCAAGCTAACCGGTTCTTCCTCATCCTCCATATACGGGAAATAGGAGGACTGGGGAATGGTGGTGTTGTGGGTGGGACGATGGTAATGCCCACCTGGGGAATCTTCTCCTGAAACTAATAATGAGAGACAAGGAGGAGGGGTGTGATGCAAGACTGAGAGACATGAGGCAATACAGAAACTAAAAAAAGCCACGCACACCCACAGACACAATTCCTGAATGACACGAGCACATATCGACAGAGACAACGGCAACATGCGCTTGTTCCAAATGACAAACAATATTGGACATTTGTGCGAGGGTTCGGCCACATATTAACATGCCGAACTAAGACCGAAGCGGCCGAACCCCAGCACAACATGACAACAAATCATGATCCGGATGCGCAGCGCAAGCGAGCATAACACGAAGTGTGCATGAGGTTGCGAGAGACAAAGACAAAACAATTGACACGAGTGCATACCACAAGAATGACATAAGAGTAATGCATTCATGCCAATAACCAACAAGACAAGCGAATGCATGACAGCGCCAAAAAAGGGCGAGCCATGCATTCTTACTAGAGTAGACAAAAAAAATAAAAACAATGTCAGAGCTCTGCCACAAAGATAACAAAACACAATCAACATAAGTGGCCGAACTCTGACACAGTTTATTTCAATTTTATTATCAAAAAGATGTTTAAATAAATGAATTCTTTAAAATTTTAATAAAATGAAAATATAACTATTAAATTTCAGCAAAATATTGTATTATTTTTATCAAATAAAGTGCTTTTGTAGAGAATCCCACAGCATAATCCAAAATACAGTGCTGCTTAACAAAGCATCACAGATGTGAGCTATATAATACAATACAATTACTATTTATTTATTTGTATTATTATTATTAGTAGTAGTAGTAGTAGTAATAAAGTGAATATTACATAACTTTAATGTATTGATATATTTGTGCCATTTTTTTATTTTCTTTTAATTATTTAAACTGAGCTTTTATTTTGACAAAGCTTTTATTTTTAAATGCTTCAGTGTTATAACTGTAGATTTTCAGTCTGGAAAAGCCGGAAAAGCTACATGACTCAAAGTGATTATTAAACTGCAAAGGCTGCTCTTTAATTAAACTAGTTTGTATTCTATTTGTGCCTTGCGCTACAATGAGAATTTGCGCTCTGTTCACTGTCATTTGCTACAGACAGAGCCCGCAATCCTCATAACAGTGTTTTCCATGTATGAGCCAAGGAGGAGTAATATAAGGTATGTGCAGCTGGCATTAGTACAGGGACATCCCTAATATTAAGTCGTATTTTCAAAGAAATCTAACATAATTTTGTGAGGTTTAAGCTTAAAAGAAGAAAGAATTATTTGACAATGGGGTAAGAAATGTATTTTTTTTAATTTTGAATCAAGTCTGTTCTCTTACCCCATTGGCAAATAGTGTTTTCTTGTTTTACATTACTACATTTTGTTAGACTTCTGTGCTAAATATGTTCACTAGAAAATAAAACTAAAAAAGATAATCTTTTTTTTTTCAGTGTATGAGCAACAATATAATTATTATTTTTTTTCCTTAACAGGATGATTAGGAAAAATGATAATCTCTGAAATATATGTTATATCATTCTGCTTCAAGTAATTTAAACAAGACAAAAATACTGAGTAGGATTTTTATTATTATTATCATTATTATTTGCAGTATATGCCGTTCAAGATAATATTAATGCATTTCAACACTAGATTTTAAGAACATTTTAGTTTACTTCTGCATTAAAAAATTCTGGTATTGTATTGGGTCTCCACTTAATGTCTAATGTAAAATCTAGTCCTGAAGAGAAACCAGAGAGTTCTCATTTAATTCTTAAATAAGTTGAATTCAAATGAATAGATCCCTTTCAGAGGTGACCCGCAAAATCTATCTCTTCCATACAGACCTTGTAATGTTCCACATTATAATATAAAATCTACTTCTATGAGAGTTTGTCACATATCAGCTGACAAGTGTGGTGCTTTACTAAAATTCACAGACGTTAAAAAACTTTAACTGTTTCCAGGGGAATGCCATGCATGGTTGATATGCGGCAGATCACAGAAAATGGCCACCGCAGCTCGCCTGCTCCCATCAATCAAGCAGCAAATGGCTCTTCAGACACTCCCACAATTCATTTTCCAGGGCGCCTTACGTGACTACCATTTTCAAAATAACAAGAGTGAAAAAAAATCAGGGTAGAACAGAGGGCTTTAAAATCACTGCCAAATGTTCTCTTTTAACAATGGTCTCAAAGCACATCATTGAATGAGAAGCTCCACCATATCCCCGGTGGACTTCAGAGGTGAGCAAGAGTGGGATTTCTTCTTCAATGCTCGTCCCATTTGAAATTTTTACCGTCCATCGAGACAGACATTCTTTTTCCTTTTCTACGCTCCCCTCCAAACATACACTGGCCTGAATCAGATTTACAGCAACTGTCAAAGTCAGGGATGACAGACAAATTCATCTTCTCTTCATGGGTTTACATCCCAGGCATCTGCACTGCTGATCTGGCCTTAACAAGCACCAGGTCTCTACAAGCTGTCTTTTAAAGTTGATGTTTTCATGGTTGGAGATGAATTGGCCTGTCATGAGAATCTATTTATACAGCAGTTAGAGGGTGGGGCTTTGGTTCCAGGACAGCATGATTTCATGGGCAGAGGTTCCCTTGAAGCATCTGTTAAAATCTACCTCTGTCAGACCAGTGACTGCACTGGATTCATCGAAAACCTTTTTCTTTTAAAGTCAAAATGAAATAAAAATGGACCACATTTACTTTGTTATGCATGTTCCAGTGTTTATTGTGAACAATTCATTGGTGCATGCATAACGATACTAATGGGACCAGTTGGAAATTCTGTCATCATCAGACAACAGAAAGCCATTATTGTTTGCTTTGTTAAATATTACCTTGCCATTGATGCGTCAAAAGACATGCTATTGAAGTGTTATCAATAAAGACACACTTGTACAAATATTTATGACTTGTTTATTTAAAGGTTTGATTTCAGTACACTAATGATTGCAAATAAATGTGTGATATTTTCCTGTTTGTACAGCTTGCTTGAATAGAAACTATGACCCTCCATGACACAGTTTCAGGGTTTAGCCTAGAAAAACATATTTGATTACATTTTCTTTGAGCAAATAGTATGTGCAATTTGAGGTGCTGTTTTCTCTGATTTTGTCATTTGAGTCACTTTACAGGGTCACAAAGAACTTTGAGTGGTATAAACAGATTTACACATTAAAATGTATAATGGGAATGCAAAAACAGTGACCTGCCTTGAGTTGAGGTGTGAAAATGACAGTGAAATCAGCCCTTAAACAGCAGATGAAACTGACTCCATGACTTTGCCATAGAGGGAGTTTGCGCTGTAATTCATCTTAAAATGGATTGCTCTGTCACCTCCACTAACACTTACTGAGAGCACCCATCAATACTTTTTGTCAAAAGCTGCACACTAGGTAAGATGCACCATCAATCACTATTTACATAAAACACAAAAAGGTAGGTAAGCCTGCTAGAGGTTGATTTTACCTGGAAAGATTTTCTGAGGACATGGGTCAGCATGTGCAGACAAAAAGCAAATAAAGAAATGTTATGGTGTCAGTCATAAACATTATATATGAAAAATATTTTTATGTTCACAATGAAACTACTACTGCCAATTTTTATTTTATATATATATATATAAATAATGAACTATTCCTGCCCTCTGACCCTACCATTTGGAGCAAATTATGCTTAAAGTACCAGCTAAATGCAAGGCATATTTTGGGAAATTCTCACTGGACATGTTATTGCCTTAAACAGACAGACAGAGGGCAACTGAACAAAATACAATTGCTGTTGTCTTGAGAAATGTTTGTCAAAGTTTAACTACTTTTAAATTCACACAGTGTCTTAAAAACACAGTGCTCATGATGCAAGGTGCTTAAAAACAGCAAATAAATTGGTACTTTTATTCACCAAAGTGGCATTTATCTAATCACAATGTATAGTCAGGACATTAATAATGTGAAAAATTACTATTACAATTTGAAAAAAAAAAAATCAGATCTTCTTAAACTATTTCAATGAGTTCTCATAAAAAAAAAATCCTCCATGTGCAGCAATGACAGCTTTGCAGATCTTTGGCATTCTGGCTGTCAGTTTTTCATACTCAGATACTCAGATGACATTTCACCCCACACTTCCTGTAGCACTTGATGTGGATGTTTTGTCAGGCACTTCTCACACATCTTAAAGTCTAGCTGATCCCAAAAAAAGCTAATTTGGTTAAGATCCATAACACTCTTTTCCAATTATCTGTTGTCCAATGTCTGTGTTTCTTTGCCCACTCTAACCTTTTCTTTTTGTTTTTCTGTTTCAAAAGTGGCTTTTCTTTGCATTTCTTCCCATAAGGCCTACACAAGGCCTGTGCTGAGTGGGTAGAATTCAATGAAGCTGTCAGCTGAGAGGCATGTGAGGCATCTATTTCTCAAACTAGAGACTCTGATGTACTTGTACTCTTGTTTAGTTGTACATCTGACATCCCACATATCTTTCTGTCTTTGTTAGAGCCAGTTGTTCTTTGTCTTTGAAGACTGTTTGTATGAAATCTTAAGTTTTTCAAGCATTGTATAGCCTTCATTCTTCAAAACAATGATTGACTGACGAGTTTCAGAAATCTGTTTCTTTTCTTGCCATTTTTAACCTAATATTGACCTTAAGACATACCAGTCTATTGCATACTGTTGCAACCCAAAAACAAACACAAAGACAATGTTAAGCTTCATTTAATGAACCAAATATCTTTCAACTGTGTTTGATATAATGGCAAGTTGTTTATGCAAGTGAACTGTAGTACTACAATAGAATGTCTATGCAATGCACACAATAACACCATAAACTAAAACATAAATCAAGTATTCAATAATGATGGGGATAAAATATACTTTATTTAACATAATATGCAATATAACAGAAACAAGAAGTCAATTTCAGAAGTCATACATATTAGTAAACATGTCACATCAACTTCCCACAGTTCACACTTGCGTAATGTTCTAATCATACAAGCATGACAAGCAACAGTAGCTTCAACAATCCTAGCAGACAACATATCAAAGCATTATAGCAGGTAAACAACTTTGCCAAATGGTTAACATATAAACATCCATCCAGATTGCTGTCCTGAACTGTGAGAGTGTGACTGACTGTACTGAACATAGTTTTCTTTCTGAGAAAAAGCTCAGAAAATCTTTTTAAGAAGCTCTTATATCAAGACTTCAAATCGCAATACTTACAGAAATGCAATACATATCTAATCTGCAAGGAAATATCATTGTATTATTGAATCGGGAGGTCTGTGGCAATTCCCATCCTTAATTATTACTTTTAATGCTATTATTATTATTATTATTATTATTATTATTATTATTATTATTATTTAGTTAAAACATTTTCAGATTTCAACAAGCAGTTGCTTAAAAAAACAACCATGATTCATAAGTATCCTGTGCCGTGCCAAAACTTTTCTCAACCCCTTTCATCACTGCCTTTCAAGCATGTAAAAATAAAACTGAGCAAACTATATTCAATCAGTGTTAACTGTGTCATATTGTTTAAAAAGCAACTGTAAGATTTGAAGACTGCAAAAACTAAACTGGACTTGAATGACAATTAGAGATTAACAAATGTAAAAAATGTATTGTAAATCACTCACTCCCATGATTAGTTCACTCAGACAGAATTCATAAGTATCAGAACAGTTTCAACACAAAGCTCTCAAGAGAGAATCCAGCAGGGCTCAGTGTTAAAGAAAGCCACAGCAGCAGGATGAAAGATGTTCCCTTAGTCCTCCCAGCCAGGGCCTGCTTCACAGTGTTTGGACAAGTGCAGAGAAGTCGGAGGAAATAAATATTTCAGCCCTCTACAGACTCTCAAATCCATTCAGATCTGTGTGTAAATAAGCCCAATTTGATATGAAACACACACACATCGGCTGTAACTTGTGGTGAAGCGCTTCAGATGTTTGTCACACTGGAGGTAAGCTTTAACACCATCTATTACTGCTGAGTGATTTACTGTGCTTGTATAACGTCAAACACTCAAACACTGATCTCATGACATCATATACAGTGCTGTGACAGCAGGTACATGGCCAACCAGTGCTTCTTTATAAATCACTATAAACAGTTTGGACACATATTGAGAGGATTCATTAATTTATAGGGATGTTTCAACAGTCTGTGTAGTTTTTGGATCCAGGCCCCTACTTTATTTGATACTCTGACACGCAATGCTTTCTATGATTAGATTTGAGTGCAAAGAAAACATTCCCTAAGTCAAAGTGACACAGTTCGGATGCACGAATTTGAAAATGCTGCTACAAATGTACAGAAATATGTAAAAGCAAAACACCTTCGTATTCACACACAAACATAAAAACATACACAAACTTTCCTTCTTTCTCCCTGTCTGTTTTTCGCACGCACACCAAATTCAATTTGGAAACCATCATCGAGCTGCAGAGAGGCGGACAGGAAAGTCATATTGGTATAATGCTCATATTATCAATCATCTTGACGTTTTATTGGCTTTATCTCTGTACATGCCATTAAAATTATGTCTGGCTCAGCCTGTCAGGGGGCAAACATTAAACAGACCAGGATTAAAATGCACATCTCAAACAAGTCTCCCTCTCCCTCTTAAATGACTTCCCAGTCAACAGAGCAAGCGCTTTAGACTTTGAGAAATGCACCAGATGTTATAAATCAACACTTTCAGTGACAGGCCTATAACGTCACATTTACAGAGATGCAAAATCTCTCCTCGATTCATCTAGTGCTGCATTAAAAATTAAAGTGAGTAAAGTGGACAGTTATGAACTACTGGATACCCTTAAATATGTGCACTCTTCATCAGACGTCACTGGCGAACACTTCATGCATTGGACTGATATGCTAATAATAGCGTTCATAAGAAAACATTCATATTACTATTTGCGCCAATAAAATCATTTTGGTGGATCGCTAAGCTGTGAGGAAAGTATATCCATAAAGTATCCATATATTTACAGGCAAGCATCAATCACATTTTCTTTAGTTATTTGTGCAATTTTTTTGGTGCCTCTAGTGGCACAGAAATTGCACTTTATCTTTAAATGAAGAGCAGATTAATTATTGCTATTAAAAAAAATCTGATAACACATCTAAATCTCACACATGTGCTTTGTACAACAAACGATGAATCCAAAAGCAAATGAACTTCGAAAAGTATTCTATAAATAGTGAAGCCCATTCCGTTCTCCACAGCCCCTCTCCATCCCAATGCAAGGCAGTCGCTCCAGGCAACTCATCAATACTGCACTGCTGCACAAAAGATGCCCAGTTCGTCTTTCTTGTAATCTGGTGAAAATCTACTTTTGTGAGAGAGCACTTCACATGCAGTCATGAAATATGTTATTGTGTCTATCCTCTTCCCTGGCGAACAATGTTGGCCTTTCTGTTGCTGAGTGAGGCCTGCAGACACCCTGCACACTCACTCAATGGACTCTGTTCACCAAGCATCTCAGCTTTGGACCATACTAAAATAATTATGACATCATTCATTTGGCATATCATTTTCGCACATGGGGACGAACATATTTTTTGACCCAAGTTGAATGTAGTGGAAGAGGCCCAGCTGAACAAACTCAAAGTCCTTTTTAATATCCAAATCTCTTCTAGCTTCAGTTAAATATAAAATGATTTATGGCCCGCGGCGATCTTGATGGAGAGCCTTGCAAAGTTGCATCATTCCATTTAATTCTATTCATGAGCTTTTCGCTTTTTTGGCCGTTTGTCAAATTTCTCCTTTATTCATTGTATTGGGTGAAAGATGGATTCACTAGGATAATGCATCAGTTCCAGCTTTCCACTCTAAAGAGACTAGCACATGATATTGTGTATGAACAAGGGTAGGCGATGATATTTGTCTTTATAACAAAACAAAGGAACCTTATTTCTATGTGGTTAATGTGAATGCATGGTCTAGCCTACATGCTGATCCATGACCATCAGTTTGAGGAGATACTGTATCATGAGACTCTTCATTTAGAATTGCGGTTTCAGATTATTTGTCATGGTAACAAAACTATATCAGACGATACCAATACTAGTAAAACTTCATGATTCTTGATAACAATTTCAATACCACATAAAAATCGATAATTTAACAAACTTTATTTAAATTGGAGAAACTAATAACGTAATAAGTACGTAGCCTCAAATATTTCTCTAATAATAAACTTTTTTTTCAAGTAATATTTAAGTATTAATCAGAAAAAAGATCAACAAATATTCTCTTATTCTTGTTAATATTGTTGTTACATATTATGCAGCAGGTCTATTAGGCTGCATTTACATAGCAAGATTTGATATTTTTCACAAAACAAACTGCAGGGTGCAAGCAGTCTTCAAAGGCCATGCACGCAAATACTCATGTGAGTGTTTGAAAGTAGTCAGCTGTTGGTCAGATAGCACTCGGATAATTAAGTCAATACTTAGTATTATGAATACTGTTGAAAGAATGGCATTTGACATTTTTTTTATAGTAGTATCGAATTGACACCAAAGTACCAGTACTATTGACCAGTGATAGACCAATATATCTATCGGTCAGGCCAATTAATCTGCTGATATTTGGCTATTTTGAGTTAATCAGCAGCAACCAATGACCATGCTTGTTTGGCTGACAAACAGAAGTCTTAGTTTCCGGAGTTTCAGTTCAGTGATAGACATGTATATTGGTCAAGCCCAGTAATCTGCTAATGTTTGGCCAGTTTGAGATAATCTGCATCAACCAATAACCATTAGTTTCCCAAGTGTAAATTCCTAAAAAGTTTTTTGATCGCTAAAATAAAGCTATATTATATTATAGCTGTCGACCGATAGTAGATTATGCTGATTTTTGACCACAAGGTGGCACTGCCCCGAAACCTTTTGAGTCCCTTCAGAGCATGGTGCCAAAGACACATACTGAGTTTTGTAATGACACCAATTCATTCATAAAATACAGCATTTTATGACTAAATTCAAAATGGCTGACATCCAAAATGGCCGACATTGGAATTTTTGATATGGTTGGACTCGCTTTACCCCACTGAATTTAATAAGACCAATTTGATGAGAAGAAAAATTAGCTTTTTTCATATCTCGCAACCACTAGGTGGCACTGTTCCAAAACTGAGGAGGCAACCTCAAGTCATGGTGCTATGAATACGCTAAAGCGTTACAGAGATATACCCTCATGTCCATTTTGGCATGCTCTTCATCCAATTCGTTGAAGCGCCATTCGAAAACAGTATGGTTTATCAAAATTCTGTGAACATCTTTTTTTGCCGTGAGTGTCTCTAGATGATGCAGGTCAATTTTCGTGCAAATCGGACAAATGGCCTAGGATGATAGAAAATTATAGAAAATTATATCATAGGGTGCATTCGAATTGTCTTGAGCCAAGGAATCATAGGAAAAAATAATTTAATTTCTAGGACTCACGGTTCAAAAGTTTTTAACATAAACGTGAGTGCAAATTTGGGCAGTTGGTGGTGCCACAGTGTCTCGCACCCATTGTGAAATTTGGTAGAGGATCGGTGATGATCTGGGGGTGCTTCAGCTAGGCTGGAATTGAATTAATCAAGCCACGTTCAAAGTTATCCTGGAATAAAACTTGCTTCCTTCTGCTCTGTCCCTGCAATGTTCCCCAACTCTGAGGATTGTTTTTTCCAGCAGGACAATGCTCCATGTCACACAGCCAGGTGTGGCTAAAGGTGTGGATGAGGATCACCGGATAATGACTCTGTTATGGCCAGCCCAATCTCCAGACCTGAACCCCATTGAAAACCTCTGGAATCCGATCAAGAGTAAGATGGATGGCCACAAGCCATCAAACAAAGACGAGCTGCTTACATTTTTGCACCAGGAGTGACGTAAATTCACCCAACAGCAATGTGAAACACTGGTAGAGAGCATGCCAAGACATATGAAAGCTGTGATTGAAAATCAGTATTATTTCACCAAATATTGATTTCTGAACTTTTCCTAAGTTAAAACATAAGTATTGTGTTGTTTAAAAATAAATATGAACTTGTTTTCTCTGCATTATTCGAGGTCAGAAAACAGCATCTTTTTGTTATTTTGACCAGTTGTCCATCCATCCAACCATCCATCGTCAACCGCTTATCCTGTACAGGGTCGCGGGGGGCTGGAGCCTATCCCAGCTAACATTGGGCGAAAGGCGGGGTACACACTGGACAGGTCGCCAGTCTTGACCAGTTGTCATTTTCTGCAAATAAATGCTCTAAATGACAATATTTTTATTTGGAATTTGGGAGAAATGTTGTCAGTACTTTATCGAATAAAACAGAAATGTTCATATTACTCAAACACATACCTATAAATAGTAAGATTGCTGTCGTCTCTTAATTTTTTTCAAATTATTCTGGCAAATCGGTAAACTACTACTTTCACCTAGTGAGATGGAAAAAGTTAACAAAAACTACCCTCTGCTCATCGGTGCTTTTGATGGGCAGAAATTAAGTGAGCACAACCAAACAGTGTGTGTATGGATTAGAGATGCAGTGGGTGTCTGGGATTGCAAGGATAAACGGTGGTGGTGAGTGTGAAGAGAGGTGGGGGGCTGTAGTGAAACCATGTTTGGGGTTTAAGACGATGCTCCCCCTCAGATGAGCACGAGGGCTTCCCCTGAGATAACGAGAGCCCTCTTGCTGAGTCGCTGGGAGAACCAGCCACCGCATGTGTCTGCAGGATAACAACACCTCCACAGGAGCCATAGTCAAAGAGCTTTCAGCATGGCGAGATGAGAAATAACACCTCTCACTAAACACAAGCCAGATCTGAAGGTGGAGGGGCTACCAATACTCAGTCTGTTTACCTGGATGTGGACCCTAGCACTCATCAATAAAGTGATATGAACACATTTGTTACATGTGTTCACTCAATATCTAACATGTAGCATGTGTTACACTCAATATCTCTGCTTGCTTTAACAACCCCGACAAAGGGTCCAAAACTAACACTTGCAAAGTGACAATATTTGTCTTTGAGTAAAAGCAGACCGGTAACCTTTTTTAGGAATTACAACATAAAATGTGGTTTAAATCACAATATAAACAACTTTTAAGAAAAAATGGCCATCAGAAGCTAGCTATAGGAAGCCTTTTTTCTTTCCTTTACTGTCATAACTCCAGAACTCTAAGTTATGACATATTCTTGCAGTTAAGACACCAAACTAAATATATTTCTTAATTAAATAATACAAATGATACTTTCATGGCTGTTAAGAAATAATTATGGCCAGTAAATTTCCTTGATTCAGCCACAATTGGCAGGTAAAAAGATATTTTTTTAACCCTGACTACCTGTGACTACATATAAGACCTCCATGATCTCCTGTTTGATTTGATTTTCACATGAATTCTGACTTCAAAACTACTATTTTAAAGTCTTTCCATGCATGTTTGATTAGTATATTATTTCAGCATAAGTTTGGCCTCATGTAACCACAAAAGAAATCCTGCTCTCAACTCCCATTCTAGGCTGAGAAGAGCTACATAGAAAGCAGTGTCATGTAATGCAGCACATTATGAAATGCATGATCTTTTCAGACACTTACTTTAGTAACAGCAAAATGGCACTAACAAGTATATCATTATACAGTAATGATTACAGCATACAGAGGTTCTAAAAAACAAATAAGTGGTTGTAAGGTGTTAGAAATAAAGTCATACTCATGATCTCTCAACATTCAAAGTGAATGTGGCATGTACTCTTTTTTTATTTTATTTTATTTTTTTTTTTTACATTCAAGTTTACGTGCACCACAAGTCTACCCTGGACAGATTGACAAACCCAACAGCAAAATGGATTGCTGTGGACTGTAGGCCAGTGATTGGTTTATGTTCAATGATTGAACAAACATTATAGTGGCTTCTAAAGTTTTTTTTTGTTTGTTTGTTTGTTTGTTTATGTCTTTTCAAAGCTTTACTTGTCTGAAACAATAATGTCTTTGAATTATCTTTATTTAGAGGCTCTCAGCAAATATCCATTTATTTGCACTTGATTTGATTAATTAATTAGCATATCATGTAAATCATGACATTTTACTCCTTTGACTCCTTCCTAATGGTTCCATTTTATTGTTACAGTTTAAGTAATTCTATCATTAGGCTTAGTGTTGTCAAAAGTACCGGTATTCCGGTATCAAGTCGGTATTAAAATAAAAAAGATGAAACGATACCAGTGATTCTACAGTACCGGTAATACAGAGCAACGACTAAATTTGGTACCCGCACACAGTCTTACTGACACATGACTGCTTTCAAATGGTAACACGCTTATTTGAGCATGTGCTCTGTTACTCTTTTTACACTGAAATGCACTGGAAACTGCACAGACTATGAAAATCATTCATGTTGTATGAGCGATGACAGAGCAGAGCACTAATCCACTCTGAAGTGTTATTTTTATATAATTAAACCATAGCACTTGCACTTTAACGATCACACTGGGCCATGTAGTGAACTGTTTATCCTGAGAAGTTAAACTTACTTCAAAAATACAAATCAAAATAAAAACACAATTCATAATAAAAGCTAAATGCCTGAAATTGAAGTAATTGCAACAGAAATATATTATAATTGTATAGTACAATGTAATCCTCACTGTAGAAATATTAATAATAATAATAAATAATGAATAATGATTGTAATAATAACAAAAATTAAGCAATATATCACAAGCAAGTGTGCTTTTCTACTGAATAAAAGTTGGTTAAACAAAATGCAATATGTTGATAAGTAATTGTTCTATTTAATTTTTTTAGACACCATTTTGATAATGAAATTAAATGAAATTTTAAAACATGAAATTCTGGAAAAATACTGAAAATTTTAGTAGGGCCCTGCTTAAAAACAAACCGTGAATATCTTTTAATGTATTATTTTTATTGAAATGTAACATTAAATAGGCTAAAGTGTTTTCAATAGCACATTATCATAAAAAAAAAATACAAATAAATCTGTGGTATTGAAATTTATCAAAAATCTTGAAATTTCAGATATCAGTACAGACTACTGAAATTGTGGTACCATGACAGCACTAGTTAGGTTAATGGTACCTCCTTTCAACTCCATGTCAATTCCAATCTAGTTCAAGCTAAATTTAACATTATTTTCTTCATTGTGCGTGTTTCATTGATACCTGTCAGGCCCTCCATAGCTTCCGGATATTCTTTTCATTTTCAACACCTCCAGCCACCTCCCATTGGTTTTACAACTTCAAAACACACCTCATAAAAAAATCTGGAGTTATCTGACATGTGTCCCCCTACCCGGATGACATGCCAACACCAAAGGCCAGCATTGATTTTCTGTAAAGCAGGGCCGGATTAGCCCCCTTTAGGGCTCAGCTGCCTCAGCATGGCCTGAGGGCTGCTATAAAACTAATTATTAATTTAAACTGCCTGCCTTGCTTGTCGAAGGATCCACATTTGCAACACACAACCAACTGGTTGTGACTATGATTCTATAGAGAGAGCGCAGTATTTAAACTATATATCGGCAGTATGCTGGACAAAGACACGCAGTTATGTAGCACATCCTTGCAAAACGGCCTAGTGATGCATGGCACGACTTATTTCTGGCAATAAATCTAGATGCAGCTCCCCTCTATTATTCTTCGTACTTCATGCTGAATCGAACTCTCCAATAAGGACCACATGTACCGAACTTTCTGATGGACAGGCACGGCGTAGAGTGAAACACTGCCACTGCATTTAAACCCAAACACAAGCTCAAAGCACCTACTACTGTACACTGAACTAGTGGCAGACATTGAAGCTATAATTTCCTCAGCATGATTTTATCAGAGGCTGAGAGCCAAGTGGCTTGGTAGAGCTTTTTTAGGCCTAGACCTCTGTTCAACTACAGCTACTACTTCTAGCTTTTTAATATATAAGACTTAAGATAAGTAAGTTCATGAGTAAATTGGGAGTAATTTGTGTAAAAAATGGACCTTTCCAAAAAATATCCAACAGATTCACAAACGTCGCTTACACCCCAGATGTTTTATTAAAATGTGTATACTAATACATAAACATTCTCTACGCAAGTACGTGAATGCAGATGTGAGCACTTGGCCACCACATTGTTAACGCGCAGTCCAGCTAAACATGCTTAATGTACTTTCTTGAGTTACCATGGCAGTTCACACTAATCTCGCTATAGCGCCCCTTGTGGAAACAATGAGATAGCAATGCATATTTGCGTTGTGTTATGAATTGAAATGCATATAAAACATAGTCAGTCTCCAAAATATGTGCATGCAATGTGATAGGCCTGAAGAAAGTCTTTGACAGTGGCCAACAGGTGCATGAGAAGTGTTCATTTATAAGTTATCTAATAAATAAGTTATCAGTTGAATGTGATTTATCAATGCCTACAGTAAATTATCAAAACTTACATTATAGAGCACATAGTCCTATCGGTCATGTCTAGGCCCAAATATACTTCATACGAAATCGAAGAATGTATGGGTGTGACGTCATTTAGAACTAAATCTGGCCAAAAGTGAATCTGCATTCGTTTCGCTGGCTTGTAACAGCTCGTCTGGATGAACCTATGAAAACTTCTAACCGACTGCTTACCTTCTTACTGCCATTGGTCCATGTCATTGGTAGGTGTGACCTAGAGCTCCACTTACCTTGACGCCAACAGCTCATTCTGTTTATGTTGTTCAGTCAGTCAAAATCAGTCAAGAAGAACACACCGGCATCAGTTATTAGCGATTTGGTGCAAATTTACCTACATCTGTAAGATCATTCATGTAGAGAAATTTTCCAAGACCATGATTTTTGGTTTTGTTTAATTAGTCTACAAAAGGAATCAAATCAACTCAAATACTCTCAAGTGCCCATTCACTCATGTGCCATCTGCAGTGAAAGCCATTTACTCAACTGCCCAAAGTAAGGTATGCCTATCATCAATCTTTTGTCTTAACACTTTTATACACTCATCTTTCCAGTAGTATCAGGGTCATTATAAATTATAATAACAGTGTAACTGGCACATATTATGGCCACATATAGCATGTTAGTGCATTAGCGCCATGAATTCAAAATGTAAACAAGACCAATTAAAACGTTTCTACTGCATATACTTTCAGCATTGAGTGGTTAAAACAGCTTCTTTAACTGACCTCCTGTGAATTCTACTCATAGAAAGATGCATAATGGCATTGATAACATATTTTAATATCACATTAGTTAAGGTTTTACAAAGCGTCCTCATATTTAAATGTACTTCTAAATGCTTCCCACAGCAGTGTGGAAGGAGTCTGAATGTTTGCAAACAATATACCATTGCTCGGCAGTTCAAAACTTATTTTATTTTTACCACTGTACAAAGAACAAATAAGAACTTCTCCAGACGAATATCGAGAGATATACATGACATGAGATACCTATTTGACTTGAAAGAAAAGGATGATTCACTATTCCTTTCAACAGATGTAAGTACTTTTCTTTTTTACAACTGATATAATCCATGATATAGCATGATAGTTAAAAGAAAAACTGTCTACAAGAAGATAACCATGTCTTAATACAAGGGATGCGCTGATCAGGATTTTTACAGCCGTTACCGATCACCGATCTACCCATTAAACCTTTTATCAGGATCTCTGTCATAACTGGCTATATGTAAGCTTTCTGAACACTGTCACTATTAACTGAATTTTCCTCTTCCCATTAATATCACTTTGCCTAGTTTTTGCTGCAAAAATAAGTTTAAAAGGCTTATTACATTTATTTATTTATTTACTAATCCTTTAAAACAAGTTTAGCCTAACAACATATGATTTATATTAAGATAGAAAAAATGAATAACCCACAGGTGCAATTAAACTTAATGTGACATTTTTGGTTATTGATTAATTGTCGTTATTTTATATAATTAATATTATTCCTATTACTGTATATTTCCATTTTAAATTTACATTATGTTAAATACATTATATTGTGGTCTCTTAATATTGTATAAAGATTTATTATATTTATAAATTGCTTCCCTGCCTTTTCAATTAGTTGGATTAGTTGGATGATTGTATTAATAGTTCATTTTATTGAGTTTTAATGAGGGGAACACCCTCTCTCTCATGAGGGTAAGTGAGTAAAGGAAATAATTTTGAATGCTTTAGCAAGATGAACCAGTATATGTATTTATTTCATGGCATTAAATTCTGACCAGCGAAAAATGGTTGCTGGCAATTGAAAGCAAAGTCAGCGGTAAGCACATCTTATATTATGCCATAATATTTAATCCTGTCACAAAGCAATTTATATTGGAAGATGTGAGAAGGGTCCATTTTAATAGCCAAATTAAAGGAATAGTTCACCCAAAAATGACAATTCTGTCAAAATTTACACATCCTTGTTCACAACCTTAAGTGACTTTCTGTCATATGCTGAGCAAAAAAAAGGATATGTTTTAATGAATATCTCGAGCTGTCTTCTCAATACAATACAATGGCAAGCTTATAACAGGACCAAGTATCATAAAAGTAGTCCATGTGGCTTTTGTGTCATATTCTATAAGTCGATATTGTGTAATGAACAGAATAACATTTATGTTGTTATTCACCATCAAATCAAATCATTAATAAAGCATATGTATAAGTCAAATGTGGAGGCTACGGCTATAGCATCAAACCTTGAATTCAGAAGACTGTGCTGGCCGTTCTTTTCCACCTAATTACAGTAAATGGGACTGCAATATTTAAGCTACAAAAGAATACAAAAGCATGATTAAAGTATTAAAAAAAGTACTCCATACAACTCAAACTTCATTAGAAATTGGAAAGATATAGTTCTTGAGTTCAACTCACTGACATCGTCACAACAGCTCACTGGTGGGGAGGACTATTATTGAATAACTTGAAATGTAGTCAGTTTCTTACACATTGCTACTTTATGGTAAGAGAATTCTTGGAATATAGAACACAAGTCAAACGGACTACTTTAATTATCCTTTTATTGTTCTTTTGCACCCTTTTTGATGCTTGAAAGGTTCAGTTTCCATTTATTGTAAATGCAAAGGAAAAACAGTGACCAGCATCATATTCAAAAATCTTCCTTTTATGTTCCACAGAAGAAAGAAAAAACATAGAATTCTGGCCTGAATTCTTGACCCCGTTTACACCTGGTATTAAGATGTGTTTTGGGTTATCCATTCACATGTGTGGAGACAATTTGCGATTTACACTTAAATGTGCCTCCACACATCTCCACACTGTGACCACTTGTGTTGGGATTTCGAGGGGAGGGTCTCTGATTTCATGATAGCATACAGGAATCACTACATACTGTATGTCAGTGTGTTACTGCGTAATAATAAACGGCAAAAAAAGTTCAGAAAAGTCAAAGAAAGTGCAAATAAAACTGGTGCACTGTTTTTCCTAGATGCAGTATTAGATTTCAAATTCAATCTAAGCACAAATGCAACATTTTGAGCAGAATTATCCATTGTTTTAGTGTAGTACCTATAATAACCTGAGACTCGGATATGTGTGATCGTCAGCTTAGTCACTGCATGTTGATTTCAGACACACTGAAGAAGATCTGCAGTTCTTGTGCTTGTGTATGTATTCACTTTAAAGGCGCTAATAACTAGAAAAGTTTAAACTCTTGTTTTATCGCAGCGGTTGATTGACAGGTAAGGGGTGGCACTTCATTGCTGTCTGGAACGCTTTCAGGATGGATTCGCGTTTACAACACAAATGCAATGTGGTCACGTGCATTTTTGACTACCTCCTCTGATGGATACATGCTATGTTTCCTTAGAATTTGGCAACACTAAGGTATATTTTAGAAGGTAGACTATTCTTGCATAATCATGCTGCCTCCAGCACACTAGGTTTTGGAACATATACTGTATACCAGTGCCACTTCCTCTGAAACTATGAATATGCAATTCTTTCCAAACCAAGAGGCAACAGCTACAGACATAATAATCACAGGTTTATGAAATCTCTTCCTTCCCTTCAGTGCCAATGAGGGCTACTGCAGCCGGGTCCAGCCGGGTCCAGTAAAGGGATTTGAGCCTCTTTCATCTTATTGACAAACAAACTCTCCTCAGATCAGAAGCATACTGTTGGTGTATGGGCAGTCTAGGCTGTTTGTTTAAGAAAAGTAGACTCATGAGGATATCCCACCTCCTCCTCCTCCTCCTACTTCGATTTTGAGCATTTTGAAGCCTCATGCTCTCTCAGTTCTGAAATGGACTCTGAAGACCATCAGACCCAGACACAAAAAAACAACTCTTTACTCAAAGGCTAAAGCAGTCTTAGAACTGAGGGGGAAAGTACCTTATACATAATCCCATCTAGATTATTACAGACAAAAACATCACCAAATATCTATATAATATCAGACTCTTGACTGTCAACTGTATTCACTTCATTGATGGATGACGTGACAAGCTTATTTACATGTCCAGGATTTGGTATGTACAGTGCATTCAGAAAGTATTCAGACCCCTTCATGTTTTCACATTTTGTTATGTTGCAACCTTATGTTAAAATTCTTTCAATTGTTATTTTTTTCTCATCAATCTACACTCCATACACCATAATGACAAAGAAAAAAAAATGATTTTTAATAACTTTGCAAATTTATTAAAAGACAAAACTGGAAAAAAAAAAAATTAAAAATCACATTGACATAAGTATTCAGACCATTAACTCTTAGTTGAAGCACTTCTGGCAGCGATTACAGCCTCAAGACGTTTTGGGTATGATGCGACAAGCTTTGCACACATGGATTTGGGGATTTCCTGCCATTCTTCTCTGCAGATCCTCTCAAGCTCTGTCAGGCTAGATGGGGACCGTCTGTGGACAGCAATTTTCGATTGAGTTCAAGTCTGGGATCTGGCTGGGCCATTCAAGGACATGTATGTTGTCCCAAAACCACTCTTGTGTTGGCTTAGCTGTGTGTTTAGGGTCATTGTCCTGTTGGAAGGTGAACCTTTAGCCCAGTCTGTGGTCCTGAGTGCTCTGGACCAGGTTTTCATTAAGAATATATCTGAGTTCAGCCCCCAGGACCTGCCACTGAAAAACATCCCCACAGCATGATTCTACCACCACCATGCTTCACCTTTGGAATGGTATTACTCAGGTGATGAGTGGTGCCTGGTTTCCTCCAGACATGACACTTGGAATTGAGGCCAAACAGTTCAATTTTTGTTTCATCAGACCAGGGAATCTTGTTTCTCATAGTCTGAGAGTCCTTTAGGTGCTTTTTTTGTGTGTCTTGCACTGAGGAAAGGTTTCTGTCTGGCCACTCTGCCATAAAGCCCAGATCAGTGGAGTGTTGCAGAGATGGTTATCCTTCTGCAAGTTTATCCCATCTCTATACATGATCTCAGAAGCTCAACCAGAGTGACCATCGGGTTCTTGGTCAACTCTCTTACCAAGGCTCTTCTCCCCCATTTACTCGGTTTGGCCGGGCGGCCAGCTCCAGGAAGAGTCCTGATTGTTACAAACTTCTTCCATTTAAGGATTATGGAGGCCACTGTGCTCTTAGGAACCTTCAATACAGCCAAAATGTTTTTGAAGACTCCCTAGATCTGTGCTTCAACACAATCCTATCTCTGAGCACTGCAGGCAGTTCCTTTGACCTCATGGCTTGATTTTTGTCCTGATATGCATTTTCAGCTGTGAAACCTTATATAGACAGGTGTGTGCCTTTCCAAATCATGTCCAATCAATTGAATTTGCCACAGGTGAACTCAAATCAAAGTGTAGAAACATCTCAAAGATGATCCAGAGAAATGGGATGCACCAGAGCTAAATTTCAAGTGTCATAGCAAAGGGTCTGAAAACGCATGTCAATGTGATATTTCAGTTTTTTTTCTTTTTAATACATTTTCAAAGTTATAAAAAAATAATAATTTTGCTTTGTCATGATGGGGTATGGTGTGTAGATTGATGTGGGAAAAAAATCTATAATATAAAGCATTTTACCATTATGTTGCAACATAACAAAATGTGAAAAACAAACGAAGTAGTCTGAATACTTTCTGAATGCACTGTAGATAAAGGATAGTAAACAGTCCTAAAATGCATCCTTGTATTAGCAATACAATTTTAAAGTGGAAGTCTTAGTGAGCTAAACATCAAAATGTTAATTTTATTTTTTTTTCATCTATGGTGAAGCTGTACCAGGTAGAAAAGATCAATGAGCTTTGAATTCATGGTTATGGTTAATGCTATTCAGTGCTATAACTGTTTTATTTCTTGGCCACCGGAACAAACAAATCTTTGCTATCAGGTTGCACTGGGAATGCCAGTTGATTTAAATTCAGCCTTATATTGATTGAACTGCAATTGACATCATAAAAGAGAAATAAATTCTTGTAGATTGGACAATATTTTATCTAGTCATGCCATATGATAACTCAGTCACACCATTCAGTATATAGATTGAATATATGATAACTACAAAGCAAAAACAAATTGCAGTAGTTTAACCTTTTCGTTTAATTATTTTTTTTATGCACAATTAATTAACAGTATAAAAAATGAAAGTTGGAAATTATATTATCATCAGTCAATAGAATTTTGCTTATAGTTTGGTTTGCCAAAATTCACTTATGAACACGATATGATTTGTTCTGCATTGTTATTAAAAAATAAGTAAATAAAAATCAACTCCCAAACTAATTAGTTCCAGGCATTGGCCAAGAAAAATGTGACACAGAATTAACTTTAAAAAATAACCTCACACTTTCCAGAGTATGTGAATAAAACTACATGTTTGTGTTTGTTTGCAAACATTTTTGTTAATTATCTCACCAGATGTCATGAGCATTCAGACCTGATTATTTATTCAGATAGCAATCAATATAATTTAGGACATCAAAAAGATAAAGATGAAGATGAAACATGTTTACTTAAAGGAATAAGTCACCCCTCCTTTTCTTAAAAAAAAGAATCAAGGTTATAGTGAGGCACTTACAATTTAAGTGAATTGGGCCATTTTTGGAGGGGTTAAAAAGGCAGAAGTCTGAAGCTTATAACTTTATAAAAACACTTACATTAATTCTTCTGTTAAAACTCTTTAAAGTTGTTTAAATAATAATTTGTATAGTTATTTTAGGGCTTTAGGGTTTGATGACATTGCATAGCCATGGCAACAAAGTTGTAAAATTGGCTATAATTTCACACAGAAAATGTGAAGCGATTTAATCACACTAAAATCATCTTTAAAAACATGCATATTGTTTACGTCTTTTGGTTATACTTTTGAAACGTTTACGGATTGACCCAATTCCCACTTTAACACACCCGTTAAACCCCTACTGAATACTACTGGATACAAAGACACATTATTTTCCATACAAAGTACTGTGAAGTATAAAGTTGGTGTTTCTTAAGGACAGACATAGCTGTTACGTGCTGTAGCTGTGAAAAAGCTTTAAGTGACTCTGAAATGTGTGGGGGAAATGTGTTGCAGCTGTGTTCAAATTTGCAGCAGCTGTTTAAACCCCTGTATGGTTTTGGTATGCTGGCCAAAGGAAAAAAAAATGGGGATGCACATTTGCTAAGCAAGCGATTTGGATAGTACCCACTATTTCATCACTCTCCAGGTGGCACAGCAGTGTTTAACAGAAATCAAAACACAGAGGCTGACTTATGATTCTGGCCAGCATCTATCCTCAAACTGTTATAGCAAATATTTTCTAATAATGACGAGTGTTTGGACGAGTTCATTTCTAATGACAGGGTTCATGGTGTGTTTTATGGTGACCGGATAAATTCACACAACGTTAACATCCATCATATAGCACAGATGAGGAACTGACACTAAACTTCAAAACATAAGCAGGCGCTCCAATCTTCTTCTCAAATCTTGGCAAGATAAAGCCAGCATATCTGTCTTCCCTTTTCAGGCCCGGCTTTCTAAGAATCACTGCGGGAGACAAAGTGTCATGAAGCAAGCACATAGAGAGGATAGAACGGAGGGAGAATCCTTTGTTCCGTATCCAAACTTCTCCTAACTTTCTTTTTTCCTCTCGCTTTCTGCATTTGGGAAACGTCCAGGGGGAAGTTTAAGTATGGCAGCCTCTTTTTTGCTTCAAAGCACTAATAAGTTCCATGCCTCCAAGTTGCTTACATCATTAATCAGCGAGATGGTTTTGCGTGATAAAGGACGTAAACTGGCAGCGAACCACGGACTACCAAAAATTTAACGTTAGGCTTTTAGCTCCACACCCATATAATACCAGCAACCCGGATGCCAGTCATATCTATTATTTCAGCCCTTTTTCAGGCACTAACTCCCCTGTCGCAGGTCAACCATGCATCAGCACACCACTAAATAGCTTTTTGCTAAACATGTCAGCGAAGAATTAAACATCCTTTTCCATTAACATGACGTTAAAGTCATTTTTGGATTAAGTTTTAAATTTAACAATCAACATGAAGGAGAACATCAATGTTAATTGTAAAGCTTCATGCAATATTGACAGACCGCTTTTGAAAGTGAAGAGAGAATGATGTCTAACTCGTTTGTTTCTAAACATGTCAAAACAGAGGAAGGGAGTTATGCATGTCTGCCATGCAGGGCCCCATCAGGTCAGGCTATAAAAATCCATCATTGGGTTTGTGCTCTGCTAAAGTGCTAAGGAAACATATTGAGCCTTTTTATTCAGCCAGACTGTGTACTAAAACTAATTGGATTTCTGTCAATGGAAAAAATATATCCCTGGGAAGACTTTGAACTACATAACGCTGACGGTACAACAGCCCATGAGGGACCAGCCATTCCTCAATGCCAAACGTGAGGGAGGAAAATTAATCCAATGGTCAACATAAAATATTAAAATAGCATGGTATTGAGTTTTTGAGGAATGATGTTAGGCTCGATCATTAGGTCCACCAACACAGTGAATTAAGCTATATTTAGTGGGTGATAATTAAATCATAGTTGCAGTCATTACCAATGACATGTCTCTAAATAATACCCCATAAATTTACCCTCTGTTTTTTGGGGGGCTCTGTGACAGCTGGCAGGGCCATCGAAACATAAAGTACAGAAACTATTATTCTTCCCTGTGTGACTGGCCTTCCTATTCTCTTTTCCTTAAAGCCAATAAACCGTCAGCTTTTATTCTACCCCTCTAAAGTGCTGGCTGGATGTCAGCTATCCTCTCTAAAGCCCTGCCACAGAAAACTGAGGTCCTGTATATCACTATGTCACAGGAACACCATCAGTCTTCGAGTATACAATAAAAAAGGGATGCAGTTATATAGAGAATGGCGCCCTTACCCAATATATGTTTAATTTGATCAAAAAGAGAACATAAATATGTTCCATTCAATTCAAGACAAACAGCTTGAGATGTGCTTGGATGCCATATACATTGATATTTGTAATAATGATTTAAAGATCATTCATTTGCCATCTGGACACTTTTGTTGCACCATTACAGTGAAACTGTGATTAATGCTGTACAATTGGAGGGAGTTGTACTGTCGAGATGTGACTTGCAGAATAGGCCAAAAGTACAATCTTGTAATCTCGAAAGGCTTCTTGGCATCAGGCCGTGTATTTATTGTCAAATCTGATAGGCGAAGAAGATAGAAGACATGTAAAATAGTTTGTACTTAACTACGGTCTTTGAAATAAACACGTTCAACAATGAAGCCATTCATTTATTTGAGTTGTCAGAGCAGCAGTCTTGCGAGCATTATTTTAAAACCAAAGTATACAGTTCACCAGTCAGTGCTGACATTTAAAATCTAGGTGGTTTGTGAGATAAACACACCGTGATTAGTGATTGTTTCACAAACCAAAGACCTTTCCACCATTCAAACATGGAACGTTCCTGGAAAGTTGAATCAGAAATGAGATTAAGAAACATTTGTTATAACAAGACATAACAGAAAACATCTTGAAAGCTTTTCCTTTAGTTATTTAGTGAAGTCATAAGTCAGTGGTTCAATTCCAAACACTAGATTCAGTTTATGTGTTGATACCTGTGCTTTAACTTCTGCCAGCCAGATGGGACAGAAGGACAGACCTCTAAATGAACACCATATTGCTGTGGTTTGGCGGGAACATGTGAAAGAAAAATGTTTTTTATCAGATACAAGATTGTCATCTTAGCAAAATAGAGAAAGCATTATTTGCCCGCAAGAACTTTTCAAAACTAATTTGGTAGGGGTTGATGATGTTTCCCTCATGTTGGCTGGACAGACGACGGTGCCTGTTTTGGCGGCCGCAGAGATATTGCAACTGTATTTTATTCTTCCCGGGGCAGGAAAAAAGTACAGCTCTGTTTATACGAAGGGCAGGAAAAACTGCCACACAAAAGCATGGACGAGTGGCTTCTTAAGACTATCTACACATCCCTTTAAGCTGCTGTTAACAAAGAACAGCACTAAAGATGAGACGACGATTGAGGCATACTACACAACTGATCGCAGACTGGGTGATTCAACTACATGAGCATTTGTCCCCAACTAAGGCCCTGGGTGATCCGTTCACAAGTGTGCAATTGGGACGCAACACCTGTTTGTCTCCTTTGACCACCACTTGAGTTCGGATTTCAAGGGGAGAGTCTCTGATTTCATGCCGACATGCAAAAATCATTATGTACACTACCGTTCAAAAGTTTGGGGTCACTTGTCTGAAATGTTTCTCATGATCTTAAAAATCTTTTGATCTGAAGGTGTATGCTTAAAAGTTTGAAATTAACTTTGTAGACAAAATATTATTCTGCCAAAACATATACATTTATTTAATTACAAATCTAAAATTTCCTAAAAAAAAAAAAAGTTTTTGAAATGGATGACTTGGATCAAAATATGAAGAAAAGAAGCCAATAAGTGCCCAACATAGATGGGAACTCCTTCAATACTGTTTAAAAAGCATCCCGGGGTGATTCCTCAAGAAGTTGGTTGAGAAAATGTCACGAGTACATGTCTGCAAAATCTAGGCAAAGGGTGACTACTTTGAAGATGCTAAAATATTACATAGTTTTGGATTTATTTTGGATTTTTTGGTCACAAAATAATTCCCATATTTCCATTTCTATTATTCCATAGTTTTGCTGACTACTATTATTCTAAAATGTGAAATAAATAAATAAATAAAGAATGAGTAAGTGACCCCAAACTTTTGAACGGTAGTGTAAGTGTATTGCTAAAGTTTAACAAAGAGCAAATATGTAAAAGAAGAAAAATAAAGCGTTTCTTAAAATAAGCGCAAACATGATATTTAGACATTTAGAATTCTAAGTTAGTTTAGTGGAATACCTGTATTAACAGAGCTTCTAAAAGTGAAAGAAATAAAAAAATAAAGTGTGAAAAAACAGCGCACAGTTTCTCTCAGTTATGCTTGCATTTAAAATGAGCACAAACATGTTGTTTAGGGCAGAATTTAAAATGGTGAAATGGTGTCCCTCCATGTGGATATCAGACACACTAAAGAATTTAGTTATTTCCATATAAATCCACACGCAAAATTTAACCTCCTAAACTTTTATTAGGAAGCACTTTTTTGCTGTGGCACTAACCCAATGTGTTCATGTAAGTTTTGGACGAGATCTGAATGTTTTTGAACATTTGTCTGAAAGTGGACAAATCTCGAAATGGTTTGGTCCCCATTATATTTGTCTTTAGCGTCAACCCGTTTCAAACGGATTGCTCAAAACGCATTTTAAAATTATTATAGCGAAGTTCATTCACAAACTCGCACGGTTTATTCGTGATAACATGGCAACAATTTTTAAAGAACAGCTCGTGCCACAAAAAGGAAAAAACAAGAAAAACAGCTTAAAATAATGAATAATGAGACAGTGGGTAGGGAGATGTGGGTGATGTTTGATTTTATTTATTTATTTTTTGTCTCCTGCTTCCCAATACCTTCCTCTCCTCTTGCGATCTATCTGTATTTCATTGGCTGTTGTTTGCTGTTGGTCATGCAACCTGAGACTTCTCGTCGCAGACTCAAAACATCAAAGAAGACGAGCTTGAGTCGTGCAGTGTACATTAGGCTTAAGGTGAAATTCAGTTTTTGTTTAAAGTCACGTTTGCTTTGACCTCCAAATAATTTGCCTTAACATAACTGGGTCATATCTTAACAGTGGAACAAAGATGCACAACAGCCACAGACTGAACTTATTTAAATTATCCATTAGCAAAGCAGCAAGTAACATGTCAACTCTAATGCATCCAAATTTGTTCCTCTGTATTCGTACAATTTTTCCTGTCAGCTCATCTCTCCTTGAAGCAATCACAGAGGTACAAATTTGCTCAGAGAAATTAAATGGGATTTTATTGCTTCATAGTTGATTTATAAGAGCAGCGCCCTGAATGAAAATGCATAAATTCCTGTCTAACAAACCAGATAGAGTTGAAAAAAAACAAAAACATTCCATCCTCTTCTAATACAAGCCAAACAGGCTGGGTGGTTCCCAAATATTAGTGCTAAATAAGCCTGATAGATCAGATATGGAAAATTCTCATTTCCACAAAACCATCAATTTCCATAGCCTCCGCCAGCTAAGTGATTTGACGACTTCATTTTGACAGTTTTTCCCTCATCTTCTTAACTGACATTTTATCTGCATACCGGCACAGGCGCAGATTGAGCACACCCGAAAGACAATGACAGGCCCTTCTACCATTGTCACTTCTCATTTCGGCAAAGAGTGATACATTTTACTGGCTTATGCCAATAATAGCCCCATCAAAAAGGAGACTCCACCTTGCTCTGAAGTTGAGGGAGCACTTCATGTCGCAGGCTCTCATTTGTCAATTAACAGGAGCCTTCTAGTGTTGGCGCGCGGGGGCTTGAAATAAAGTCTCACCCATGACGAATGAAGAGAGACAGATGAGTGAAGCATGAGCTGCAGTGTAATACTATAATGTTCTTTAGATATGAATATAAAACGACAGTGCTGACAGTCCATACAAGGTTATATTTCATTTCTCGGTGTACCCTGCCACTGTACTTAGTCTTCTTTGTTCCGTTTTCATCAGACTACTTGCATCTCATTGTGACAGGCTGTCTACATTTAAAATGCTTCTATTTGAAAATGCAAGTTAGCATACTTGATTTGCCTTCAAAATACAAATGGCCGCTGTACAAGACGTACAGTATATGAAGGTGAGTGCGGGTATAATGAGGAAACTCTTATGCACTGGAGGATAACTACATCTGTCTCTAATTTCAACAGAACTTTAGCACAACGGTTAAGTTATGCTGCATCATTTAAAATTCTGTTGGATGTTCTTAAAGTACAATCAAGCCTTTGCACTTACATCATTAAAAGTTATAACAGATTCCATTTGCAGGACTTTACAGTAAGTATGACCTGATGGCCGGAGGCCAGATGAGAGAAATTAAAGGGGACCTATTATGTAAAATTAACTTTTACATGGTATTTGTACATAAATGTTAGTTGGCAGCGTGTGTACACAAACACCCTACAATGTTAAAAGTCCACCCACTCCTCTTTCTTATATTTCTACATATCAAAAATAGTGTGTCAAAATGAATGGTTTTAATTTCTGCTCGTAAGTGACATCACTTTAGAGCAAGCAAGTGAGATATGTGTATATCTGGTCTCTGTGAATACTATCAGAGACAATGAGTGTGGGCGTCACCAGTTGTGGGCGAGGCTTGCTCTAAAGTGATGTCACTTACATAAATATATGGCTGAACTTTTCCTGGTGGGCCAACGCACTTTGGGGCTGATCGGGCAGGTGGGTCGGCCGCAAAATGGGCCGTGATAAGCTAAAATGAGCCGCTGCCATATGCAGAATTGACCGCTTTTGGGCCAGTTGTTATGTAAAATCATGGGCTGATTTCTCTTTCCAGTCCAGCCCTGTATTTACGCTGTGAGTCATATAGGTTTATATATATACATATAGGATTTGTTGTTGCTGTAGTATCTGAAACAAAGGCACAGCCCTCTTCTGGAAAGGGGGCGGGGAGCAGCAGCTCATTTGCATTTAAAGAGACACACAAAATCAGCTTTTTCATTTTTTCAAAATCAGTTTTTGATTCCACCTAAAATTAGGCATTTACACTCACCTAAAGGATTATTAGGAACACCATACTAATACTGTGTTTGACCCCCTTTCGCCTTCAGAACTGCCTTAATTCTACATGGCATTGATTCAACAAGGTGCTGAAAGCATTCTTTAGAAATGTTGGCCCATATTGATAGGATAGCATCTTGCAGTTGATGGAGATTTGTGGGATGCACATCCAGGGCACGAAGCTCCCGTTCCACCACATCCCAAAGATGCTCTATTGGGTTGAGATCTGGTGACTGTGGGGGCCATTTTAGTACAGTGAACTCATTGTCATGTTCAAGAAACCAATTTAAAATGATTCAAGCTTTGTGACATGGTGCATTATCCTGCTGGAAGTAGCCATCAGAGGATGGGTACATGGTGGCCATAAAGGGATGGACATGGTCAGCAACAATGCTCAGGTAGGCCGTGGCATTTAAACGATGCCCAATTGGCACTAAGGGGCCTAAAGTGTGCCAAGAAAACATCCCCCACACCATTACAACACCACCACCAGCCTGCACAGTGGTAACAAGGCATGATGGATCCATGTTCTCATTCTGTCTACGCCAAATTCTGACTCTACCATCTGAATTTCTCAACAAAAATCGAGACTCATCAGACCAGGCAACATTTTTCCAGTCTTCAACTGTCCAATTTTGGTGAGCTCTTGCAAATTGTAGCCTCTTTTTCCTATTTTTAGTGGAGATGAGTGGTACCCAGTGGGGTCTTCTGCTGTTGTAGCCCATCTGCCTCAAGGTTGTGCGTGTTGTGGCTTCACAAATGCTTTGCTGCATACCTCGGTTGTAACGAGTGGTTATTTCAGTCAAAGTTGCTCTTCTATCAGCTTGAATCAGTCGGCCCATTCTCCTCTGACCTCTAGCATCAACAAGGCATTTTCGCCCACAGGACTGCCGCATACTGGATGTTTTTCCCTTTTCACGCCATTCTTTGTAAACCCTAGAAATGGTTGTGCGTGAAAATCCCAGTAACTGAGCAGATTGTGAAATACTCAGACCGGCCCGTCTGGCACCAACAACCATGCCACGCTCAAAATTGCTTAAATCACCTTTCTTTCCCATTCTGACATTCAGTTTGGAGTTCAGGAGATTGTCTTGACCAGGACCACACCCCTAAATGCATTGAAGCAACTGCCTTGTGATTGGTTGATTAGATAATTGCATTAATGAGAAATTGAACAGGTGTTCCTAATAATCCTTTAGGTGAGTGTATAACATGGTATAATAATTGATCAGTGGGGTATTTTGAGCTGAAAACTTCACAGACACATTATGGAGACACCGGAGACCTATATTACATCTTGTAAAAAGGGGCATAATAGGTCTTCTTTAAGGCCAGTTGATGGAATCGTCACTTGCTCTATCGGGCCAATGCTGAATTGTAACTACAACTTGTCATGTTTACGTGTTGGGGAGCGACTAACTTAAAGTAGCAATGCTACTAACTTACTACTTTTTTCAATAAGTAGCAGTGTATTGACATAAAATGCTACATTTCTCACATTATTGCAACACGGCAATGCCAAGAGAGAAATCAAATGCGTTCACCTAAACCGTCCTCGCTCTATCAAATGTAGTGCTGAGAAATCCAGTTCTTTCGGACAGTTCATTTGAATGAACCAGTTAAAATAAATATATTTAAATATATATCTAAATATAACTGTCAGGTCAGATTTGTTGCAAAAATCACAGGTTTGCATCTTTCGTTCTTGCGTGTTTACATAATGTGCCAGCTACTGTTTTGCATGTGTGTCAGTCTTCGGATGGATGTTCACTTGCTTTTATGATTGGATATGTTTTCTGGTAGGGTTGAAAGCTTATATTGTTTGTAATACTTTAATAAATCGAACATTACTCATGTGTTTACCTATCGCAAAATGTTTAATAGTCTACATATTCCATTGAAGTTACAATAACATGTTTCCTAATATTCATGGTTTTGAATATTTTATGACATTGATGTAGTTTCGAGGTTCCCTTAAGTGTGTATGTGTGAGCCGCTGTTGCAGGAATGCAAGTCCTTATCACTTTCCATTTCTCTTTTAGCAGATAAGTGTTTAAACAGTGCGGACAATTTAAAATTACATCTAAAAGCCACAATAGATACAATACACTTCAAGGTAGTTCCCCATGAATGTACACTTATCTCAAGTTGTTTATTATGAACCAATTTCATAGAGTAGTAATGTACATATTATTTATTTTTTATATGTAACCAACTCTTTTATAAATGTTCTGCCAAAGAAACGTTTAAGACAACCATTTTTTATTATTTTTATTATTATTATTATAGTAATAGTAAAATTGCATATTTCAGCAGAATATATTTTTGTTAGATAAAGTATACTTCATCTAAATCATTATTGAATCGTCATTACTTGCATTGTCCACCGAGGCTGTAGATTTTAATATTAAAATATTAACTTCCATTAAACTCTTATCAGCCATTTAACAAGTTTCACCTCTTAAATTTGGGATATGTGAAGCAAAATACAAACAAAGTGTGGTAGATAAAACACATGAATAATCATATTTTTTAAATTAAATGAGTGTTGTTTATCTTCCTCAATGCAAGTAATATCTTGGTTATACATTTTTAATCGAATAATAAAACATCAACGTGAAACTATCACGTTAAGACTCTTGCAGATTAATATCTCAGAGTGATCACAAGCAAAGTCAAGGTAACCTCAAACTTTGAGATTCACCTGTGCAGAAGAGCAGTGCCGAAACACAACTGACTTAAAATGTCCCTCCGCAAGTAACTTGCAATGTTAGGTTTCAACCACAGATGTCGATAGAGAGTTTTAAAGTGCAGCATTAATTAGCTACTTTTTGTTAGTAACTTGTAGTGTAGTTAACTATTTTTTAAACAACAGTTTGACTGTAGTTTAACTACTTTAAGTTATGAGTAACTTGTAACTTGAGAAGATAGTTTTACAGTAGCTTCCACAACACTTAGCACTGCATGTGATTTTATCCCTTAAGCGTCTGTTTTTCTGTGATAAATTGAAAATTTAACTGACGACACACCAAGTTCACTTTCCAGTCAGCTTACACTGCCCAGGTTTGGTCGAAAACGCATTCAAACTGATGCTTCCTAGACGCAATTCACACATTATTATTTAGAATGTGTAAAAAAATATAAACAAAACACCCATACGCTACTGTTTTCCAAAAGGGTTCATAAGTGTATATATGGAATTAAATTATAGTTGAAAAAAATCCAGCTATTATTGCTAATTAAATAATTTTATGATAACCTAATAATTCACTAGTTGTAACTTTTTTGTAAAGAAAACGTATATATCTAATGAAAAATAGACATCTTTCTGACATGTGGCCAAAGAAAATAGAATCAGGGCAAGCACAAATTGGAACAACCAGCCCAACTGGAAGAAAGAAATCCAGCGGGAAAATCCTTATTGTTGAGCCCTGCTATGAAATATATTCTCCTTAAATTTGGCTGCTTGTCATGATCCATATGTAAGGAGGTATAATAAGCAGATCCTGAAGACAGAGTGACTGTCAGCCCTTTATGACAGAAAGTGACACCAGAGGGAGGAAATCATGGCTGCCTCATTCCTCTGCATGACTGAGGGCCATCATGTTTACCCCTCATCTGCAAAGGACTAGACAAGACAATAAGATTCCCTTTGCTATCACCATCCAGTTCCCAAAAAGCCATGCATGTCCAGAAATGAAGGGGACACTTTGACAGCAATCCCCGACATCAGATTATTCATGCTGTCTACGATGTAATACCTCTTCATGACCAGCCTTGAGAAAGGTACTGCTTCACCTTCACCCTAACTCAATGTAAAAAAACAAACAATAAAAGGCACCTAGAGAAATGTCTGATAAACTGAATGTGATTTCACATGCATGTTTACAGAAATTCTGTCTGACACCTCTCACATCAGGTAATATACCTCACAAGTGCACGCAATGGTTCCAGACTGTACTACATCACTGTGAAGACTGCTCAATGCACATCTAGGCTGAATTAGTTTTGCACTTTTAATGACAGTTTACACTTCAGGCCCACAAATGGGACATTTTTTACATGACAACACATATAACTAGAATATGGTAATGTTAATATAGATTTGTACATTTGAACAGGAAATACTCACATCAGAGCTTTACACTTACAAAAAAGTACTCTGGTGCTACTATGCAACATCAGATAGTAATACCATGTTATTTTGAGATATATTATGGTACTGACAATCGAACTGAATGGTATTTACATTATACTCCAAGGTACTCCCAAAAATACTATGGTACTACAACAGTACATGTCCAAAAACATGCAGAATCATGTAACACTCCTAAAACACCATGTTAACATGTCAAAAATATGGTAGTACCATGGTACTTTTGATTATCCATGGCATAAGTTGCAATACTTCAGATTTTATTCATTGCTCTTCACAGGTAGTGCATCAAATTTTATAATGTGCATAAATGTGCAACAAAATTGTAAATGATACATTATTAATGCATTTGGCAGTCAGACTCTTGTTGGTTGCCCATTTCTGGATGACCCAAACTGTCTTCTTGACAGGCCTGAGGACAATAAAGGAACCTTTCCATCACTTTGTCATTTTCTCATATTTAAGTCTGATGCTAGAGGGCAGGATGTCTGTCTATTAACTTCTGACTGTGAGGTCTTTGTGTGAACATGGCAGAAGAGGCTCTGAGATCCTGACTGTAGGCCACATCATCACTTCATTCTGATCACAAGCCTCTGTATAAATTAAATTTCACACTGAATGCAACCCTTACCCCACCAAAGCATATGACCAAAAGAGCTCCAGTAATAGAACCTTCTGTCGTGTTCAAAGGCTTTGTGAAGTGGTAAAAAGCTATTTCAGAGCCAAGTTTGGTATTCTGCATTTGACATGTATGTACAGATGTCAGAGATAAAGGCTTTCTGCTGACAAGTCCTGTTGCCAGAAAACGTCTTTATTGGCAGTCTGATACTGAGCGAACAACACTGAAGTTAGTCCAAAACATACGTGGTTAAACCTCATTCTTCTGTGTGCAAATGTCACAACATCAGTGACATGAAATCCTAAGTAAAAAGAAAAGACAATGAACTTGACATTAAAGAGGCATTTTCATTTACAGTTTTACCCTAAATATGTGCATACCCTACTATTATCATCTCATAAATAAATAGATTTACATGTTTTGATGATAACACTTCGGTTCAGCAATGGCCATAAACCACAGAGTGCAAAAGTTTCTGAAACACTGCTAGATATTTCACTACTATGTGTATGGTGAAACTATTAGGAAATATTACAGATGGAACTGATGCAATAAGAATCATGTATTAAAGAACAAATGCTAACACAGAGCATTGAAGTACTTCCGAACCAGTAACTTTGTAAATTATAAACCCTTGTTGTAGTTCAGTCATGATTCAATATCTTTTTGTGTCCATATGGCACTTTATATAATTTATGCCCATGAGAGCTGACCACACAGCTGGAAAATATGTATAGCAAAATGACATAAAATGTTGTACCTAAACATGAATGATTCTAGGGTCTTCAGTCTTCACCCAATGCCAGCACGGCAGCCACAAGCGCTCATTAGGAATATTAATGTGCTGATAAATGTACATTTATGTGCGACATATTGAAGCAGCACAGGATTTGGCAATTATTAATGTGACAGACTCCAGTGCAAAGCGAATCAATTAAACGGAAGAATCCACATTTTTGGCACAGATAACTGCCTCAAGACGACAATTTTCACATGACAAAAAAGGGCCTATTCATAGTCCTTCAAGGTCTGACAGGTCAAGAAAAGAAGTCTGAAACAAAGGCACCTTATAACCATCATCTCCTCTCTTTTAGTTGTCAGATCAGCTTTGCTAGTCATGCTGGTGAAATGGCATCCCCCACCCCAGCTGCCACAAGGTGTTTCTTCATGTCATGTCAAAGGAAACTTTTATTCTATTTGCTCAGCATTAACATGTCATATTTATTGATCAGGCTTTTTATCTGGCCACAGCATGGTACTATGCTACTGTACCTGCAGCATTCTGATGACATGGCTGATGACATAATGCACATAATGCATGTATTAAATTGCACTTAAAGCAGAGGTGTAACTGTATGCATGACAGGAAAATTGAGTCAGAGATGTTATATCCAGTCAGAATACTGTCATTTATCTATATTTATACTATATATTTATATATTTATTATAGATTATACAGCAAAATCCTACAGACAACACATTTTCAGCCATTTCAGCCATTTTTCTGTAGACAAAATTAGGTTTTTAAGTAGTGATAATTAGCTATCAAGCAAACATGAAAAAATATGATTCAAAACAACAAAATGCAACAAACGTGTCAAATTACATGCAAATATTATATATGTGCATTGCCAATATTGTTTGACAAACAGCAAATTAAAGAACCTCACAGAAGTGTAATAAAAACTGAAGTAGGAACACAAAAAAAAAAACAATGGGTGTGAAAACTTGGCTATAATGGTAATTCTCCATCCTTACAGAAAAGAAATGTGAGCCATTATCCATTTGGAAAAGCTAGCAGTAACATGATGTCTTACCCTTCTTAGATACTTATGGGTTTCCAGTGTCAGGATAATAGACGTCATGCCTTTCATGCTCTGTCTCCCATCACTGACCTCCTAATATCATCATTGGTCTGTTAAGAGTTACACTCAGACACAAACAGTAACTTACCTCAATCGATTGAAGCTGAGATCTAATCTTTTTGCCAATTCTCCATATTTCACCCAAAGAAAATCTGGAATGCCTTCCCAATCATGCCCAATGCAGGACACCTGCATCAAGACATCAGACACAAAAGAATCAGAATGACCTTTACTGTCAAGTATGTTTACAAACACAAGGAATTTGTCTTGGTGACAGAAGCTTCCAGTGCACAGAGAATATGACAAGGATACATATAATAATACAGAGTAACTTATACCTGTGATTAATAGTTGACTGTTTAACACGTAAAAACAATTTACACAATTAATGCAGTATAATACAGCTCGATTCAACAGAATGTCTTAGCACAAAAACTGATCGTGTGGAGCAGTGCACACTTATTCATTACATGTGATGCATGTGCCGATCATAATAAACACGATAGCCGATTTACTGCACTGGCGCCGTAACTGGGGGGGTGGGGGGGGGGGGGGGGGGGGTGTACTGCTGGTGCACTCATTAATAGTCTGTATTTCACTACAGTTACATTTTAAATAATTGGTATTTAAAATACAGTTGCATTCAAAAAGTATTTTGATTACTGAGGAGTTTATTTGGCATTTTATTGTCATTTGTTTCATTTAATATTTAGTCCTTTCAGATATAATACATTTATACATATAAATGATGTGATCCAAAGTGCATTTGAACAGCAGTGAAACACTTTCTTATGATGTGTTACATTCATACGAGCAGACAGAGAAGTAAGTTTGAAGTAAGTTTGGAGCAGAAAAAATATAAATAAACCTTGTTTAAATTGTTAGCTTTACGCTAAGCTAAAATGCTATTTCTAGCCATTTTACATGCACATGTTACCAGCATATTTTTTTTAACAAGAAAATTCATGTTAGATCATAATTTCTTTCTTCTAGAAAGACCTTTGATATTAGGGCAAAATATTGTTATCTGTAAAGATATCTAAAAATCCTTAAAATAAGATCAATTTGATTGATCTTGTTTTAGTAACAACACTGCATAAGATATTTTTAGGTTTTTCAGAGAATGTCTTTTTAACATGTGTATTTTGTCTCACTGTACAGACAGAGTTTTTATAGTCAAAACAAGTGAAAAAATCTACCAGTGCTGAAGAAGTAATCCAAAGTATTTAGAATACATTACTGACCTTGTGTACGTTACACGGAGTACGTTACAAATGACATTTTACAGCATGTATTTTGTAATCTGTATTGGAATACCTTTAAAAAATAACCCTTCCAACCCTGATAATAGCATGGAAATTGACTGAAAAGGAGTGACTGCTAGCTGCTTTGAGTCACTGCTTTCCTATTCTTGATAGAAAATGATGATCAAACTAATGCCTCCCTCAAGCAATCAAATGGTCAGGCTTCAGCAAATATTAACAAGTGATGGGTGCTTAAGAAACACACTTCATAAAGCTTTGAAATCTTAATCAATTGTTTTGAGCATTCATCACACTGGTCAAATCATGTGCAGACATGGAAGTGATCTGAAACAAAAATCATTAACAGAATTATCAACCAAATGATCTACAGAACCAATTGAAATCAGAGTTTTGAAAAATTTGTGTTACCTACAATGATGTTAAACAGTATCACAATTAACACAAAGGAACACTAATCTCACCCATGGTAACTAAAAATTAAACATTAACATTAAATGGAATTTAAAACAACTATAACCACCAATAACTTTTAAATATTAATTAAAAACGCCCCCAAACAGTCCTCAAAACCTGCACAGATATCTCATTAATTACAGGTATCTCATTAATTATGCAATGGCAACAGCCAATAGCAAGTCCTCAAGCATAAACATTTTGCCCTTTGCACCAAGAAAAGTGAAAAAAATATTTTTTGAAAAACAGTGAATCTCTTTAGTTAGATTACTTTAGCATTTTAACTGTGAATGCTGATAACTAGTCAGTCACTGTGATTCTGACTCTCTTTTTATGCTGATTTGGTATAAATTGGCAATATAATATTTTTTATAAATTGGCCATATTGACTACAGAATGTTGTTGTGATGACGTCACAACCAGCCCAGTTTGCTGCCCCCAACTTCAAAACCCGTTCTGGCGCTGTGATTTACTGCATGGAGAAAAAAAACCTTATCCATAAGCGATGAGCCAGGTGTGGGAGAGATATGGTTAAGCTGCCATATCTCTTTGCATCACCCGAAAACACTCACTCACTGTCATCTAAACCAGTGTCAAAAGTTAAACCGTACAAGAGACTCAACATGTGCACAATAGAGACTGAATGGCATCCAGAGAAAATAATATGCTGAGTTCAGAATAACCTTCTACCCATACTTCCCTTACTACTTCTATACATGGCAAAAATAGTAAGAGTCAGCCATAGTTTTGATATTTTAAACTTCAGCAAATTAAGAATTAAGAACTTCAGCAGAATTCAATTTTTTTATATCTGTATGTATCCTCAAGTGACCCCGCGTACTAAATGTGTGGATATTGCATAATTTATATTAATTTAAACTGACTGATCTCAGTTCAGTTCATGTGACCAAGCCATGTGAACATGGTGCCGAACACAGCAGAGTTTGTCTCAGGGAAAAACGCAAATAAAACTACATCTGGAAAGAAAACCTAATTACGTTTTAACATTGAAACCTGTTTAAGTCAAAAGATTAAAGTCTCTAGTTTCATCCAATATGCCATTTTTAAAATTTGAGCAATATATCGCGAAACACTCTGCTGCTAAACACAATGTACACTAAGGTGTACTTCACCACATTATTTCCTTAAAAATCATTGAATTACTATGCATTATCACAAAATGTTGCTTTCTAAAGTCTTTATATGGAGTTAGTACAAAAATAAGGTGCACTCGAACTCTTTTGAGACAAGTACAGACAGAGAGCACACTAGAGGTTAAATGGTAAATGGGCTGCACTTATATAGTGCCTTTTTTTAACCTTAGATGTTACCAAACACTGTGTCTCCTTCACCCATTCACACACACACTCATACACCAATGGCGGCAGAGCTGTCATGCAAGGCACTAGCCTGCCATTGGGAGCAACTTGAGTTTCAGTGTCTTGCCCAAGGACACTTCGGCATGTGGAGTCATGTGGGCTGGGAATCAAACCGCCAACCCTGTGATTAACGCCCGACCTGCTCTAACACCTGAGCCACAGCCGCCCGGTTAATCCAAACATTCAGTTTCAGGCTGCAGATGACATTTGGACCACTCAGCATGTATGGCAGACATGGGACAATGATATTCAGCACACAGATTCAGAATTTAGAATGTATATTTTTTTTAAACATGGTTAACATTACTTCATCAATCAGATTAATTTATGTTAATTTCTGATGTGATGTCTGTAATGTCTCAAAACCATGAATAACCAACACTCCATAAAACATAATAAACAATTTGATCAAATAAAATCTAACTTTCTATAGCTTGGTATTATTTAAAATTTCACAACTTAGTCCCACTGTCCACTATATGTGGACATACATTTTTATTTTATTTTTTTTTTCATTTTTATTAGGTGCTACTAGTTACAAATCAAAAATAGAAATGGAAAATGCACACAGCAGTCATGCTCAGGTCTCAGGAGGATATAGTGTCTTAAATTGCAACGGCAATGTACACAGCAATTAAAGCTTGATATAAATTGAATATGCCCATTCAATCCTTAGTATTAAAACATTTCACTGGAAAATGGCAAAAGATTTTGCCAAACTTTGAATTACAGCTTGTCCACTGATTTTATGGCATGTATAGGCCTACATGTACTTGTTTCAGAGATTTAAATGTGTCTAATTAACTCTATTTGCAAAATAACTGAACATTTTAACATGTTTATGCTTAAATTATTAAAATAATACATAAAAAATAAATGTAAATTATCACTTCTTGCTAGTTCTTTTAAACAAAGTACAAATTAAATCTTTTATGACAATATTCAATGTTTGTTTTAATTTACCATAATCAATCGTGATTAAATCACAGAAAACTGTTATATGAATTAGTTAAAACTGTTTAATCGATTCACAAACTTATATACATACATGGTACGCAATATGATATCAATGAAGAAAAAAATATTTGTGATGTTTTTCCTGCTTAACATTGGACACTATAACAATATCAATAAACATTTTCATTATTTTGAAATGTATTTATTTATTAAAAGTTTGTTGCCTCAAGGCAACATTGTACCACAATGGACAAATTGAAACATTTGACATTTCATGCAGAAAAAATTTATATATTTATTGAAAACATCAATTTCTTTAACCAAACTCTTGAACAAACAGATTTATGTAGTTTTAGATGAATTACAGATTTCATATTTAATCAAAAATATCATTTCATATCGAGCTGTTGCTCTCAGGCAACACTATACCATCGTGGAACTCAAGTATTACCAAAATCATCATATCATCAAGTTATCATTTCAAAACATTACAATCAGTGTTGTTTCAAGATAAAACAATAATAAAAAATCCCCATGACCTTATCCTTATATGCACCATATCCTTACAAGCATGCACATACACACACAAGGACCAGCATGCATACAAGTATATAAACACAACATTTCTTTCCTCACAAATGGCACCTCACTGCTTGTGAAAGTTGAGGAAGCAATTTCTCTCAACAGAAAAACACTGGTAGGTAGCACGTTTTGAGCACTGCACTTTTACAATGCCTGGACAACCTGGGTATTTGCATCACCCTGATCAAAGTGAACCAGCGTTGATGGCCATGGTTCTACAGGAGTTTTTAGATACTTTTCAGGCTGTTCTTCCTCACTGTGCTGTGATGGTCCCCCCTTCTCTTCAAGGCCTTCTTCTCCACACAGAGATATGCTGCAACTTCAGCTTTGAATTTTGCAAGGCCTCACACACCCTTTGGGGGGATGTCACTGATGTCACAGTCACTGCTGTCTCTCCGGTAGAGGAGCCAGGAGTCAACAACAGCCAGATCAAACATGTGGAAGACCACTCGGTGATACCACTTTTTGGATTGAATCTTTGTTCTGTAGAGGGTGATGAGAGAGTCTAGTAGATCAACCCCTCCCATCCCTTTGTTGTATATGGTGACAATACTCGGGCATTTCACCTGGACTGTTGTCTTCCTTTTTTTTTCCCCATCTTATAAAAGTGGTTGTTGGATTCTCTGAGGCAAAGGTGGAGAGGATAGTGACTGCACGATTATCATGCCACTTCACAGCTCTGAGAGTAACACCATTATAAATGGTCCCCTTTTCCTCAAAAGCCCCCCTTCCTTTCCTTTTCATGTCACAATCAGTGGGGAGACAGCATCCAGCCAGATGATTGGTTCTGAATGTGACAAGGTAGTGGATCTTCCTCTTTTCCAACAGCATCTGCAGGTCAACACCGGAGAACAAGGTGTCGAAGAACAATTTGTGGGAGATGTAGTCTGGAATGTTGCTTGAAAGGGATAGCACTATGTTGTCACCCGCGCCTATGTCAGGATGCCCACAGGGAGAGATACACCCAGTGTACACCTCAAAGTTGTAGGCTATGCCACTGCTATCAGCAAGAACAAAGATTTTATATCCCCAGTGTTTTGGATTCTTGGGTTTGTACTTTTTCATGGGGTTTTCCCCCTTGAATGGGATCATTTTTTTCATCCATACAAAGATTTCAATCAATTGGGATTGCTTGGAATTTCTCCAAGAGGGATGTCAGCAATGGGTGCACCTTGTACAGCTTGTCATTGGAGACCCAGCCAACCTTGCCTGGTATGGCCTCATGTGATTCCATAAAGGTACAATGTTGCCTCGAGGCAACATGCAGCTTATTGTAATGTCCTATGATACATTTGATAATATATAATGTAAAGTTTTTGAAAATACTTCTTTACTTACCAATGAAGGCGACTCAGATTTTTTTGTAAGTGATAATCTGGACAAACATTTGTGAAAAATGCACATTTCATTGGAGAAAATATGGAGCCATGTGACATGCTCTTGTGCTAAAAAGGAAACAAAATAGACCCCATGTGGGTCATGTGACCACTTTTTTTTGCATTTTCATTGGTCAGTATTTGAGTTCTCCTTCCTGAGAAAGCATTACCCAATTAAATGGGTGTCTCGTTTTATTAAAAAACAACTAAAATAGGCTATGTTGCCTGGAGGCAACACGGTACCATAGAGGGTCTTGTGTGTGTATTTATCACTTTGTGGGGACCAAATGTCCCCATAAGTATAGTAAAACCCAAAATGTTTGACGTTGTGGGGACAATTTGTCAGTCCCCATGAGGAAAGCAGCTTATAAATCATAATAAATTATGTTTTTTGAAAATTTAAAAATTCAGAATGTTTTCTGTGAGGGTTAGGTTTAGGGGTATGGTTAGGGGTTAGAATATAAAGTTTGCACAGTATAAAATCCATTATGTCTATGGAAAGTCCCCATAAAGTAAGAGAGAGAGAGAGAGAGAGAGAGAGAGAGAGAGAGAGAGAGAGAGTGTGTGTGTGTGTGTTAGGGAGAAAGAGATAGCTTTAATTTCTATCAGTTCTATTTCAAGTTGGCGCTTTGAATTAAAGTAACCTGCCCATAAACATAAGAGACTAATGCCTCATAGCCAGCCTAGATTTTTAGAATTAAACCACTCTAATTATGTTAATCGGTAAATATTTAAGTGATTTCATCATCTGCTTTTGTGACACAAACATGCAACCTTACCACAGGATTTTGCATTTGACTTGACAAAAGCAGCATTTGCGGTTAAAGTGGACGAATCCATAATATAGGTCACATGAATCGCGTTTACAGTAGGCTATTTCACTTACCTTCCACTTATATTCATTACAAGCATTGACTCCTTGTTTGCCATTTAAGCCAAATGACAGTTAGCAAAATATCAAGCATTGAACGGGGACAACCACAAATCCTCAGGTTGTTCTACTCCTATGACTGAAATGTTTGCTTTATGCTTTTTAAAATGTACTTTTAAACTAGACTGCGTATGAACTTAACGTTTCTAATTAACTTCTCCCACATGTTCCTGTCAGCTGATGTTGGGAGGGACGCATGCGCCACTACTGAATTCCTCAAAGATGCTTCAGTTTGTCATGTGCTGAAGCCAATAGTATTCCTGAACATGTGTTGCCTTGAAAATTGTGGTGATTATCGTTGTTCAAAACAGAAAAAACAACTTTTTTTTCACTGGATTTTGGAGGAACAAATTTGCATGTGTTTTAAATTGTAAACAACAACGTATAACAGCCACATTTTGTGCTCAGCTGCAACATATCGCCTTCTTGTGCTCATATAACCGTTTAAGCTAAAATAACACACTCAAGCTTCATGTTTGTTCCAGAATGACAGAAGAGAGAGAGAGAGAGAGAGAGACAGGCGCCAGCGTTTCTGAGAGGAGCTCTATGACGTCACAGTGGATCCTCCCACAGGCGGAAGTTTTGGACGCGCAGACGCTGCACTGCTAGACAAGTAGGTTTTCTTGTAGTGGTGGAGCACGAACACAAGAATAATGTTACTATTCAGTCTATTTATATTGTCGTCATCTTTTGAAAATAAAAGGATTGTGCCTGTAAAAGTATTTGTTCATACCTGTCGCGTGACATCGAAGTGCGTGTGTGTAAATTCAGGTAAAGTGCTTTGTTGTGGTCTCTTTTACAAAACGTAATGATAGAAAATGCTTTGTCGTGCACGTTTATGGTTGTAAGACGAAGAACTGTGTTTCTTTGATTTGGATGCGTTTTCAATGTTTCCATGACAAAAAGTAGCCTAAGCGGGCGACACAAAGGCGCTCCTGCGCGGATCTGCACCCGCACCAGCCGCAGGATAACTTGTTTTCCTTTTGAAGCACTTGGTTTGGCTGAATTGTCGCAGTGAAATTGTATAACTCTTTCCTAAACTCCAAAAGTATATAAATGACTGCAGTCCTTGTAGGCACTGGTTGTGTGTTGCATACTTTGATTCGAATGCGTTGCACATCTGCATTCTTTCAATTTCATTTGTACCTTAATGTAGGAAAAAAAAATCAGAGTGTAAGGCAAGTGGTAGGCTATTGTTGAGTTTGGCAAATCGGAATGTGCTGTCTTTAACTTTGATTACAGAAATGTACTTTCAGCACAAGAACAGGGGTTCTGGCGCTTTAGCACTATGTTGAAACTGACTAAATGTAGTCGCTGAGACATTCATAAAGGTAAAGCTATAGAATATATTAATATACACACAAAAAGTTAAATGTTATGAATTATGACCCTCCAAATTGTGTTCCCATTTAAGGGTAATACCAAGTGGTTCAGAAGCTCATTCATCATGCAGACAATAAAGAGAATGTTTTGCCCGATGCTGGAAATTGATGGTTACCATTCTCTGCCCTAATAACTCACATATTTGTCAAGCACTGACAGCCTCTGCAAAAAAAATTCAAAATAAAATACACACATCTTTGCATACTGACAAATGCTTCTCTGTAGCTTGGTTAAAATGGCCGATATCGCTGGCATGCTCAACAACACTATATATATTGTGTCTTTGAGTTTGAATGTGTTGTTTTTTAGAAAATGAATAACACAGCACAGTAGCCTATTGTCACTATTTGCAAAAAACACTTTAACCTATATGTAATGTCCATTTAAAGAAAAATAAAGAAAGAAAAGGGATGCTCAATTAAGTTTTTTTTTTTTTCCAGTCGAGCACGAGCATGGCCTTTTTGTTGTGGCGGAAAAATGCAAACATTATACATATGAGAACACGTTAACTTGAAAACCTTAAATTGAAAAAATTTAAAAATTAAAAAGAGCCAAATGCATCAGTAAATATTGATTACTGAAGACCGTGTGTGTATGTTAGAGACAGACAGGAATAAATAATTGCTCCCAAGTTCATATCGGCTACGCTTATTGCAATACAATTGTTTACATTTTATTTAAAAAGTTAGATGTGCGTAGTTTGAGCGATATCATTAATGGTTGCATGTTTGCGGCGTTTTAAATTAAGTTTAGGCCTATTAAATAAATAAAACCCCTTCTAGAATAATTGTAAAGTAGCCTATAAGGGGCAGACGCAAAACAGCTAAAAGCAAGTTTATTGTTTCCTCATGCACGACGGTTATCTACTAGGCCTACTTAAATGTGTCTTAGAGATACTCCAGCAAAATAAAACAAATTCACGCGTATGACTGTCCACTCCAGGTTTTCTTGCTCTCCAAGATGACCTGTCAAGCGGATTACCGCAGAAAGAGATTAATGTTGGAGGCGGGTTGCAATAATAATCGTTTTGTTTGATGTGACAACTTTGATAGGAGTTGATTTACTTACAAACTGATAGGCTTTTAATTGAGCGCCTCCATCCAGTGAGAGATGAAAGGCGAAGCGCATTGAAAAGCTGCCCGATTGCCCCGGAGCCTCAATACTGATTAGCCTTCTCAGTGGTGAATAGTTCAAGGCATTTTAAACTTCTTTTCTCGAAGATCTGACAGACCATTTCTCTTTCTTTTATGTCGTTTCGTATTGTCAAATAAAATGAATAAATGTATTGTGTGTAAATAAAGTTTAGTTGACATGAATGGAAAAACTGTCTGGACTATTCTGTATTATTATATTCTCTTGTCTTTTAAACACTCCGGGAGAGTTAAAGCTGCGTTGTATGCCTGAGGCAGCGTCAAGTGATACTAGCGAGTGAGCAAAAACATGCAATGTCCGTAAAAACCTGAAACTGTATGTGAGAACATTTTAAATAACTATGATGTACACCTGTCTGAAACTTAAACTCAGCATGTTTAAAACGGGTTTTACCAGCTGCTCATATGCTCATCGAGCACAACTGAACTATATTAATTATGTTGAATTTAATATGTACTTAAGGAGAATATACATTTAAAAATAAGTAATGAAATAAAAACTGTTTTAAAAATGATTACATTAAAATATGACAACAGGTAATTTACCTGCAACATAATATCAGTTGCGTAATTAGGCTACGGGTTTATATATATATATATATATATATATATATATATATATATATATATAAAGCTGAATTGTATTTAAATTGTATTGCTCATACAACATCTTAAATAACGCCTAAATTATAAGAGGTCAAATAATTGTATTGTCAAATATTATTTTTTATTATTCAAGAAAAATAAATAGTTTTTAAAAAGAATAAGAATATAGCTATCATAATATACAGTATTCTGAAAGGAAGGCTAATTGACCAGTGGTTGATTTTTCTCTATTTTTCTTTGTACAGTCCACAAAAAAACACACATACACGGGGAAAATGTTATTTTCTTACCGCAGGTCTTAAACAAAAACCTTTCCAAACTGAATAAAACAAGGAAACTATGCCCCTCAAATTAAATGACTCCTCCAAGATGCTTCTTTTGCCCTTTTCTCTGTCACTTGCGGCAAACAATCAGCTTCAAAAGCTGACGTGAAGTAAGAAAAAGAATTGACAGCGACTGACAATCAACTGATTGATTGCGGTAGAGTGGAATTGACAGTTGACGGAGGGGTGGGGATCGAAATAGAAGGGCTGTGTATATTATATTGAAAACATGTGACATTCACTTCCCTCTATCACTGCATTGGTCTGCTCTTGTCAACGCTTGTCTGATTGGGGAATTCAAACACTAAAAGTTGATCTTCTGTTTAGGGTTTGATGTTTCAGGCCATTCGCGTGTGGTAGGCAAATAGCTAAGAGCAAAAAAAAAAAAAAAGGCTTAGAGATATAATTTCGCATTTAAAAATAGGCTACTTATTTAAACAAAAGATTATTTTTGATCCTTAAATGTCCCCATAAAAAGGGATGATAAAAAAATAATAAAAAGTAATGTAAACACTCCCATACTGGTTTTGTTGTTGGTGTTATTCATTCCAAAAAAAAAAGATGAGAATTGATATACATTGGCGTAATGTCAAGGAGACAAAGAAGAACTAAATTAGAAATGGCTCACTTTATTCCATTTGTTTACATTAGTCTACATCGCCTGAAAAAAAGCTGTTAAAACCAAGGCGATCTGCTCAAGAAACAGAATAACGACCAGTTCAAATGTCATTTTTCACAGAGGCTGCGGCGTGTACGACAACCAACATATTGAGCTAAATCTCCTCCCACAAGTTGTCAAAACAGAGGCGCTTGTAGGAGGAGGAACGTCACATCCCCTTGACCCTCCAATCACCTCGGGGTCCCATTTGATTGGAAGGCGGCAAGGGCTTTAATCTCGGACTAATTCAGCTGCTTTTGAAGTGAATATTTCTACCAGTTCTTGGTTTGGGAGAACAAGCGCGCGGACCTACGGGAAGAGACAGAGCGCGCGCTATGCATGTGGTTTCAGACGCTGCTCCGGATCTGCGATAACCTCGCGCTCGGCTCCAGCCCTCATAACTGAACGGATTATACTACTTATCTTTATTATTATTATTTTTTTTTTTTTTGCTATTTCAAAGATCACTAAATAATTATTATTTATGAATCTGATAAATGAAATACCAACAAAATACACGAGAATTGGGTCATGATCACATCGCCCTCTGCTTCAAGAAATAGTGATACTGATCTAGTGTGGGAACGCAGCAGCAGCTCTCGGAATAACAACTCCGCGGTCGTCTGCAAGCCTTTTCTTCATTCCGTCCCTCCGTCGGACCCTTTACGGCAAGCTAACCGACTTCCCATAAAGATTTTGAAAATGCTTACTGCACGCACAGGACACATTTTGCACCCTGAATACCTTCAGCCCCTACCATCCACCCCGATTAGTCCAATTGAGGTAAGATGAAATGTGTTGCTTTTAAACCTAGTGATGTATTATATTCTTTTTTTTTTTCTTTTTTTTTCCTCGGAGAAACGACAGGACATTACGGGAATCGTGGATTAGACGTAGCTTTTGAAAGAGGAAAAAATGAATCAAATCTTATAACAGCGTAGGCTATTCTGATTTGACCAATGTCTCTTGAATGCACTAAACAAATGTTTATGATTGGAAATGTGTTCTTGGCATAGGATGTCTACCATTTCAACCCGCTTTACGCGCGATGCGTAGATGGTCGAATCGCATGTTATTTAAAACGTTCAAATAGAAAACATTAATCGTTTCTTTAGGGTTATGTATTTAGGCAAATATGTGTTTGTTATTGCGCTTGCATACATTTGAGGAATCTAAGTCTCTTGTTTTATCTGTCCTCGCAGCTCGATGCCAAGAAAAGTCCACTGGCTCTTCTTGCGCAAACATGCTCTCAGATCGGTAAACCGGACCCTCCACCCTCCTCCAAACTCTCCTCGGTGACATCAAACGGATCTAATGAAAAAGAGTCCAAATCTGGTCCTTTAAAGATGAGTGACATCGGCGTGGAAGACAAATCCAGCTTCAAGCCCTACTCCAAACCCTCGGATAAGAAGGACTCGTCTTCTGGGATGTCTAACGGTGAGAAGTCTGGTTTCCGTGTGCCTAGCGCCACCTGCCAGCCGTTCACTCCAAGGACTGGCAGCCCGAATTCCAGCACTTCGGCTTCCCCGATGCCGTCCGATGGGAAGGGAGAGAGGGATGAAAAGAAAGAGTCTGATTGTAATAAAAATTGCACCGCAGATGGATCTGCACCTACCAGCATCAGTCACAGCAGGATAAGCGTGAGCTGTGCGGGAATTAACGTGGAGGTCAACCAGCACCAGGAGACCACATCAGGATCAAAAGCCACGACGTCGGAGTCATCGTGTGTAACCTCTTCTTCCTCGGCCTCCGTCCTGGGGTCAGGACTTGTAGCCCCCGTTTCCCCATACAAACCTGGTCAAACTGTTTTTCCCTTACCCCCAGCTGGCATGACGTACCCTGGAAGTTTAGCTGGGGCCTACGCTGGCTATCCTCAACACTTCCTGCCCCATGGTGGAAGTCTGGTTAACGCACAGCTCGCCAGCTCGTTGGGTTGCAGTAAAGCTGGATCAAGCCCCTTAGCCGGGGCATCTCCTCCATCCATAATGTCTGCTAGCCTTTGTAGAGACCCATACTGCTTAAGTTACCACTGTGCCAGCCACTTGGCCGGTGCGGCCGGGGCTTCCTGCGCGCACGACTCGGCGGCCGTCTCTGCTTTGAAGTCTGGATATCAACTCATGTACCCGACACACCCTTTGCACGGTGTTCACTCCTCACCGCCATCTTTTGGTGGACACCCTTTGTATCCCTACGGCTTCATGCTCCCCAACGACCCTCTTCCACATGTCTGTAACTGGGTGTCAGCTAATGGACCTTGTGACAAGCGTTTCTCATCCTCCGAAGAACTTCTTAACCACCTGCGGACGCACACCGCTTTCACCGGGGCCGACAAGTTGATGTCGGGTTATCCGAGTTCATCGTCATTAGCAAGTGCTGCTGCTGCAGCTATGGCGTGCCATATGCACATGCCTCACTCTGGAGCCCCTGGAAGCCCCGGGACACTGGCACTTAGGAGCCCGCATCACGCGTTAGGACTAAGCAGCCGCTATCACCCGTATTCAAAGAGCCCGTTGCCTACTCCCGGCGCGCCGGTTCCGGTACCTGCCGCCACCGGGCCTTATTATTCTCCCTATGCACTGTACGGTCAAAGACTCACCACAGCATCAGCGCTTGGATACCAGTAAAAAAACAGACTTTCTCCAAATTTATAGATTATAAAGATTCAAATATAAAGACTTTTATATCATCGCGCCACTTGAAGGACTGGATCCGTGGACTCACTGTATTTATTTATGTCAGCTTAAAGCGGACAATAATACAAATGAAAATATTTGAGCTACTCAAAAGTGCATTACATTTGAAAAAACTCTGTAGATAACGAGAACACACATGTTAGAATACTAATAAAATAGGGGTCTTCAGTTGGATGTTGATTTGGAATTGCTATGATTGTATTGTTCCATATTATTTAATGTCTCATTGAAAAGAAAATAATTTACATGCATGTTTGTTTCTTAAATCCCAAATTGTCCACATGATTTGAAAATGCCGTTATTTTTCAGGTGTACACCACGGAGAGAAAATTGGTATTTTTTGTATGTATTCTGGAAAATAAGAAACAATTCTGTTCCATATTTCTGTCTTCAGTATTTTTTTTTTACTAAAACACCACCAAGATTGAACTCAAAACAAAAACTTTCATTTAAGTTTAATTGATTGTTTAATTTAAATTCAAGTCTTTCCCGCAAAATGAACTTTTTCAGGTATTCAAATCAAGTATTTAAATACAAAAGGCAATTACTCAAATGTCAAATTTAGAGTTCAAATTAAGAATTTTTTCATCGGTGTCTGAGAGATTTGAATGACTTTTTTATATATATTTTTATGATTGTCCCAGCAGGTTGAAAGAGTGGTATATTTATCCTCGTTAATGACGCAAAACACGTTTAAAATTATTTTTATTGCTTATGCATTAACGTTTATATATATATATATATATATTGTGTGTGTGTGTGATAAGTTATAGTTTATTTATAAATTCAACAAGAAATGTATACATTGACACTTTGTTGCGTTAAATGAATTAATTGGACGGATCATATGTTTTCGTTTTTTTAAGAGATAAATGTTCTCAGCACAACTTTAGCGTAAATGACACCACCGACATTCGCTTTCTTATTCTCAAACAAATTCATATTTACCATAATATACTGTCAGTCCATCATCTCACAATATCTTGAATCATATCAGAATAAGTTGAACTGTAAACGTGCGTTGTTTGTGGTTGTGTTAAATAAGGTTATATTTTGTAATGCTAGGCTTGCTTATAGCGAGTTAAATAACTGCAGCCGTCAACTGTTTATTGTGAGTTATGTCCGAGAAACGGTTAAGTAGTCTAAAGGCGATATATAGGTTAATAGGAAACACAGACAAAATATTTTTTTCCTAAATAACCCTTGCATTTTTATCTTTTGGATTTTATTGCACATCTGCAATGTAAATAATTTGCTATAGATTACCTGTTAGGAGTTTCAAGTGTGTTTTATGCGAATCAGCGAGAAATCCTATTTCGAATATTTCTGCATCAACCAAATTGCATTATCAGAAACAATATAAAACAATAGACTACTTTTAAATGGATAGGCCAAGACTTTCAGTAATCTTTTATTAACTGAAATACCTCACATATTACATCACAAATACTATCATTAGACTAGCTTCAGAACGGTGAATTATATATATATATATTATTATGGATATACTACAGCTTAAAAATGCAGGCTTATTTCTCTCTCTCTCTCTCTCTCTCTCTCTCTCTCTCTCTCTCTCTCTCTCTCTCTCTCTCTCTCTCTCTCTGTGTGTGTGTGTGTGTATATATATATATATATATATACACACACACATTATTAAACTAAACTGTGCAAAACTCAATACATTAATGCAAGAATAATAATAAATAAACTATTCAGTCCTCGTGTGAAACAGTAAGACGCTGAATGTACACATGGCATAACGCGTAAAAACATGTTAAAGAAAACGAATATGGAGTGATTTTGCTCTCGAGAGGAATTTCACAAATTTTGGTGGCTATTTCCTCCATCACCATGCAACACGGAGGACTCCTTAAAAAGAATAGGGCCTATTGAAATACCCTATATACGCAGTCAACGAATAAGACAATATAGGCTACTTGCGACGTGACTAAAGTAAATGAACTAATTAACTATAAATATATAATTTCACATATAAATAAAGTAGGCCTTTATATAATTTAATAGTATATCTGCAATATCAAGTAAATAGGCTACAACCCGTCTTTCAACATTTTCGGTGTAACTTTTACTTTGTTAACCGTTGATGAACAAGACAGCCCGAAACAAACTTCCCAGAGAAGTCGACATATCTAATGGAGTTGTGACAGGGTTGTATATTTATTTATTTTATTTTTAGTTGTATTTATTGATTTTTTTTTTTTTTTTTTTTTTTTTTAGTTACGATTAGGACAGTTTAGCCTAAGTATTAACTGTTTTATTATTATTATTATTATTATTATTATTATGTATTTAAATGTAGGCTAAATATTATTATTTAATTTTTTTTGAAAGGTGACGATTAACCCAAGATAGGCATGTCAAACAATATAATATATATAAATGAACTGTTTGAGTTTTATGAAGTAACGCACTATCTAATGACACAAATTAATTAATGATTGTTTTTATGTTCCTAAAGCAGTTCATTAAAGATGGAAAACTTCACCCACCCAAAAATGTCATACAAGCAGAGCGAGTACACTTGTTCTTGAGGCCCACACAAGCTTTAAACTGATGTAATGACGGTGAAAGAGAGCAATTTCCATTTTTACCCACATCATGGTGGCTGTGAGGAGGTCCCCCATGGAAAGCCATTCATCATGTGCCCCTCCTCCCGGGCCTGTCATCAGAGGGGCTAGCAGGCACATGTGTGCATAAATTACCCCGCTTGCCTTCTTACACTGCTGCTCTCTGTGGCTAAGGAGTATAAAGAGGAACAGAACTCCACTGCCTGGTAGTAAAGCATGACTTACACCACTGATCAGCCCTGCAATGAGCATGTTTATAAGGGTGATAAATAAAGTGAATACCTTCCACAGTGGTCTTGTGTAAAGTGCCAGACAACCGCAATCTGGAAAAGAGGATTGGAATGTCAGATAAACCTGTGACAACAAGGGCTTGTTATATGAGATTAATCTACAGCCTTATTTTTGAAGAAAAAACATTTCATAGATCAGCAAAACATATACTCCATGACATTTAGAAAACAGAACACTGCATTGAAGAATTATCCTTGCATTTTTTCATTTGTACAGTGCATGGCCACACCTCAAGTTTCATGCCAGAGGTGCTACAAAACTAATTGCATTGGTATAGAGATGCATGGCTGATTTATGGGCCACGCCGAGGAGGCTGTGCCAAGGTATGCTGACACACAAGGCCTTCCTGCTCTGAATCTACCCTTTTACTGGAGCTGCTATAAACCCTCTCACTACTGAAAGCCAGACTTTAGCAGACACCTGGATTGCCACCACTGATTTGCACTTCACTCTCTTATTAAATAGCAGAGAATAACTACCGACACCAATGTAATTACTAGGCGTGTGATAAAATAAACATACACGCTGTAGTCTGACATGGCAATCCTATGCTTAGAGCAACAGCTGTGTCAATATGTGAGTGCCACGTAAATGCTAAACTTCTAGTCATAAGTCTGAGACAATTATCTTCCTCTCACTCGAGAGTGGCTTGATTTATGGGATTAGGATAATGACACAAAGTCCTTTATAGCAGCAATATGGAGATTTATCATTAGAATGAGTAACTTGAAGTCTTGCAATCAGACTTATAACTTCAAATTTTTCTTTTGGACCATTTAAAAGAACACCGGCATATGTAGAACTTTTGTAATGCTCCTATAAACTTCTTCCCCAAAAGGTGTTGCCAGCTACAACACATTGCAGCTATCTTAAACGGTGATTTATATTGACACAGAATGTGGAAATGACCACAGCTTTTGTGATTGCAGTAATGAAGCCATAAACCAAATAGCATGAAATGAAGCAGGAGCTTGGCGATTTAATCAGCTCATAAACAGATCGACTGCATCAAGCAAATGACGTTATTACCCATCTTAAGTAAATCTTGCTAATCTCCAGAGATAAAATCAACATCATCGGTGGTCACATGTCATATTCATCAATGCTAAATCATCCCCTTTTGACAGATTAATCCCATCCACGGCTCCTAGAGAGAGTGGTAATGGAGACCCAGGAAAACAATTCAGTCATTGAACACGGCAGGCTCCTGGTATGCTCAGTGCTTACACGCACACTTTCTCCCTCATTGATTTACAAATTCAAAGTGCTCGTCAAGGTGAGACAGGCCCAAAAAAATGGCTTTCGTGACAGCGTGTCATTCAAAGGGCCTGAGATGGGAGGCACCTTCTTGTGCTTTAAGTGCATAATTGAGGTCATTTATGGCAGCTCTTGGGGCTCCGCTATCATATCTCGATGTATGTTTCATTTGCACATTTTGGGGTTTTGACAAAGAATATTTTATGGAAATGAGACCATTCTCTGAGAATTCTTAATGGCTCTTTTCGTAAAGAGCCCAGTGATGGCTCCGATGCCTTTCTATGTTAATAAGATATTTCTAAATCGGGCTTATACAAGTGAGACCTTGTGCTTGCGTTTGAAATGATCGGTGTCTTCATGTTTTCAGTGTGGTTGACCAAACATACAAGGACACTGATTATTAGAGGCAGGGAATATTCTACAAATGTCATGTTTAATCTTTAATAATGTTGTCTGTATTTAAGCACTGTTGTGTAATCACATTTAAATGCAGTGATACGTTGATGTTTTTGGTTGATATTTGGTAATATGAAAAAATTAAAATATCTGCATACGCAGGGTTTTGAGGGTTACTTTTAAGATGTATTACGCTACAGATTACAGAATACATGCTGTAAAATGTATTGTTAACATATTCCATTAGATTACTCAAGGTACTCAATGTAATCTGAATATGTTGGATTACTTCTTCAGTACTGTCAGATTTTATTTCTCTTGTTTTGACTATAAACAAGTTAATACCAAGTGAAAAAACATCTGCTAGTACATTAAGACAAAATACACTTAATTTCTTAAATCTTATGCAAATATACAGGTATTAAGTAAATATATTTTGAACAGGAAAACAATAAATAATTATCATCAAGAATAAGACTTTTGCAGTATATCTTTGCCCTAACATCAAAGGTCTTACTAGCGGGGAAAAAAACATGTATGTTCAAACATGGATTTTCTTGATAAAAAATAATAATAAAGTTATACGTTCACACAAAAGTTGTTTTTCTCCAACAACATCATCTTATGTCTTACAACATCTTATGGAGTTTTGTGTTCCTTGCCACAGTCGCTTTTGGCTTGCTCACTGGTGTTATACATACAATTATTATTTAATAACTTATTTATTATTTATTTTTCAACATAATTCACAATCGTATTTGATCAAACCCTGACATTATAGATATTACAGTTTAATATTCTGTTAATGCATGATCTTCTGTAAAGCTGCTTTGAAATGATGTGTGTTGTGAAATTAAGGAGCTATACAAATAAAAATATTTATATAATAATAAAAAATGACAATTTATATAAGGTTAACTATTTCTGCTGCACCAAACTTTCTTCAAAACCCCACATCTTTTTCCTCAATGAGGTCATATCCACCTTTTCACTCATAACAGTGTAAAAGTGCTCTCTATTCACTCCTATGAATGTAACTAGATAATAAGAAAGTGTTTCACCGCTGTTCAAACATTCCTCTGGTCACATCATTTATACGGATAAATGTTTTCCAACTGAATAGGCTAAATAGTAAATTAAACAAATGACAATAAAATGCAAAGTAATCTCTTCAGTAATCAAAATACTTTTTGAATGTAACTATATTCTGATTTCTATTTTAATTGTAACTGTAGTGGAATACAGTTGCTTACATTTAGCATTTTAAATACTTAATCCTGTTACATGTATTCCATTACTCCCCAACCTGTGCATATATATTGTATGTATACTATATATATATATATATATAATATTTCACAATAGTAGGAGACACCAGAGTTGGTTGGCACACTTTTCATTCTTCATATTTAATATCTTTGGTTGAACAAACATTAAGATGCAACCCAACTAGGTGCAAATGAAGGTTAAGTTAACCCTAAGTTCAGAGGTAAAAAAAAAAAAACAAATGCATTCAATGTCACCAAATATTTATTGACTTTTGTTAATTAATGATTAAAGTTATGTTGTGCATTTGTGCCAACCAACCCTATTACTATAGTTGTACATGTGAATCAAAATACAGAAAAAAAACAACTGTTTATTTTAAACCAGGACAACAGAACTCAACACATGTTTTTCTTATATAATTGATATGAGTAATGATTATGTAATTAATATGACTTTATTACTATGACAATGATTAATACATAATTACTTTATGGATTTGTGGTTAAATTTATTTTTTGAATTTATCTGAACAACCTTTACTCACATGAGCTTAAAAAATTATATTAATGTAAAAAATGTAATCACATAATTGATAGGAACTTATTGTATCATTAGCTTGAATTGGTATGATTAATAATAATAATAATTATTATTATATTAAGAAATTATTTTATGTTATATGTATGTGTGTGTGGAGGTATTAAGTTTGTTAATAGTGTGTATGAATGTTATAAATTGTTATCTATTTTTTTTTCTTTGTCCCCAGTGTATATAGCCTGTTCAAAAACCAATGTGCCAACAAACCCCAGGATCAATGTGCTCACCAACCCCTCTCACACTCATTTTGGAAATTATGTTAGCCAGTTAGCTTATCACAGGCTTACAAATTCTATATCAAAATACAACTAATAGCCTTCACTATTAACTTAAATTTATATATTTAAAACATATTATATGTATCATCAATAAGTATTTTTAGCAGAGGGTTTGTTTTGCAAGATAAAATGAAAAGTTGTCTTCCTCTTCAAACATTTTAACCTTCAAATGCCATAACAGAATCAATCATTGTATGTCAAAGGAATGAATATTTACATGTTACACTTTTGTGAAATTAATGAAAATTACCAGAAATTACCACTGTAGCCATTCAACCCCTGTCTCCTCTATATTGACCTGAATCTTTGATTCCAGAAGCTCCTCTGATATGAGCTGTAGAGGCACCTCAAACAGGAATGTAACAGCTCACAGAATCCGTTTTTTGCACTCATGAACATTGTCATTCTCAAGATCACTTTTTTTAAGCACACTTCTGATTATAATAAAATTACATGCCATGCTCTCTGTGGGGATGTTAAAACATGTGCGCAAAGTGATGAAAGTTCATTTTCTTGAGCAGACACTGAATAATATTAGCAAGCACATTTCCATTCAGGACGGATGCCATGACAGACCTAATGATGGACTGTCAACAGGCCTCGCTGGTGATGCTAATATCAGAGATGTTGTAGGGAATGATCTTTCTGATCCTCTTCGATATATGCAAAATTGAAATTTGAATGTGCAAGTCTAAAGTGATTTCTGACAGCTTTATCTGGCAAGTTGATATCAGTTATTAGAGTATAACAAACATTGTGTTTATCTGGCAGTTTCGTTTTAGAATCATAGCTCTTGACCTTACTCATGATACGTGGCTGTTTGTATTCTATCATTGTGTGTAATCAAAGGAAACAACCTCTGCAATATTTTTAAGCTTGTTTTCATAGATCTGTTGATGATGCCCTTACAGATCACGCATCGCACAGAAATATTTGAAGATGCTGGCCATGTTGAGCATTGCGCAGCCAAACTAATGGATCTAACCAAGAGACAAATGGGTCCAGACATGCAGCAACACAGCCTCAGGAAATATGGACCTTCATATCATTTTTATTGCTTTAATGCATTTTAGTGTTAACTGCGAAATAGGAGATCAAATTTACTCTCAGTCCTACTTTGCTCTTGCCCTGCAGACAAAGACACAACTTTGAGGAAAATAACGTATGGGCCACATGGGTGTTTTGTATGAAAATAAAGCAATTACCTGTTTGAAGAAGCATTGTATGAGTACTGGAAGACTAAGATGTGTTTTTACTTATCTCATCTCTTGTAATATAATTGCCAGAGCGCTGTGTGTGTGACTGGGAGGGAAATGTTAATGCATTCTTCACACAATGCAATGAAAAGCAGTTACAATGCTTCCTGGGGGCAATGCATTATGCCTATTCAAAAAGGTTGAATTTGGTTGAGTATATTAGTGTACGACTTGTGTTTTGTAGCGAATAAGAAAGTGACACATGATACACAACTGCACTTCAAAGAACATGAGTGGTAATTTATCAAAAGACAAAGGTCTATCAGTCATCATTGTCATGACAATGAAATCATAGTGTAAGTTGGCTTTACGAACTTTAATGCAAACTGTTCTATGTTAGAAGCCTACAAAACATGTCTGCTTGCAACAGTTCTCAGTCGTTAATACAGTATGTTCATCCATATGGAGTGAATTAGAATTGCATGTCTTTTGACTAAATAAATGAGTGTGTGTTAAGAAATCATTTGAAAATGGGATCTTTCTCCCCCAGCATGCTCCTCTGACTATCTTCCTCTGACAGTTTATTTCTCTTGGCTGTCTGGGGGCAAACACCTGTGTCTCTTCTTAAAACAGTCTGTTTCTGACAGGCTGTGTGGAGCTTCTCCCTTCGGCTCGGACACATCTGGTGGGAGATCACAACTCCAGCAGTGTCTACATACACACATCCATCAGCCCACAGCCATACACTCACATGCTAGAAGGTCATACGCTCAACTTTCCGTGGCAGAGTATAACACTGAGCCCAGAAGTATTAAGACATAACTAACTAGTCATTGATTACTGCGGTGAATATTTTTTTCAAATCTTCATGATTTACATCAAAAGAGAACAAAATTAATAAATGCTAATTTCAATAAACAGAGTACAAATTTGTGTCCCGCTACTTTATAAATAACTACAGGCACAAATCCCATGTTTTGTTGTGAGAGAGTCATATCAAAGTCTTTTTAGAAAGTCAGGCCCCTCGGCGGCCATCTTTGGAAAGCTCCCGGGCAGCTATTTTTCTGTGTAAACAAGCGGTAATGTAAGTACTGTAAACAAGACTTTGAAATCATATCATAAATTATGCTTCTATACCTCAGAGTACACTAAAAACGCAGTTTTCCCAGCTTGTGAAATGTGTGATGTCTGTATCTAAAAGGTCATTGGCTCTTTTACTTGTAAGGCGGGACTTCCTTTTTAAATCCGTTGACCGTTTGCCATTCTAATTTCTCCTATTTGTTTTAATAGAAGTGGCCCGTCTCTGCTAAATAGCCTCTGGTCACATATATATAGTTTACATATATTAATATAAACTAAAAAATTATATTAAATTAATATAATTCAAATTAATTTGATAAAATTGTATGATTTTTAATGTGTTTAAAACTAGCTAGTTTAAAAAACCCTAAAAGTGTGATTTTCTTGACCCTCTTGATGGTCTCCAACAATTAGAACCATACAACAATGTTAGATTTATTTACATAATGTGTTCAATTGATATTCAATTAATTGTATTAGCAAAATAATAATTATTTATTATCTAATTTTATTTACCAAGATACAGTATATTGTTATATATCTTGGTAATTAATCATATTTATATTAATTTTAATATTTTGCTGCATTTTGACAGGTTAAGCAACTCCCATCACTGACCATTTGATGAAAAATAAATAAAATATATTATTTTTTATTTTATTACATTTTTTGTACTATATTTGTCGAAAGTGCCAAATGGACATTTAATAAGCACAAAAAAAAAAGTTATATAATCATGCACAAAATTTGAAAGCTGATTTTATACTATCATTGGAGTGCTTGGAAAAATTGCTTAAAAGGAGTAAATTATATCTGGCCTCCATACATCATTCACATGTCTCCCTCACGGGGGGGCGCTGGAGCCTCCACCTGCTATGGTATCCTTGACCCTGATCACCCCTTCAGCATGTACTTCAGCATGGCCGAGTGCTGGAACTCAGAGGATGTCTGTGTACCATGACCTCCCACAGATAAATGCCATCTCTCTGTAATGTACAGCCACAATTCATAGCCACTCAATGCAGTCATCTGCAGCTGCATGCCATATGGAGCTGGTTCTCTGCCTGCTCAAGTGGACATATGTGGGCATATAAATGCTATGAGTAGTGAAAAGAATGTATTAAAGAGGTATCTGTGTCTTTGTAGATATAGATTTGAATTTGAATGGATTTTATACTAGAAATGATATTTGCTGACTTTAAAGGAATATTTCAGGTTTAATACAAGTTAAGCTAAATCAACAGTATTTTGTGGAATAATGCTGTTAGAGCATTAAAGTTCTTTTTGACTTGTCCTGAAAAATCTGGGATATAGTGAAGCACTTACAATAGAAGTAAACAGGGCCAATCTGTAAACATTAAAATGCTCACGGTTTTAAAAGTAAGCTCACTGATCACTTTATTTGGAACACTATGGTCCTAATAAGGAGCCCGACATGGTCTTCTGCTGTTGTAGGTTCTGCGCTATGGATGGATGGATGAATATGTAGGTGTACGGGTGTACCTAATAATGTGATAAATGAGTGTTTAGCTAAAAAAATTTAATTTGATTTTAGCATGAAAAAATCAATTGATAAATTCATTTACTGACCTTCTCTGTGTAAAGTTACTTTGTAGCCTTGACAACAATACAATAAAAAAATTTTTGGTAATCAAAATTATGCTACAACGGCTGTTGGTTGAGCTCAATTGTTTTAAATCCAGCTCATTCATTTAAACAGAATTAAAGGGATATTTCACCCAAACTTCTGTCATCCTTTGCTTACCCTTTATAACCATGTTGATCAAAACCCTTATGACTTCCTTTGTTTTCGGTGGAACATAAAAGGAGATGGTAGGCAAATGATGATAGAATTTTCCTTTTTTTGGCTGAACCTTCCCTTCAATTGTGGGAACAAGCTGGACCATTCATGTAATACGGAGCATGTGAGGGCATAATAGCTCCTCCTAAAGGCAAAGTCTAATTTCTTTAGATGTTTCCAAGGCACATAAGCATACTAAAGAGTTTAAGCAATCTAATAAAAGTAGAAAACGAAGAAACATTTATTTTTTAATACAAAACCCATTAATCATTTTAATCTACAGGTAGTTACACAGTATTGCACTTTTTTTAAAGCATGTCAATCTTGCATCATATGTCTAGAGTTATTATTTTGCATTTGCAGTGGCACAGATTTGAAAAATGTCCAAAGACAAATTCCTATTTTGACAAGCATCACATTTCCCCTATGGGTGGGTGAAAGAGATTGATGGGCTGTCACTCAAATGGAGCAGATGATGACAGGTTGTCATGTTGAGGAGTTGACATGGTACGGGAATAAATCAGAGCAAATTATAAATGTAATATTTGAACACTTGCAATAATAGAGAATAATATTCACACAGTGTAATGTTTGCTTCTGACGCTTATAATTTAATATTTAATTTAATGCAAATTTAACGAGGCCTCTCCTGTGTTAATGTCACATATACTCTGGCTGCGCTTTAGTCTTCATCCACTTTGTGCAGAACAGATTTTTCCTGTAAGGTGCACACAACATCCTTTCAAGTTTCATTCCAACAAAGCCAAAAAATACAATGACATTTGCACCTTGTAATTAGGTCAAAGGCACAATGAAGCATGCCAATAACCTTTAGCAGAAAAGGCTTCCATTTAGAGCAGCGCGTAGCATTCCAAGGAAGATCATTCGTAATTAGTCTTGATGAATTACTTGTGACAGAACAGTAAAATACAGGGAGGTTTTAGTTGGCCTCTGGCTTTTAGCATGTAATGCACTCAATGTTAACTGTGTACGCTTGCCCTGTATACATGTTTTGCTAAATATAAGTGATGGATGGGACAAGCTCTCTTATTTGCTACATTCCACTAAATAATTTACAAGTATGTGCTTTTCCAGAACCATGAATGTTTTCTGTTGAGTGCATTGGGTGTTAAAGTGTCCTGAAGGCTGGGCCAGGGTGAGGAGGTGGACTTCAGCTGTGATTAATGATCTGCCCCAAACCTCATAAACACAGTATGTATCACTAATTACAAAGACGCACGTCCAGATGTGCGTGCAAACTTTTTGTGGCATGATCCAAAGGAAATAAGATGCATCTGATGTGGTGTACAAGCACGCAAACAAAATATATTATTTGTATAATATTTGATGCATGATTTACCTTCAGCGTTCACAAGGGAGCAGTATGATAAAATAGTAATGCGGCTGTTTTCTGTGACGCCAGTTCAAAGAAAAATATGGTCACGCCACAGTAGGACTCCACTCTTTGGTTGGTAAATAAAGCCATATAATATTATTCATTCTGAAGTCATTTATACTATTTTTCATAGGCATAGCCAATCAAAAGCCATTGTTATATCTTATGGCATATATTCTGGGCTAATATTTAACCTCACAGGTATACTGTAGGGCTTGTGACATGAGGAATGGCTAGTGGTAACAAGCAAAGTGATCACCAGATGATCATAAACACATTAGTCACTCCAGAGGCACACCTGCTAGACTGCTTTGGAGATTGGCTTGCTGTTGTTGTTGTTTTTAGGTCAGTGAAGACATACTTTAGTTTTTTTTATATAGCACATTTAAAAAAAAAAACAAAAACAGTGTTTAAAAAGTGTTCAAAAATGAAGAAAATAAAATAAGACAGTAGCGGATCCTGGCATGGGCGATATAGGCAGGTGCCAAGGGCAGCAACGCTCTCTGGGGTGGCACATCAGGGTACCTGATCAATCGCCCCTTCACAGAGCTTGCAAGATCGCGATGGGAAAACGTGCCCCAAATCGTGCCACCCTGCCCCAAGTTCGCAAGATCGCGATGGGAGAAAAGTGCCCCAAATCATGCTACCACCATGACACGCCCCCCGCACAGAGCCAAAAATGGCTTGGAATATAGATGTTCATAATTCATTCTTACATTCATAACAAACATAAGATAACCATAATCATCAGTATAGGTGCAACATGACACAGGAACGACTCAATGGTCTTGAGAAAATAAGTACCATGTGATTGCTGGGCAGATTTGAACAAGTCATTAATGATTCTGCATCCATGAAATCAAGGACAGAAGGGTTAAATTTGAGGGGAGTGCCACTTCGGATCTCGCCTAGGGCACCAAGTAAGCCAGAACCGCCACTAAGACAAGGCAAAATAAATATATATAAAGATAAAAACAATAAAAATGTAAAACTCAGTAAGAATGGAAGAGAAAAATATTGCCATAGGAAAACCCCTGGTGTAATTTGAGACACTTTTACAGTAAAAGTTCTAACTGAGTCAGCTTCACGTAGATTGTCTGGGAGAGAAATCCATAGCTTGAGACAATTGTGAATGAAATATGACTAATACTTATTAGACATAAAAAGAAAATAGGGAGTAGATAGAGCATAGAACAGAAATGTGTATGCATTTCAAAGGGAGTGTATTGCATGTCAATTTGCTCCTCTAGTGTTGCTGGAACTGTGTCCAGATGCGTTTATAATTCTGAATGGCCGCCACAGTGCTAAATCATGAATACACTGATTGTGTTGTGTTTTCTACTCACACTCATGCAGATTCATAACTAGAGTAGCACGTACACTGATTCACACTACAGAACATTACGGTTCAGAATACAGATACCACAATTAAATAGACCGTTTATGAAGTAAATCAAATATTTTGCATTTCAGAGATCAGAATAAAATGTACAATGTAAGTCTAAATGTCAAAAACCTGTAATTCTACACTTCAAATGCTTCAGAAGATAAACAGTAACTTAGAGCAGTTCCTTTCGAAGAGATCATATCTGATGTTGTCAAGACATAAACACTCTACTGGTTTGTTATATTTTGCATACAAACTTCTTAGTCGGTAACACGCCTTAAACATTCCTGCACACTCAACCAGCTACTACAAAACCCAACATAACTGTCTCTATAGCTGCTGCACTGAAAGGACCCTGAAAATACTATATCATACTACGCAAGTTTAGTAAATATAGCACCAGTAATGACGATGGTTAGTGGTAGCTCCCCCAAAGTTATGTTTCATTTTACCAACATTGGCTCTTTCAAAGGGAATGGAGCAAATAAGGGAGATGTCCGCAAACTGTGGAGTCCTGTGGACCCATCCACAGTGCACCAGATGCTCAGCACATACCGTACTTCAGCTCATCAAACAAAATGGATTCTATGTCCAGTTATCTGACTATATTCTAAAAGCAAATCAACTGAAATTAAATTTTTCAGTGATAGAATGACATTTCACAAGAATGGACATTTTGTAATTTAAAATGCTGTGATGAAAGAGCAGGTTTGTTCTGTATTATTATCATATTACACAGACAGACAGATAGATAGAGAGAAAGACAGACAGAGCAAAAGAGCCATATTGATAAATGATAGAGGGTTAGACAGACAGACAGACAGACAGAGTACTATTCCAAACTATTTATGTCTTTTTTCAAGAATTTGAGCTTTTAAACAGACTTTTATTTATTTATCTTTTATTTACTGTCACTGAATGGTTACACCACTTTGACAATTTAAACTTCAAGTCCCTCAAAAAATATAAACTTGGCATGTTGAAATCACTGAAAACAGGTTAATCATAAATGTCTATTGTTTATGTCAATTGCATTTGCATTTTTGTTTATGTCAATTGCATTTTAGTAATCTTTCTTACTAATATTCGGGGAAAGGAAGTGTCACGTCATTGACCCAATAGCTGTTAGTTAAACATGTGAACACAATAAAACCACACTAGCATACATTCAGGCTAATTTCAACAATTCAATGAAGGGAGATGATGTCAAACTAAAGGTTGAACTGAGATCTCAGGACAAAGATATTTTAGATGGGCATGTTCAGAGCAGATAGTCACATATGTTTTAAATTCCATTAATGTACTTGTACAGGTATATTACATTGTATATAATATATACTGTATATCATAGCATCAGGGTTGATCTTTGTAATTTGTATTAAGGCGCTGGCATTACTCTAGCTGGTATAAAGCTTGTGCTGCTTCTACATATTCCATTGTAGCTGTGATGTGTAACAGTGTCACTGCATGCTAGAATAAAATTACCTATGAATTACAACTACATAGTCTCATTTTACAAGTTACCAGTGTTTTCTCATGTAGCACATTTAGTCAGACTTAATAATATGACTATACTTGATGAAGTTATCAAAAGCAAATCTATACACTCGTTTGTCACTGGGTCATGGCACAACCAAGAATGAGGTATACTTGCATTACATCAAGTCTTTCTAACATTGTAGCCAAGGGGTGTAATACATGTGTAATGATATGCAAACTATGGCAATGATGCATGTCTTTCATGCTACCTGCTAAACACTTTGCGCTAACAACTAGCAAAACATTAATAAATGCAGTATGCTGTTTCCAGGAATCTGTGCGTGCAGCTGAACTATCATATCTTTGGTAGGATTTACTGTATATCAGATTGAACAATGCAAGAAAAGTTGAAACCCCAACATCTCTGGAATAGAGCTTTAATTTCCTAATTCTTGTAATATTTTAACATATGCACACATACACTGGCCCCTAACCATGGAATGATATTTGCACAACTGTATGACCCAGACTTCTGGCTCCCCAAAGTCCACAAATGCAAAACACTGTTGTTCAACAAAACCAGTTCAGGAAAATCACTTTCATGATTTAATTGCACTGGCTTTCTAAAAGAGGATTTACTAAGAATTGGATTTTAGCTTATTGGACGTGTGATGACAGCAAAAGAAAAACTGAGAATTTATTGTCTGCTTTTACAGCCAGATTTCTGAAATAATTGTTCTGGGACAAGACGGTAAGTTAGCGGTTATAAACCTGTCCTCCATATAAATGACCTAATCAAGAGATCCCTTCGGTTACATAAATTGTGGTAGTCATTCGTCTTCAATGGCCTGTATGTGCATATAAACCCACGACGATGGTCATATACTTTAGTGGAAAGAGAACCTGCATCACTGTTTACAGAGTTCAGGGTAAATGGATGACTTCTTGCATGTTCAATCAACTGTGAAATGTGCATTTAATCATCCCGAGAAAGCCCCTTGGTTTGTTTGTGTTGCAGCGGGATTTACATTTCCGAACATCCCTCATATTAATCATTACTTCATCACTTCCTCTGTGAGACAAGGTGAATAAAGTCCTTAGTGTACCAGGCCTGTATATGTGCTCATACGGAGGGGGGGTGACGATGACTTTAATTCACTTCACTCGGAAACCACTAGACTTACTACACAACATGGGTTACCCAGTCTATATTCATTCTCACTTTTTTTTAAAAATAATAGTTCAACCAAAAATGCAAATTATTCTAAACTTACACGACTAAGAAACAAGATGCAATGAAAGTGATTTGTGACTAACATCACCTTTTGTGTTCCACAGAAGAAAGAATGTCACACAGGATTGGAACAACATGAGGGTGATTAAATTATGACAGAATTTTTTATGAACTACCCCTTTAAGGCAAAGTTTTTTTTTTTTAAAGATCTTTTCGTTTCTAATGCATGGAGGTTCTCTCTCTCTCTCTCTCTCTCTCTCTGGTTTGTGTCACTTGGACGTTACTCCCAGCAGACAAATGATGAATGATGTTTGAGAGAAATGTATGAAACGGGAGGCAGTGCTGGCAGACGGAGTATTTGCTTTTATAAGAGGTGTGTGTGGGGGGCACATTTCCGCAGTGATACTCCTCGCTGTGTTGTTAGTGTAAGTCGAAGCCTCATATTAATATGACAAGATGAAATTGAGTGATCCTTTACTAAGTGAGACCTGCACCAGAATGCCTTTGACACAGAGTTTGAAATTTCACACCACAATGAGATCTTGAGTGATTTGCTCAAGGCACACCTTCTTTACATATTCCTCTCCAGCTTATTATACTGATACGCTGAACATTTTGCCATCAACAATGAATCCTTCATAGGGTCGCGAAGTATAACTTTATCACCACGAATGAAGAACATGTTACATTTGCCACTTTAAACAAGATTAATGGGTCACTCGAGCATTTACATTCTCATACATTTTTATGACTGCACTATGAAGTGAGCTTGATGTATCAGTAACAAGATAAATGATTGCCACAGAGCTTCGGCAGCTCTGACTTTGAACAATCTTTCATTTGATGTCACTTTCTTTACATTTGTGGCACACTGAAGTGCTCCAACAGGCAAAAACACTACATGCCAGAGGGGCCAGTTGGCACAAAAGCTTTTAACAATACTTGATACACACCTTAGCCCAGGAATGACATTACATTCTTAGTGTACCCACAGAAGCATTTTTTTTTTTTTTTTTTGCCCTCTCAGTCACTCATTATATTGCCAAAGGTCTATATTTATGCACAAGCATGAAAAGCAGCTGAAATGTTCTTTTAGCAGTTGCCAAGCCTGGTCATACTCTTTCCTCTCACCCCTTTTTTTGACAATGAAACATACATTTTGGCCTCACGTCTCAGCTGAGAGGGAAAACAGAGTCAGTGGCAGGAAATATTGCGGTCATAGAATGATCAGGAATGGTAAATCGAGCTGTCAGAACATTTAGTGTGACAGGCCTGGGAAGGCTTGCCTCTCTCTCTTAATAGATTTACAACTCGTACAGGAGGTAACTGTGGAAAAAATTTTGCCAATGAATTTATCTTCAGCAGACAGGTAGATCGACACTTTTACCTATCTTGAGCCAAGATAAAAAAATGTGCATGTCAGGACTTTGGGGGATGGATTGGTTTGGATGCCCACATCTTTACACTATTATAAAGATGGAGAGCCTTGGACCATTGGGTCAACCATGGATATGGCTGTTGCTTCAGTGAATGTTGTTTGGGGTAGAGGGTGAATTAAAGGTGCACTCAGTAATTCTTTTCTCATTAAAGAGGAAAATTAAAATTCACCCAAAAATGAAAATTCTGTCATCATTCACTTGCATTACATGGTACATAAACCCTGCGAAGATTCATCTTTTGTGTTTCGCAGAAAAACGAATCGTACAGGTTTGGAGCGTCATTAGTGTGAGTAATTAATGACAACATTTTCATGTTTGTGTAAACCATCCTTTTTAAAAAAGTTTATTCCATTAAGAAATTAATAGTACTTCTGAAAATGTACAATGAGATGAGGACTTCAGTCATACGGTATCAGTAGGCAAATAAAAGCGGTTTATTCTCACATGACTCACTTTATCTTGGTGACCCCACCAATTATTGGACACTTTAACTCACAGAATAAAGTAATCATGGCTCTAGAGCATTTTCACTATAACCAAAAACTTTGACTTTTGCATTATGCCGCATTCATTCCACTTGGTGTAGTCACGTCCAAGATGACTACCATATTGGCCATCACATCATAAACAAAAAAAAATACTCAGTGTACCTTTATAGTTATACCCAGGATTACAGTAACTCCTCATCCCCTTCCCTAATATACACTCACCTAAAGGATTAATAGGAACACCTGTTCAATTTCTCATTAATGCAATTATCTAATCAACCAATCACATGGCAGTTGCTTCAATGCATTTAGGGGTGTGGTCCTGGTCAAGACAATCTCCTGAACTCCAAACTGAATGTCAGAATGGGAAAGAAAGGTGATTTAAGCAATTTTGAGTGTGGCATGGTTGTTGGTGCCAGACGTGCCAGTCTGAGTATTTCACAATCTGCTCAGTTACTGGGATTTTCACGCACAACCATTTCTAGGGTTTACAAAGAATGGTGTGAAAAGGGAAAAACATCCAGTATGCGGCAGTCCTGTGGGCGAAAATGCCTTGTTGATGCTAGAGGTCAGAGGAGAATGGGCCGACTGATTCAAGCTGATAGAAGAGCAAATTTGACTGAAATAACCACTCGTTACAACCGAGGTATGCAGCAAAGCATTTGTGAAGCCACAACACGCACAACCTTGAGGCGGATGGGCTACAACAGCAGAGGACCCCACCGGGTACCACTCATCTCCACTACAAATAGGAAAAAGAGGCTACAATTTGCAAGAGCTCACCAAAATTGGACAGTTGAAGACTGGAAAAATGTTGCCTGGTCTGATGAGTCTCGATTTCTGTTGAGACATTCAGATGGTAGAGTCAGAATTTGGTGTAAACAGAATGAGAACATGGATCCATCATGCCTTGTTACCAGTGTGCAGGCTGGTGGTGGTGGTGTAATGGTGTGGGGGATGTTTTCTTGGCACACTTTAGGCCCCTTAGTGCCAATTGGGCATTGTTTAAATGCCACGGCCTACCTGAGCATTGTTTCTGACCATGTCCATCCCTTTATGGCCACCATGTACCCATCCTCTGATGGCTACTTCCAGCAGGATAATGCACCATGTCACAAAGCTCGAATCATTTAAAATTGGTTTCTTGAACATGACAATGAGTTCACTGTACTAAAATGGCCCCCACAGTCACCAGATCTCAACCCAATAGAGCATCTTTGGGATGTGGTGGAACGGGAGCTTCGTGCCCTGGATGTGCATCCCACAAATTTCCATCAACTGCAAGATGCTATCCTATCAATATGGGCCAACATTTCTAAAGAATGCTTTCAGCACCTTGTTGAATCAATGCCACGTAGAATTAAGGCAGTTCTGAAGGCGAAAGGGGGTCAAACACAGTATTAGTATGGTGTTCCTAATAATCCTTTAGGTGAGTGTATATATATATATATATATATATATATATATATATACACACATACATGCACATCATGAGAGTAGAAAAAGTTGGCCACAAGAGAAGGAAATGCTGAGGAATGACTTGGGATCTGGCAGGATCACTGCATAGTATCATTGAGCTCTGGCTGACTGCGTGAGGTGACATTTCACATTGAGCTCCATGCAGACAAATGTGCCCAAATGTGTGCAAGTGTGTGCATGTGTGTAAGCTTTGTTTAAGGGGTGAAGTCATCTTTTGTTGAGCGAGGTTTAGAGAAAGACCAACAGGGAGCTGAACAGTGGGCCCTTGTCTGTCAGCTCTGTGACAAGGCCTTTCATTTCCAGCCTAATGGCCAAATACGGCCAACGCCAGGCCGTGCTCAAACCCTTCTTGGAAAACAAAACTTTTGTTTCCAAATGTCTTGGACCGTGCTGACTGCTCCACGCTAGTATGATTAATGACTCGCAGCCGCATTGTGTGGAAGCCGCTAATTAACTGCTGACTGATTAAAGACATGTAAACTTTGCTGATAACCTGCATTTTCTCTCTCTTTCTCTTTCTGAGTATTCCCCACCCTCTTGCTCTCTCTTTCCCTTGCACAAACTTGGCATGTGGAAGCGCTTATTGCCAAAATTGTAAGAAACAGACCAAAGTTGAGTATGATGAATGGCGTCTCCAACAGGCATATACAGACTCTAATTTAGAACCATTTAGTGTATGGCATATTGGCACGGCGCTCCTGCTTTCACTCTACTCATGTTCTTGCTTTACAAGTTACATTTCACCACCGTTGTTTTAAATTTATACTTGCCATATTCATGAAGAGTCTTGCACATTGGCAGTCACAACTCTTAAGATTATTTTCTTTTCAATTGTTCTTTTAGTTGCAGACATTCATTTTTTTTACTTTTGTAAAAGCCAGCAGCAGTCAGCCACAGAACCTCAGACTACCTCTATCACTCCAAGACTAAAAATGTGTCCAATGTGAGCACAACGCAGATTTTGAAAGTCTCAGGACAGGACATTTCTAAATATAAATGTTATCATGCACTGCTAGTTAGTGCCAAGGCATGACCGAGCCACATTCATCAGGTCCAAATGTCCAGAAGACTTGCTGGAATCCAGACTCCTGTCTAAGAGCCCCAGGAAGAGGTGACTTTGCTAACTCAAATTGATGGAGCATGGACTAATATACTGCCAGTATCAGTCCAGTCATTCCATGCTTTTGACGGCAAGTGCCAGTGTCGAATATGTAATTCAGTCCCTTGGGATGTCTTCAGCATAATAAATTTGATGTCATATCTTCACAGGTGGGTGGTAATGCGCCACATTTAATCCATTACATTTACTTGAGTAACTTTTTTGGGAATTTTTTTTTATTTTTTATGAGTACATCTAAAGGTGGGTACTTTTCACTCTTACTCAAATATAATTTTTTTTACTTTTACTTCTTTACAATGAGCAACGTTCCTGTCATTACATCACTGGTTTTAATAAGTAATTTAATAAGTGTAAATAAATGTGTAATATATTGAGAGATTTTTGAAAGGGACTTCAATGACAGAAGAACTTTACAGCTGTGCTGTCACTGGAGTCGAGTCCACCACTGCAGCAGCAGCAAGCACGCCAAATAAACACATTCTTAACTCCACACCATTAAAAAGAGTAGTTTTGTCATGCAGTGCCTTCATTTTACACCAAGAGAAGTGGATATTTCAAGATTAAAATTGCAGTGCGGTAAGTTTTGCCGATTATGATAACGTGGGCTTGTCTGTGTTATTGTCATTTTCATGATGATTCTGTAACTATGGGCTCTTCTGACCTCACTTTATAAGTATACATATTTATATCAGTGTTGCAATTGATCAGTTCCTAAATCCATGTGTGGCACGGTGGAGGGCGGGACCGGGGCGTGATTGCGCACGCCCGGTCCCGTATTATGCTGATTAAGCCGTCAAGAGGGATAAAGGCCACTCGCAGACGGCGATCGAGAGAGAGAGCTCAATTACGGACATGTCCGTTATCTTATGTGTTTGTCTTTTGAGTTTTCCATTAAACCTTTAAGTTATTTGTCAAGCCGGTTTCTCGCCTCTTCCTTGCCCATGAATATGATCTGTGTTACATTGGTGCCGAAAGCCCGGGAAGGAAGAGGGATACGCCGTAGCGGAGTTCTCACCACTACCCCAAAGAAGCAGCCACGGCCATCTGCCGGGGGACGAGGAGCCCAGCCGCCTTGACGCGGAGGAATGGCCGCCGACCGCGAGGGGAGAAGGGGCTCCTATAGCCGACCGCCTGGAGCGGTCAGGGCCGCTGCCAGGGGCGGAGGATGCCCCTACCAGCCGCTGAAACGCGGAGGTGTCGAGGGAAGACCGCCGTCCGCGAGCGGGGAGGGGATCGCGACCGACCGCCTGGAGCGGGAGAACCACTGCCAGGGGCGGGGGAGTCCCCTTCGGCTCCCCGAGAACGCGGCGGGGCGTTCCGTCCGCCAGGGGCTGAGGACTGCCTCGAATCCGCCTGGAGAGGTGCGGCTGCCGTTCGGTAGAGGGTGGAGGAGTGGCTGAGGAACGAGCTGCGGCGTATCAGAGAACCGGCGAGTATTTTTTGATTTTTTTAACTTTTTATTTTTTTTATTAATCTCCCTCTCCTCTCTCTCTCGCTGCCGCTCTGCGTTGGCCTTTTCCCTCTCTTTTTAAATTATGGTGTTTGTGGGAGGGGAGGTACTGCCCAGTGCAGGAACCCTCCCCCCCCATTTTTAATTGTTGTTTAGTGTTGTTTCCCTCCCCTTGCCCCTCCCTCGTCCAGGTTGATGGGGATGACCCGCCGGCAGACCGCGCGGGAGGCGCCCCCCCCAGGGGATGTACGTCAGGCCGGGGGTCCCCAGCCTGAAAGAACGGGGGAGGAATGTGGCACGGTGGAGGGCGGGACCGGGGTGTGATTGCGCACACCCGGTCCCGTATTAGGCTGATTAAGCCGTCAAGAGGGATAAAGGCCACTCGCAGACGGCGATCGAGAGAGAGAGCTCAATTACGGACATGTCCGTTATCTTATGTGTTTGTCGTTTGAGTTTTCCATTAAACCTTTAAGTTATACGTCAAGCCGGTTTCTCGCCTCTTCCTTGCCCATGAATTTGATCTGTGTTACAACATGTAAATATCTGCATTAAGAAATATTTTATGCTTTGCTGATCACGTGCTTGGCTTCTGGAGCAGGAGCTGACAGTATGTCGTTTGAAAGATTCGGCATGGTTTTCTCATGGACAACATTTTATTTGAACTTAAGCCCAACACGCTTACAAATACAGAGAAAAGTTCCAGTTTACCCTTAGTGTACAGAACTAATGATCAAAATTCTTTTGACACTGAAAATACTGTTACCGTACTGATCTAAGAATCCCTACAGGACTTTTGAAATAGTGACAGTAGGCGTTAATAAAGCATGCACTTGTTTCGTTTTATTCAGCATTACATATAATTGGGCCTGTGGGACATTGTTCATGTTTTTCACCATAATAATTACTAGAAAATGGTTTCCAAACTTCTCTTCTAATTGACAAATTCGTCTAAATCTTCCTGAAAGTGATAGTTCAACCATAAATGAATGTTCTGTCATAATTTACTGCCCTCATGTGTGAACCTCCAAACCTGTGTGACTTCGATTATTTTGTGGAACCCAAAACAGATATTAGACAAAGTTATAGACTGACAGTCTCAGGGGCCATTTAAACGACAACGTTTTCAACTAAAAACAGAAAACATTTTATGCGTTTGGCTGTTCTTTTACCCTCTTCTCTCCACGGGTATGAGGCCGGCCCGGCTGGCTCTGGAGGCGATTTGGGGAGATCAATGGGTGTGGTTTTGCCGCGTAATTCCATGTAGACCTCCCGTTCCCCAGCACGCTAGTTTTCTCCCTTCAAGTTGCTGCCACCTTCAGGTCTGCCAGCCCAGTCTGAGGCTGATGCAGAGCTGACTACCATGTTTGCCCAGGCCACTGATGATTGGTTCCTGGGTTCGGGTGCCTCACACGGCCAGGAGTGCCACCTGTGGTTGAATCTGTTTGAGATGAGGGATGCCGACAAAGCACTTTCTCTCAACGCGCCCATCTCCCAGATTAGACTTTTCGGTGACGCCGTTGAGGACTTCGCCCAGCAGTTCTCGGCGGTGAAGCAGATGGAGGCCATCCAGCACATCTTGCCCCAGCACGGCTCAAGATCCCGCATCCTGTCTGCTCGCCGAGTGTTTCCTCCTGTGGTAGCAAAAGCTCAGGAGGCTCCACCTCAAAAAAAGCGGCTTCCTCACTCCTTGGGTCACATAATCGGTGATCACGACTGCCGAGCACTCACAGCCAGGGCCCCATGAACGCGCCTTCATGCCATGCCTACGGCCAACCAGTTGTGATGAGTCTCGAGGACGACCCGAGAGGTCCTCCTCCTCAGTCGCTAACCTGCCCTATGCCGGATATGCAGAGCAAGATAAGCGCTTTGAGGTTCCCCTCAGCACCGCCACCTCAGGATGAAGCAACGCTCCTCGAAGTGGCGTCACCTGCTCCTCCCCGCCGTTAGGCCCCAACTCCAGTTACATCTGATGTGATCGTCCCTGTAGTGCCCATCGCCCAAAGCTTGGACGCGTGGTTAACGCTTTCCAACTGCGAGACCGCCGCCACCATGCATGTGGAGACTGTGACCCTTCTTCGCAAAGGCGCGATAGAGCCTGCCCCTCCAGCCGAGATGGGGGAAGGGTTCTACAGCCCTTACATCATTGTAAGAAAGGCGTTGGGTTGCGGACAATCTTGGACCTGTAAGTACTGATCCGGGCCTTACACAGTCTCCCGTTCAAAATGTTAACACAAAACACATTTTGACGTGCATCCAGCATCAGCATTTGTTCGTGGCGGTAGACCTGAAGGATGCGTACTTTCACGTCAGCACAGACCCTTTCTACAGTTTGCTATCGAGGGCCGGGCGTATCAGTGTAATTTCCTCCCCTTCTGCCTCTCCCTGTCCCCTCACGTCTTCATGAAAGTCGCAGAGGCAGCTCTTGCCCCATTAAGGGAAGTGGGCATCCGCATCCTCAACTACCTTGACAACTGGCTGATTCTAGCACACTCTCGAGAGTTGCTGTGCGTGCACAGGGACCTGGTGCTCAGGCACCTCATCCGTCTACGGCTTCGGGTCAAGCTCTCCCCAGTTCAGAGCATCTTTTTTCTCGGCGTTGAGTTAGACTCAGTCTCAATGATAGCGCAAGCCTCACAAGCGAGCGCGCGCAGTCGGTGCTGAACTGCCTGAAGTTATTCAGGCAGAGGACAGCGGTTCCACTGAAACACTTTGAGAGGCACCTGGGGCATATGGGTTTGGCAGTCAAACCGCTCGGGTTGATGCATATGAGGCCACTTCAGACTCAAGTCCTGAGATGGGCTTGGCGTGGCAGCACATGCAGCACACATAACATAGCTATCACGTTGCTCTGCCGCCACTTATTCAGCCCTTGAACAGACCTCATGTATTTGCGGGCAGGAATTCCCCTACAGCAGGTGTCCAACCGCGTCATGTCACCACAGATGCATCCAAGTTGTGCGGAATGTGAAACAGACACGCAAAAGCTGGTTCATGGACAGGACCCATGACTAGGTTGGCACATCTACAAAAGGCTATTGCTGTTGATCTGGATCAAGCATGTGTTGGTCCGGTCAGACAACACAGCAAGAGAAGCATAAATAAATGGCCAAGGCGGCATACGCTCTCCTTGCATGTCGCAACTCGCCCACCATCTCCTCCTTTGGAGTCAGCGGCGGCTGAGGTCACTGAGGGCCACTCACATTCCAGGCAGCCTCAATGGTACATCGAATGTGCTGTCGAAACAGGCGATGCTCAGCGGAGAGTGGAGACTCCACCCCCAGGTGGTCCAGCTGAATCAGAGTCAATTTGGCAAATATTTGACCTGTTAACTTCCTGGGAATCCCCCCACTGCCTGCTCTGGTACTCCCTGACAGCAACCCCCATTGGGACAGATTTTCTGGCAGAGAGCTGGCCCCGGGGGCTGTGCAAATATGCGTTCACCCCAGTGAGCCTACTTGCACAGACCCTGTGCAAGGTCAGGGAGGATGAGGAATAAGTCACCTTCGTGGCCCCATATTGGCCCACCCAGGCTTGGTTCTCGGACCGCAATTCCCTCGTGACAGCACTTCCCTGGCAGATTCCCCTGAGGAAGGACCTTATTTCTCAGGGATGGGACACCATCTGGAACCCGCGCCCAGACCTCTGGAACCTCCACGTTTGGCCCTTGGATGGGACGTGGAAGACCTAAGTGGTTCAACGAGGCAGCTTTATGCCCTGATGAGGCGGTTGTTCGTGAATTGGTTTTCTTTCCGAGCCGAAGACCCCCAGAGATGCGCAGTCGGGTCAGTGCTTTCCTTCCTGCAGGAGAGGCTGGAGACCATTACATTCACACAATGTCTCGTTCCCTCCATCAGAGGTTACGACAGTAACCAAGACGTTTTACTTGAGTAAAGATATTGGGTACTCTACCCACCTCTACCTATCTTTGATCTTTACAGAATAAATAGTTAGATCAAGTATTCCCAAACATTAAGTCAATGTCACAGAGGCAAATTTGTCAATGTTTATTGCATGTTTTTCAGCATGCACTGTTATGTTGCACTACTGTATATTTCATCTGCACGTTCCTACAACCACAATGTAACTTTTGGAAAACATTTTAAGAATATTAGTTTGTTGGTTGGTTATAAACATCAATGAATCCAAAGAATTTTTACATGTTAAGATCCTCTGATTGATTTCAGACTAAAATTTTATCACAAATTACTAATGGATTACTAAAATGGATTCCCATTTCTAAACAGTGAGTGCAGGCCTACTTTGTGGTAAAACAAAAAGCTTATAGAAGATAATAAGAATCTATTTTCAAAATTACTATTATTATTTTTTTCAAATACACAATTGGGGTCTCTGTGACTCAAAACATAAAAACAGTCAAGTCAATCTCAACATGAGGGTTAAATAGTGAGAGAAAAACAGCAAAATATCATTAGTAACTCTTGAACATTCTTGCAATAAATATTCCTATAGAACATGTGAGATACTAGGACAGCTTTAATTGAATAAAGCATTGAAAAAGTAACAATAATCTGAAGCATTTCTCTTACTATTTTTACTTTCTGTATGGGTGTGGTAAGTGTCCCTTGGGTATTTAATCACCTAACCTAATTTATGCTAAGTGAAGAATGGCTTAAGAAATTAATTTGCGAGATTCAGATAACAAGCAAGGGAGAGGTGCAGTGTGACATGAGCTCTAACCCCTCCCTGAGGGTAAGTTAGTATTGAGGATCACATGATCAGCCTCGGTGGGCACATCTTTTCAGCCTGTTTTAACACCCCTCCTTACCGCTCCTATAATTAGATTGGTTAACATACTGCTGTGTATGCAGGCATGTTGACTGGGAACTTAATCAAGTTACTATTGAATTCTGCTTTCCTCTCGCCCATGGTGACAGTTTTAGTTGCAGAGTTATAGCACTGACCTATAGCTGGAAATTAGCTGTGGACACAAGTTTGTTCTTTTCTCCACTCCTGTGTGAAAATATTTAGCAAACTGTTGACAACTGTGAGAAATAGTAGGAAAGGAAACAATCCACGTACGTATGAAACATGAAATATGCAGCAAGGGCACATGGTGGTAGGGCATGGGTAAAGTCGACTGGCAGTCCATTAGGCATGATAGACATTTCACTTACCTAAGTCAAATATAAAAGTCTAGTATTCATTAATATGAAGAGAGAGCCTCTGAATCGAACCTAGCATCTGGTTAAAACGACAGAATAATCTACAACTCATGATTAGGTCTAAGGAGTGGAATTTCACTTTAATCTTTTCAGGGTTGGAAATTTCCATCTGCAGCATACAGCACATCATTTTTCTTCAAGACAAATGTGCTGTTTTTTAATGTTCCAAAATTAGATCAGAAGAGAACGATTAATCATGTCATGGCCTGGGAAAGGAAACAAAGATCTGATTTTTCCTACTCTTTCCCTCCTGACTCTGGCTCATGGTACGTGCTCCATCTTTGTTTGCCTGCGCCTTTGTGTTACGGTTTTCTTGTTGGCGCGACATCAAAGATAAGATACGTAGTGCAGCTGATTAATATGAAATTACGACGTGACTTCAATTAGCTGTGCCGCCTCAGCCCTCCCTCCATGCCCCATGGCACCTCGCAGCAGATGGTGGCCTGTTTGTTTGTGACATCATAACCAAATCTAAACTTGGGGAAGCAAGTCACTGGGGCTGCAAATTAGTGCGACCACACAACTGTCAGGTGCTGGCCTCCATTGACAGTTGTAGCCCATTACAGGGACATTGATGTTTTCACAGTGTGACAAAAATGAATCTTTTTTTCTGTACCAGAAGAGCTGTCTGTCAGCTGGCTCTCAAGTCATAACAAATCACTAGCACTCAGCTGAGGCTGAACACTCACCGCGTCAGGGGAAGATAAATGACCTGCAGGCCTTTGAAGTGCTTTGGCAGTTCAGATGGGTCCGCAGCGCTGACAGAGAAATATACACAACAGCACAACCAATAATGAGAACATTAAACATTCCTGCCTCCTGACAGGCTGACAGAAAAGCCCAACCTGACATCAATCATATACAGAGGCTTAACCTTGACAAAACCTTCTCTAAAACTAGGCCTAACCCTGTGCACTGCCATACCCTCACCTGGTATGATCTTGCTCATCTTTGGTCCAGAGAGCACAGCAGACCATATGAGATTTCCTTTTTTTCTTCACCAAGTCAAGAGAGTAAAAACATACTGTAAGGGAAGTGATGGTTGACTGGGCAAACATTTCCCTGTACAAAACTTGAAGCTGCATGGGATGGGAATAGCCCCTTTCACATATGCAACCAGGTAAATTACAGAAAAATTGTTGGGTTGCCTTTACTGGTAAAAATACCTCATGTGTTGTTCACACAAAACTACCTTCTGTCTTTATCTGTTATGCTACCATTCACACATCAGCACCAAATGCTATTAAACAATGTGTTGTTGTTTGCCAGAAATGACCTCAACATGGCTGTGCCAGAAATGTGGGCTTTTAGTTTGAAAACATGGTGTATATGATTTTGTAGCTGAATATATCTGGTCTGTAATGAGCTATATATGTTGGTGTTTTTTTGGTGAATGTTTTCATTAATACATATTGTCGAGACACAACAACACCGTATGTGAAGACTTCAAATGAGACTGTTGAACTACAAAGAACAAAATGCTGTAGCTAGCATCTGAAGGTAGTGATCTGCAGCTGAAAAGCACAGTAATATATACATATATAAATATTTCACTATACAGAGTTCTGCACGAAGAACGTGGGTTCATCAGAGAATACATAGGAAATCGCTAACTGTTCCTTTCAGCTATTAGGAAATGTATTGATCCGCTCCGATGAAGAGAAGCACTCTAGTTTCACTATCGGACCAGTTTATATAAATTTTTCTTACTTCTGAGTCACCAGTGTTAATTGGCGTAGAGTAATTGTAATCTTCATCAGAGCATGCTTACGTCAGCGCGGCCTGACCTCATACAATCCAAATCCGGTAATCTTATGGCTGTTCACACATACCATGAATATGGAAATTTATAGGTCATGATACAACTTTGCATTAAGTAAAATTGCCACAGAAAAATTTAAGAAAGTATTAAGTATTGTCAAAAGGGCCATGACCTTTACACATGACCTTTAAACTAGGAATTTTCTGGAAAAGTCTGCATGTGTGAATGTGACTATTGTGTGAGGAGCAGGGTGAAAAGTAAAGGTTTATGAACTGATAATCTCCCCTTTTATTTCTGATTCATCTAAAAGGAAATAAAAGATGATGTTAGTGTAGCACCTCTAGTGTTCATTTCACCAGGAAACTGCCACAATGCATACAACAATCCATGTAAAAATACTTTAGCAAAAATTAAGGTATAGTAACGCATTTATATGAGTCTAGGCAGGTTTCAGGCCATAGTGTCTTTTGTCATTCTAAAGGCCCGGGCACACTCAGAGGAAGTTCTTCTCTGTTCTTCGCTCAGTGCAAAAATGAAGTTCGAAACAGCTGAGCAAAAGAATACTGTTTGTGAACATTCAGACACTGGCCACACCACTGGGGGAGAGGACACACAAGACTGCATGTAATGTGACATTAAAATGTGTTATCAATGACTCATGCCTCATTCTATGAGTAGAAATCTCAAGAGATCAGTAAAAGAAGCCATTTAACCACTCAATAATGATGATGATTTAAAAGTAATATATATGTGCAGTAGATAAGATGCAATTTGTCAAGTCTACATTCAACATTCATGGCGCTAATGCGCTAACAAGCTATGCATGGCCATATTATGTGCCAATTACACTCTGTTATTGTAAATTATGTTGACACTGATACTACTGCAAAAATGGGTTTATAAAAGGGTGTTAATGGTCAGAATACAGACAAAAGAATTATTAAGGAGTGGCATACATTACTATAGGCAGATGTGTGAATAGCTTTTGGCTGCAGACAGAAGCTTATCAAACAACAAAGTGAATGGGCACTTAGAGTATAGGAGTAGATTTGATAATTTTGTAGACTAATTAAACAAAAACTCTGCATGGCATGTTCTTGGAAAATGTCTCTATGTGAACAATCTTACAGATGTAAACACATTTGCACCAGTTTGCTAATAACTCTGTAGCCGGAGTTCATGTTAACTGATCGTAACTAACTGAACAATGTACCTGAAAAATCTGTTGGCCTCAATGTAGATGGAGCACCAGATCACACCTATCAATGACATAGACCAATATCAGTGCAGAGGTGTTTATCAGCCGGTACGAAGTTCTGAAAATTCACCCAGTTGAGCGGTGATGAACCCCAGAAACAAACTAAAAAAAAAAAAAAAAACACCTTTGTTCTAACCAGATTTTGTTCTAAATAACATCACACCTGTTCAGTCTTTCATTTCTTATGAAGTGTGCCGAGGCCTTAAGCCTAACCCCATGCGCTGCTGTACACTCGGTATGATCTTGCCCATTTTTGGTCCAAGAAACAGAGTAGGCCAGCTGAAATTTGGTCTCCATTTTGTCTCCTTTTTCTTTTCACCATGTCAAGAACATGAACATAAGGGTGTAAAAACATAATGGTGGTAATATTATAGTGGGTGTTTGGCTGTGTATACATTCTACTGTACTCTACAAGCTACACAGCATTGTCATCATAGCATTGTGTGTAATTACAAATCTGATCTCCATAAGCTGTACATTTATCCTTATCCACGCAGTATGCCCCTCATGTTTTTCAAGCTTGTTTCCGTTTCTCCTGTGTCTCCAAGCAATAAGGAATGAGACAAATATAAAGTCATTAGCCTGAGAAAATATGTGAATGTTTGAGCTCCAAAAACCATTGCAGTACCCTGCATACATTATAGATCTCTGAATATTGGCATTAATGATACCCTTCAGGCATTTTGGAACCACATAAATATTTTCATTTCAGACGCCCCTCACGTTTCTGTTCTAGTGACTCAAAGAGAGGGGGAGAGGGATCAGCCCATGCTGCAAAACATAATTTGTCAAGGGCCCTAATAACACTGGTTAACAAGACAACATGTATTACAGTCTCAACCCAATAGCTCCTCTTAATCTGCCATTAAATCACATGTTTTCAATCAGAAAGGAGGTTCAGGATCATGCAGTCATTCTTAATGGAGATGCTGCTAGAATAACATGTCAACAGCCCAAACAAACAGCGTTCAAGCATGTTATAATCAAAGCCATGACACATGTACAGTACACAAAGAAAAACCAAGCATGAATATTCCGTTCCTGGAAGTTTTGCTTAGTGAAGTGTATTTGGAAACTGCACCACTGAATTTTGCATGCTCCTACCATACACAATGGAAGATGATATGGTGTCAGTGACCATTTGATAGTTACCGTCAGAGCAGGCAAGGGAGGCTGAACCTCCTCAATTTATTTGAAATGGGGTTCATTAGCAGAGACAAGGAGTAAACGGGACTTCAACTCAAACAGCTAATCTTTTATTTCCTTAACTCAAACACATTCACTTAAACAGAACACAGTCAGGACATGTGTGTGCTAGCTCTCTCTCTCTCCAAGACTCTGGCATGGTTCCTCTTTATATCACTCTCCCCATAGCTCACTGCAATCAGAAACATTTGTTAGACATATTGGGCTCAGATGTACGTACTCTCTCTCTACCTCTCTACCTCTCTACCTCCACGTACCCCCACCTCATCACTCAGGCCAGGGAGCCACATGGAGAGAGAAATTAAGTGCATGTAAAAGCGGCCCACCACAAAGTGCAGGTTTCACCTGTATAAATGCCTGTTGACACTGCTCCATCCACTGGACCGGGTCTGAATCTCCTTTTTTAGTGAGATCAATCAGCAGGTTGGTGACATCTGAATAATTAGGCACAAACCTTCTATAATAGCCCCGAAAACAGCCGTCTCGCCTCCTTTCGGTCCTGGGTCTCAGGGAAGCAGCAACCACTGAGGTCTTATCACTTTGGGGGCACACCTGCCTGCCATCCAAGAGGAACCCCAGATACCGCATCTCTACATGTACAATTGTGCACTTCTTGGGGTTTGCCGTGAGTCCCGCTAATTGCGGCAACCTCAGAACAGCCCTCAGATGCTGCATATGGCGCTACCAATCCTCACTACGTCGTCATCCAGTTTGTAAGCCAAGTATGGTCTGAGAACTCGGTCCTAAAGTCACCGAAACGTTGCTGGGTCCCCGAACGGAGTTGGTGTAAGCCAAATGGTGTGGAGAAGGACGTGTTTTTTTTTTTCACGGGACATCTGCATTAAGAGGATCTGTCAATAATCCTTTGTCAAATCTAGCATAGAATAAAAGGGAGCTGTGCCTAACTGATCGAGAAGTTAATCAATACGAGGCATTGGGTATGCGTCAAATTTAGAAACCACATTAACTTTTCTGTAATCCATGTAGAACCGAACCGACCCATCACTCTTAGGGACTAGAACAATGGGCTAGACCAATCACTGTGGGATACTTCTAATAACCCTAAATTGAACATTGCATCTATTTCTTCCCGCACTACATCTTTCTTGTGCTTGGGAAGCTGGTAAGGACGGTTATGTATCGCTACCACTGGCGTAGTTTCGATGTGGTACTGTATGAGGTATTTACGACCAGGCAAAGGTGAGAACACGTCTGCAAATTCATCCTGAAACTTCGCAAACTCTGTGACTTGAGATGGTGAGAGGTGGACTCCACAAGTGACCAGGGTGATATGATTGGCTTTTATGTTCACCTCTGACCCGAGCTCTGACCTCTCCGGAACTACCATTGCCAGGATCACAGGGACCACCTCCCTCCACAATTGAGGTGAGGAGTATTTGACGTGCGCCCCCTCTATCGGTTCGCTTTACCTCATAATTGAGATCCCCCACTCATTGTGTGACCTCAAAGGGTCCTTGCCAATTGGCGAGTAATTTGGAGCTCAATGTGGGGAGTAATACGAGTACCTTATCGCCTGGTGTAAATTCATGCAGCCGAGCTCCCCTGTTATACTGTCGGCTTTCCCCTAGGTGACCTGCCATAATAATAATATAGTGAGCCACCTGTAACACCATTTCCCAGTGACTATGCGGTATTAAGAGCTGGGTTGTATCTTCTTTTGTTTGAGCATCCTGCATCACTTTATACAACCGCTCTTTTTAATCGAAAAATAGGGATATGAAAGTGCGACACTCAGTCGGAGTCGTTGACCATCAATAACTCACTTGGTCAAAGGCGTGCTTGAGGGTTTCATCTCATGACTGCTCCAAAGGGAAATCCCCAGAGGATAGGAGGGTCTGTAGCCTCCAGCTTCAGGGTTCTGAAGAGCTGGCGGTACTGCTCTGGACTGCGGCCAACTCGTTGCAGAATGGTCTTCTATAGATCCTTATAAGCTAGGAGGTTAGCTGCCAGCAGTTGTTACACCGTGAGCTGGGTTTACTCGGACAGCAATGGAAGGAGTCTGGATGCCCACTGGTCACGCGGCCAGCCACAGATCTCCGCAGTTCACTCTAAAAGATCGTGGAAGGCCTCTGGGTCGACTTCTGACCCCATCTTTAAGAGTGTGGGTGGGGGCTGTCCAGGGTCGCAGCCAGGGCTCTCTCCAGGCTGAGGAGGCTCTGGATCGCGTGCCAGTCCTCTGCTTGAGCTCACAGGATCTCAAAGAACTGCCGGTCTTGTTCTTGGTGCAGCTCAAGCAGGGTTTGTTGGTGAATTTGATGTAGGCCTGCAAGGGACTGTAGGACTTCAGTCAACTTGGTGGAGGGGTCCATGAGGTTTACTTCCAACTTCGGGTCCCGGGTTTCGGCACTAGTGTGAGGGTGGTCGATAAGGAGGACATGGGAGGCAGGTTGCTCTACCCACAGGTAAGGATTTTAATGACAACACAGCACTCACAGCGACATACAATAAACTCTTCAGCTTCACAATAATAATAATAAACTCTTCAGCTTCACAATAATAATAATAAACTCTTCAGCTTCACAATATTAATAATAAACTCTTCAGCTTCACAATATTAATAATAAATTCTTCAGCTTAACAATAATACATTTCCCAGGCTCTCACTCCCATCTGCTGGTTGTGTGGCTGCTTTTATGCCACTCTCCCCATGCTCACTGGAATTAGAAACAGGTGTTAGGCATAATTTAGCTCCGGTGTATGCGCCCTTACCGCTTTCCCTCTCTCCGGACGGGCGCTTGACCACGCTCCCACTGCCAGACCCATGTACTTGCATTACAAGGACCCGACAGAGCTCGATCTTCTAAAAATTTTCATTTGTGTTCTACAGAAGTTAGTTATACACATCTGGGTTGGCATCAAACAGCTTTTAATTTTAAAAATGTATTACTATACTGTATGTTAAAATTAACATTAACCAAGATTAATAAATGCTGTAAAAGTATTGTACATTGTTAGTTCATGTTGACTAAATGTAGATAACTCATGTTAACAAATTAAAACTTTAAGTTTTTAAACAAATTCCAGAAAACTCCCCCTGGTTTCCATTAGTTGTCACATCCAAAACTCCCATCACTGGTCGAGCCAATAGAGACAAGTATTGATATTGCCACAGTGTTACACTTCTAGGTGAAATCAACCTGTACAATGGCTTACAGTTAAGAATCACCGAAACCCCTTATTTTTTTTGCAATGCTATAACAAGTACTATCAAGGACAATATCGATACCGATACTTCTATTGAATTCATTTTTTGGTAATTTGAGAATAAAAATGTTTGTTTTGTTTTTTGCCATTTATTATTACCATTTTTAGCCATTTAATATTATAATTTATTGTAACATTTATAAGCCTAAACTGCAAATTATTAGACTTCTGTTCTTGTTTATCATTTATTAACATCAATTACAGAACATTATCAATGTTTTAACTTTTAATTGGCAGTAAACAAACTTAATATTAAGTTATAGTACTTTAAATAAAACTACATTACTATATTACTATAAATAAATGTCACACAAACTTTAGCTTTGTCACTTATAGAGTGAAATAACTTCAGAAGTTTCTCTATTTTTGTTATTATCTCAGGCAAGCAATGCTTTCTCTTGTTTGAATGAGCACTATCTGTGACTGAGTTCTTGTGTTGTACAGTGCGTTTAGATGAGCAGTGTGTTAAAGGTGCTGAAAGCTATTTTTTTTCATGGAAAAGTATGCAAAAAATGGTCCAACTCCCTGAAAGAAATTAATTAAATAAGTGTCATGATATCTCACTAGTCTCTGTGAATGCTCTAGACTATGTAAACAGCAAACAAAACCATTTATGCTCTCAATAAAGATAATTTTGGTATCTTTGGAGTTTGGGGTTTTGGAAAGAGGGGGCGTGGCTAATCCAATAGCTCAGTCTCATGGAAGAACGGCTGAAATCGCTTACAGCAACTTTATGAAATAGTTCCCATCATGCTCAACTATTCACTAATATAGCTATTTTTTTCACTTTGAAGAGGCATTCATTTTCATGAAAAATATATAAAATCTCTTTGTTTAAATCCATATTTTTATGGAAGGATCGATCCTCTTGATATAGCAGTTTTTGAAGTAGATTTTGCATATTAAGCTGGGATACGAGAAATAATTTTGATAAGTGCCCAAGCTTGAAACAGTTATTTCAACTATTCTTTGGAAATGACAACTCCGGTCGCTGTATGCTTGTGTCTCTCACTTATGTCCTGGCACTAACCAACACACGCGTAAATCAGCAGAGACATGCTGACCCCCACTACATGTCTCCTCTCAAGTTTCCAGCACTTGTGCAGAGACTCTTGCAGAATGCTTCGTTACAGCATGAAAAATGAGTTATGTGGAATGAAGACATTTCCCCTTTGACTAGCACATTTGCAAAAAGGTATGTCAAGGATGTGAGGCTAGGGCCGTGGGCAACCTTTCAAGAGAGTATTTTTTACTTGCTTATTGGAGGAGCAATAAATATCAGGGCGACAGGCCCTTCTCACGGTTACAAAGCCTACCTGCAACCGTGCTGGATAATTAGCAGCCTTGAAGATGATATATGACTTTCATTACCCTTTGGGAGTGGGGAGACTAAATGAGGACAGAGCTAATTGCCGTGCAAAGCAGTTTGGCATGAAGGAAAAAAAAAACGCAGGGCCGGGCTCCAACTCAAAAAGTGCTCAGTTGCCGCTCTGATCCCAGACTTGTTTTTTCGCCCACAGGAGTTCACTTGCTGTCCATAAATCATAGGCTGCTTACAGCTCAAACAGCCCTGAGTCATCAACATGCAATAATCTGAGTGACAGATTCCATCTCCACTACATTAGGTCCCCACTTCAAATGTAGTTGTTGCTCTCTACGTCTCACATCCATACTAGTTCAAATCACCTTTCTTTCTCTTTCTATCAAACCCCATTTTGTCTCCGCTCTCATTCTATTTCACTCTATCCCTTTATTTCTCTGTCCCCCACTCCCTCCACTTCTCTATTTTCCCATGTCGTGCACTTAACTGTAAATGAAACCCAGGCGGGTCCGGCTAGATTACAATGTAAAATAAAAGCTGTTGATCACGTGATAGATAAAACTGCCAAAATGGAGAACGGCGGGGGAAAAAAAAAATGAAAAAAGGAGAGGAAAAATGGAGCAGAGGTAAGAGGTATGAAAAGTGCTTTCTTTGTCATGAGTGCCAACGTTAGTGGCTAATGCTTTAAATGGTAAGGTTAAGTATGCTGGCATCCACAGCAGGGACAAAGCTCTACTCTCCCGCTGACATGTCAATTCAATTTAAGCAGCTCTGTGCTTGTCAGGGTGAAGGGGGGGAGGGCTTGTAGTCCCTTACACTGTGGGCCTTTCTTCAAGCATAGTATCCTAGGTGAAAAATTCCTGGTAGGATTTCAACAAAACCTCTTGACATTGTACTTCCTCTCCTAAGCTCACCAGCGTCTTTTGATTCTCAGTCCACTTCAATATAAGCAGTTACTTATCCATGAGTACAGCAAGACAACTGTTGCTGTGCTTTTGTGATAGGGGAATGACTTGATGCTGCCATATTTTGCAGCTGAGCGTAGCATTATCAGTCTATAAGTAGAGTACGATCAAAACAAATTGACTTTCTCCAGGCACTATCACAAAAGCAGGCTCTCCTCCCCACAAAATTATTCAACTCTCCGAAGGCAATACAAGAGGTCTTTGTGACAATGATAAAACTGCTTCCCTTCTCTGCATTTTCACTCTGCTTCACTGTCTCTTTTCTCATCTCAGGTCCATTTCCAAGAGTGTCTCTCTGGGGTATGACAGCATTAACAAGCATTGCTTGAAAACCCACATTCTCAGCAGATGCGGTGCAGTGTGGAGATGCTGGTGTTTCTGGACAGCTTTGGGACATCTTTTGTGACTCCCGGAGTGCAGGGCTGTTTGAGTACATGAGACCTGTGGGAAAGACATGGGGGAGAGCTCATGCATTAATATAGAGGAACTGCAGCAGGCCTGTGGAAGATCTGTCATGTGAGAGATCTGTGTCAGTGACCACGTTTGGAATGAAACATGAAAGTTGAGGCTGGATTTGTGAAATAGGATTATACAAACCTATGGAGCTTGTTCAAAAGAGTCATATTATGCCGATTCCATCTTACAGACAAAATAATGCTCTTTTTTTACTTAATCAGATAATGGGTCTCGATTCATTGAAAGAGGGTCAAAAAGCGATCTTATTCAGCGCAAGTCAAAGGTTCAGATTCACCACATCGTTGAGCTATTCTGTCATCAGTTAACATTTAGTTCTAAGCAAGAATCCAAAAGACTGTTTGTGCTGCCCAGCATGGCAGCATGCTCTTCTGAAAATGATCTGACCTATTAAAAATGAAGCAAATGTTTCCTTTGCAGTGTGTTGCTGTACGAACTCCTACTAAAGTTCAATTGGGTTTTTGTTTGCTCATTTACTTTTTCTATTTGTCATTTAAAAAGCCTAACTAGCATTAAAATGGACAAAATTAAAATCAGTTTAAAAGAATGATTTGTTAAAATTAATATACAAACTACTAAACCCTTAAATGCAATGGAACTTCACCAAACACTATTACATATTCAGGTCTTTAGAGAATGCACCTATATCTTTCAAAAATGGATCTACAAAATGCCCAGATAGTGTAACATTTTCAAAATATTTTTAAAAGACATTTAGAAAATAATATAAAATGTATCAAATCGATAATGCAACAAATCAGGACAAATCTTAAACAGGAAATTTTAGTGAGAAAGTAATGAATCCTAAGATGCAAGTGACTGTCAAACATATTGAGCTACACATACCACATAAGATACACGTAAGATACACGTAAGATACATATTTTTTCAGGCACTTATTGAGTCTAAATAGATGCACAACTTCCATAATTTCAGTAGTACATCCAAATAACAATAGTCATATCATACCGTTCATGTGTTACACTTGCTATAATTTACTTCCATTTCCTTCTGTTATCAAATAGCAATGCCATATGTAAATCAAGTCAGTCACTGAAACAACAGCGCCACCTTGATTCAGAAATAACATGTATATTATGTAGGTGTACATGCATGTAAAATACTGATGATAAATCAACATTGTTCCACAAACAAAATCAACATGATTTGTATGAATATAGTATTAATTCATCTTGTAATAAACAAAGAAATAGATATCCTATTATAATAAACTTCTATTAAAAAAATCATTAAAAAATATATATAATTGTTAGAAAAAGCAAAAATAAAAACAAAAACAGACACCGTTACATACCTAGGGTCTCTAATAACCTTATACACTTGTTGGTACTTAAAACCATTATAAATAAATAATTTAGCAATTTTGGCTTCTTTTTTTCCCCCGCCATAATTTAAGAGATAGCTGAGCAATACTAAAGAGGTGTGGGCACAACACCAAAAATTAGTGAGGTAGAGGGGGTGAAATTAGGTCCGCGTTTAAGGGTTAATTATATCATATGATATTTTATATATGGGTTTGACAGAGGAAGTTATTAAATAATCAAATTTGTACATAAAACAGATATACAACCTTTTTCATATTTTAAACCTATTTGGATGGTCAACTATATATTCAGACTTAAAAATAAACAAATTCATATGTCGACCTATATTCAGTATTAAGAACCAATGCAAAAATAAAAACAACAAAAACATTCTTAAAGTATTTTTGTCTTGTATTCAGGTAAAAAAAGAAAAAAAATGACAAAATGTCAATGTCTTGTTTTCAGAGAAATCTAATATTTTGTGGGGGTTAATACTTAAAAACAAAAAAAATTGTTTTTAATTTCAATTGGGGTTTCCCCCCATTGGCAAAATTATTATTTTTTTTTGTTTTTGTTATAAGCATACACATTACTATATTTTGTTATATTCCTCTTAAAAAAAAAAATTATCCTCAAGTAAATGCTTTAAGAATGTATACATTTTTACTGGAAAGCAAGATTACTCTACAGTATTTAGAATAAATGCACTGCAATTTTTAAAGTGTTTTTCAATTTATATCAACTCACATAAAATAGCATCAGCTTATACGACTAAGAGCAAAGATAAAACAAAAAGTGGAGCCCAGCTGAACAGACACCAGTGTTGCTACATCTCCCTCAAGGTGAGAATTGTTGTTGTTCTCACAATTCACACAACAGCTTTTGTCTTTCAGCTTTGAGGCCAAACATTATCTGAGCTGTGTCTCGCAGTGTGCGACAGAGAGAGAACAAAAAGTGTGCGCGTTGTTCACAGGAGGAGTCTAAGCTTTGCTGCAGAAGTGTTTAAAAACCCATCTGGTTCTCTGTAGACAGAAAACGTGGACAGGCTACTTCTTGCTACTTCCTGCCATTGATCAGAGGAAACAGGAAGTGTGGTGGTTCTTAGTCCACGCTTGCACACCCAGCCGGTCCCCTCTGGAATAATAATCGGACTCCATTTTCTCTGCTCACTACCCATTTCTCTGATTAATACTCAGGAGCTCAGGCTCTGGTGCCTGTATTTACAGTGGGGCAGCTGCTGCACTGCAGTCAGCAGGTAACCTCTTCTGTTTTGCACCAGAAATCACTACAGTGCCTGTATGAGGCTTAACGAACTAATAAAAGCAGCTTTATTGCTTAATCGAGAAAGAGATGCACAATACTTGCACAGGGAGTTAACGTCTGACCTCGACAGCATTTTTGTGGCGGTGTATTTATGGAGTTATATGTGTGCCAAAATTCTCAAAATAATTTTGTGTTCACAATATGATATTTTGAGGGCACAAAAATGTTCTGTGCGTGCAAAATTATACTTTTGAGCATGCACGATTTTATTTTGAGCACACAAAAATGGTATTTTGCATGCACGTGAACAAAGTTTTGCAAAGCATTGCATGTCCTTGCAAAGATGAATTCACTTTGAGCAAACTAAAAATCAATTTTGCACTTTAAGTTTATTTGAAAGAGAATTGGCACAGAATTCTGAAATGTACATAACTGTTCACTGTTTTTTTGCGTGTGCAAGATCTCACTCGCTCTCCTCCTACTCACTCTGCATGTGCTCATAGCTTTGACTGCTTGTTTGCTCAACAAACTCACAGCATTTTAATGTTCCAGAATTTCAGTCAATCACAGATGAGGTTGTACATTTTGATTGGCTGGCTAAACCACAGATCATACTGCTAAGAAAAACAAGCGGGAAAGTAGCTCTTTTGTTGACTTAACCGTTTTCATTTAACCTTTATGAATGTATTTTTTTTTTTTTTTTAGTCTGTACAGTGCCAATAGACTTTATAGCTAGCCAACTATTTGGCTAGCTCTTAGTATTGTTCTCTTGACTAGTATTTGGTTATCTAGGTTACCAAGTTACACTAACATAGCTACTAGCTTGGCCATGTTAGCTACCACTTTCATCTAAAATTATATACATTTTATCTCTCCAATGAGCAAAACTATTTAAGACTCACATAATGGTGTAGTTTTGGGGGAACTTAATGTTACTTCCATCTATCCAACAGAATATTATGAGAGGGCAGTTTATTAAAATAAATGTGACCAGATTACAGTCTACCATGAATAAGCAACCACTGAACATTCTTATTTTTTTGTTATTATTATATGAAATTGTTTTCTTACAACTATTGATAAAGCTAGCTAGCTAATGCCGACATAGGCGATCGTATAAATGCAACGATAAGTGATTACTTCAAACTACAGTCTCGCATAGCCAGACATACATCTACACTTTGTGTTAGATCTGTTCCAGCACTGGAGAGTCAAATATAATACACAGTCTCAAAGTTTGTAGTAAAACAATCATAACTGTGTAATTTTAATTATGCTACCTCATCTGTCAGCATGATGCCAGTGAATAACGTTCAGTCTCTCGTTTTGGTCGATGCTCACTTGCTTGCTTCCCTATGGAGTGTGCGCGTGATCACGAGCATCAGGCAGCTGGCTGAAGTTCACTTTGTTATTGTTAATAACAAGGGTTTCTGAATCTTACATACTGCAACCTTTAAAGTTTTACGTCGATTGTTCAGCTGTTTCCTGCCTCCTCCTTGCCCATCTTAATAACCTTGTTAGACACATTTAAGAAAGAAACCACGCACAAAATTTTGCTTGCATAGCTAGAAGCGTCTGCATTTTCGTACTTGCGTAGAGCATGTTTAGTACATAAAAGGACAGAGGGGGGAATATGGCAACAACAGCAACAAAAACAGTACTCATATATCAAAACTATATTGAACATATTATTCTCTGTTTGCCAAAATCTGTGCTCACTTTTAAAATGAAAGTGGTTTAGTTCAAAATGAAAGCTGACAGGCCCCAATAAATCATGCTAAATCACAAATCAATAACAAATACCAGCTAAATTATGACTAATGGCATTGCAGTCATAAACTAACACCAACACAACTCAGCAGGCCATTAATTTCATGGCAATGCAAAATAAACAGACACATTTCTTTCATGGCCCTAATAAATTTCCCTGGAAAACTCAAAGAACAGTCCATCTGCTTCCAATAATTTTTAATTTCCCTTTCTGTCCCATTCTTATTAGGTATTCCACTGAGATATTTGTTCATTTACCTCCTCCCATCTGCATTCAATTACTATATTCCTAACATGCGTCCTATTTGTTTCTATGCAGAACTGTGTAAAACACCCCCACCTGTATCTTAAGCAAACTTTATGCTTGTTTTATTATCTGTGAGGGGCCATGACTCATTTTGGCTCAATTGCATGCCGGTGCTGGAGTTGGACCGAAACCTGGTTTTGATGTTTTTTGGCTTGGGTAGAAAACACCTGCACCTATTCTCTGGGCTAATCTATTAGACTGGTAAATGGCTGAGCAGATGTTCTGAGATCAGCGGGGACACCAGCCCAATCTTTATTACCCATTCCCCTGTTTGCCCATGGCTTCTGAACTCAGATCAGAGGACAATTGTGCGTTTGCTGGATTTCCTTTGTAAATCATATTTTCAACAAAAGGAGCCCCGTGGGGGTCATCACCCTTAAAACATACTGTTTGCTCCAGCAGACTTGATAAAGCAGTGCTAGGGGGATATTGCATTCCTTGGGCAATATTCATGTTCAACCTAGAGTTCATACAGCCAGGCAATTTTGTTCTTTCAATAAAACTTAAATGATTAAAATCACAGATCTCACACACAGACAGACAGAGAATGCAATGGCCAAACTCACGCATGGCACCCTCACATTCACTCAACGCATTTCTCCTCACACATGTGCAATCTCTACTGCTTGCCCTCAGGTCACCCAGGATCAAAATGACCCTGCTAGACATTTAGTGACAGTTTAAATAACATGATCTGACAACTACAGTTCAGGAGAAATTGTCCTCTTTCCAACTGAATGCATGTGAATGGATGCTTTCCTGAAAGACAAAGACGCTGCCCTCAAAAGGAGCTGCCATAACCAAGTACAAATCAATCACGTTCACACATGACAGTTCAAGTTGTTCTTATGTGCCACAGAAATGATAAGCACAGAATCATAATGTCATTTTAAGCAAGGGGATAATACTTTACAACTGTTGCTTTTATTTAAAGGAGACAGAACATGTCACTGTTTTTTTTTTCATAAATCCTGCCAAAAGGAAAGGGGCATTAATCAGGAGAGAAAACAGAGACCTGTGAGCCATTAATAGTACTAATATATTATTGTAATTTCCTTTGCTTGATCTGGGAAACAGCGCTCTCACTGCCTCATCTGAGTATTGCAGTAGCCAAACACATTATGGCATAAGGGGAAACAGAGCCCAGTCCAGAGTGACTTGCAGTTCTTACACAATACCATGTTGAGTCACTCTCTCATAAGTGGTGTCACCACCACATCGTATTTTTCAATTAATGTCACATTGACTTTTTATAAGTAGAATCATTGCACAAGTAGAAATGGATCAAATCTGAGACAAGTCACTTGTCTAACTGATGAAAGAGATTAGCAAATATGGGGATCACTTCTTGGGAGAAATTACAATTTCCAAATACAGGGGTATGGGAGAGAGCCAGAGCACAACTCAGCCTGACTGTTTGATTGACATCTGTAACCAGAGACAGATAATTCTGGTTTTGTTTTCAAGTTGTAAATAAACTCAGGTGACAAACAGTGAGAGGCATGAAATATGATGCTCAATATTTCAGATAAATATTTGAATAATAGAAATATATTTCAATAATAATTAGCTAAGGAATCAGATATTTTGATGAAGAAAAAATTAATGAGCGATCCTGCCAAATGTTTTTTTTACATTTTTGCAAATTTGTTTTACGTGGCTTGTTCTACATATTACGGCAGTTTGCTGGTGAAATAAACACTAGAGATGCTACAACAACAAAGAGTTTAATTTACTTTTACACAAATCACTAAAACAGCTGATTATCAGTTCATAAACATTTTTTTTTTTTTTCCATTTCCAACACAATGCTATCTTGTGACATCATAAAACTTTTACTATAACGCATAATTTCAAAGGTAATACATTTTAACGTTAACCAACTACATATAACTGATTGTGCATTGCACTTGTAACGTGGAAGACCCAGGTACGAGTCATGAAGAGCATGTGAGGAGACACATGACCCAAATGTCATAGAATTTCCACAAAATGACACTATCGGCAGGTATAAGGTTTTGGGTTGGGACATCAGTTATGTTTATTTAAAACCATGAACCTTAACCTAATTTGTTTGGGAGAACATTAAACACGCTTTTAGCACCACACAGTGGATGTTTCACCTCGAAACTGCCGCGATACATGAAATGAACCACATTATTTCAGAGATAAGAGTGGAAAAAACAGCCTAAACCACCCCATGTTTGTTTGTTGGTGTCTCCGCCAGATGTGTTTGGTCTGTTGACTGATTTTAGAGGAGGTATTTTCACGCTTTCTAGCATTTCAGGCTGGGAGACCTGCTTAAACCATATAAGACTAAGTTAAACCAGTTCAGACCAGAAAACAATCCAAGGCTGGCTTGAGAAGTTTTGTTAACACTATAATGAGGTTCTGTTTGTTAACATTAGTAAATGCATTAAGTATCATGAATTTATAGTAAATAAAGTATACTTAGCTTACTATAGCGTCTGCGTACAGTTGAATGTTTAGCCTTTCAAAGTATACTTTAGTAAACTGTGTGCCCATGCACACCACAACTGCTATGAGATACTGGACTATTTCTCTTCAGGAGTTTAGAACCATAAATGTTTCTTTATAATCCTTTAGACTCGAGTTATACAAATGCATGCATCTCTAGACCTCCTCACACACGTGCTCTTGATGCTCATGTTAACTAATGTTGTTAAGAAATAAAATCTTATGGTAGAGTTTTACCAGCAGGGCAGAAACAGTGGGAGTGCGCACCATTGCTTGTTTGAGCTGTGGTTCTTTCATTTCGTCTCATCGTTCTGGCTGTGTGCAGAATTGAGACAGATCTATTGTGATGGCAGTATCACCACTCACTAATAATTAATCAGATTCTGCAGTCTCGCAGTGGAGCGACACCCAATCCCCCTTTGGCCCTCAGATCTGTCTGCTGCTGCTGAGAACTAGTTTGGCATGAGAACATGAAGGCCCAACTACTATATTTCCATTTCCTGGAGCTCTTCACCTCAACATGCCAAACAACCACCCAGTCTGTGGTAGGAAAGACAAATACATAAGTTGTAATGTTGACTGTTCAAGCAGCAAATTTGTGAGCCGTGAACCTGTATGAATTTTCACATTTCACTGGCTCGCCGTGTTGGCTGTTCTCTAAAACATTTATTAAAAATAAATGTGGGTGGTTTACTGAGGAAGACATGCATTAATTCAAGTGACCTGATGATCTAAGGGAAAAATAAGCAATCCTGTTGTGGGGCATAAGCTTGGTGCCACACTGTATAAGCTACTTGGATATTTCTTAGATTGTGGTCTAACCATCTCCTCCAAAAACATTAAGCAATGAACTTGGTGTGGAGGCATGCCTTGGGCAGAGCTTGTAGACATCAGTGATCATCAAATATTTACAGAAGCAAGTGATAGCTTGAGGACCAAGGAGGAGTGATGCCTCTCAATTCTGCCCACTTTGTTCTCTTTCCAATAAACTCCAAGAAAACCATGTCCATTCTTTTCCCACTGTTCCAGACGAACTTTAAACCAAAAGGAACACCTTTAAGCTCGGCAGGGGTGCTAATCCAAGGCTCTGGCATTCCTCTGTGCTTCACAGGACACTTGTTAGCTCTAGGAGGTGCAGATGTTTTACTGTCAGAGGTTAGGTACTTCATAATGGACAGAGCCCCATTCATGTATCACACTGGAAAAACACAAATCGCTTTCAGCTCATTAAGTGTACTCTTGAGTCTGGGGCAAAGTGTTTGCCTGTATGGAATAAGTCTGTATGAAGAAGCAACGGAGTCTGGATGAACTTGTTGGCAGGTCTTCCAGGGCCATGGTCAGAGTCCATACTTTGGGCAGCTTGACAGCTCAGTTGAAATGACACTGCTTTTGCAAGTAAAAACATTTATGAATGGAGTGGATTTTTAATCACTGCTGAAAAATAGTTTAAAAGTATTCTACTTTAAAAAATGTTTTTTATGTGTTTTAATGTTTTACCCATGTCCCTGAAGCAAACATTGAACCGTAACCCTAACTTTGGGTGAAAAAAAAAAAAAAGTTAATTTAACCATTTCCTCAAAGTGCAACCATCTGGTTCCATAAGTAAAAATCCCATTATTTCTTTCATAGATTAATTGATTTTCAATAATAACTTCTAAACCTTTAATGACAGAACTAGCTACGAGGTTGTTCATTAATGGTATATGCTTCCGTTGAAGACATCAGTCTGTGTTGTCATCTTCATTATTTAAAAATCATGTTTGATTGTGGAATTCCTGGTAAACTACATTACCCATAGTCCAGCAGAAAAAGATACACCAGTCAGAGAACCCAGTCCAACCAAGCCCACAAAAAGAGCACAAGTCAGCCTCAATTTACCCTTAACTAATCTATTTGTACATATTAGAATTTTTTTTTCTATACTTATAATCAACATCATAAATCAATGGGTTTATACATTCCCATTGTTTATTTAATTACATTATTCGCAATGCTTTAAGGGATTGTAGTTTGTACCCTCGATAAAGAGAGGCAAGTACACAATTTTGTACCCTAGTCTTTGTCAGATTTTCAAATAATTTTGCCTCAAAACAAAGTTTGTAATGATTCACCTTGAAGCTGGTTGATTTGGTTCATGGCTTACAACACTTTAAATGGAGGATTTTATGAAAAGCAGATGCAAAAAATGAATGGGAAAAATACTTCTGGAACCCAGATATTGTATTTATTTGTTATACTTTAGTATCTTGAAACTCCAATACAAGATGGGTAGCATTTCTGGGTGCATAGCGCCCTCATCCGAACATACACAGCACCAAAGTTATCATAACCTACATGTTATAACCAAATACTTATATCATCCACATAAATTATTTCCACTATCAAATATAATATCACCTCAGTGAATTATTTAGTAAATAAAGAATTTGTCAGCTTAAATGGCTAAATTCTGTATAAATAAAGAGTATATTTTAAAATGTGTATATGTGATGTAATCAAGTAATGATTTGTCAGCAAGTCATTTAAAATACTCCCCATGAAATAAAACATTGCAGGAGTGAAGAAAGCAGTAAACTCCCAGCTCATACATCTTCCCCACAGCGGACTATGGGCAAATAACCGTCGTTATTAGAGTGCATTGTTGGTAAGAATGAGTGAACAAAAGTAGGGAACAAGTGGCTCATTCAGAATTCAGACACTCCTACTAAATGGCAGACACCCGAAATGGTGCACTATATAGTGGACGGGGGCGGTTTCATACACAGCGAGTGTTCCGTGACCAGGGTTGATGCCCTACCCAGGCTGCGTATTCTGCGTTTATAGAGCTGCGGTACTGCTGTACAGAACTAACGATCGAGATTCTTTCGACACTGAAAACTGTAACTACAGTGAAATATGATTCCATACAGGACTTCAAAGCTATGAAATAGTGAACGTAGGCATTAATAAAGCATTATCTTGCTTTGGTTTATATTTCAGCATTATATATAATGGCCCTGTGGGACATTTTCTCCATAATAATTACTAGAAAGGTTTCCAAACCTCTCTTCTTATTGACAAATTCATCCAGATCTGACAAGAGCCCTTAAAAGGGATAGTTCACCCAAAAAAATTCTCTCATCATTTACTCATCCGCATGCCATAAAAGATGTATATGACCTTCTCTCTTCTGCTAAACACAAATGAAGATTTTTAGAAGAATTTCTCAGCTCTTTTGGTCCATGCAAAGCAAGTGAATGGGGGCCAACATTTTAAATCTCTTTTAAATGCTCGAATACTTTCTTACTCAAGTAATTATTTATGTTAATACTTTTTCTTCTACTTGAGTAATTATTTTTTAAAGTAATTGTACTTTTACTTGAGTACAGTTTTTAGCTAGTCTACCCACTTCTGGTCACAACTTGAGTCTCTATGTGCATGTTTTTGTGTATATGCGTGTGTGTGCATACATGCAAGTATGTCTGTCAGCGTTTGTGTGGTTGAGACGAGAGTGAAACAGAGAGGGAGTGCACAAACACTTTTCAACTGAAATTGAAATAAATGTAGGATATTATAGACATTGTTTGTCATTCTTATCCAATGTACTTAACCAGGGTCTTTATTTTATTTTGTAATTTTGCTGTGGTAGCCTGTACAGCTCTTTGAAATAATTTCAATAATTTGGTGAAGTGACCTAGAACTACTTCATAGTTGTGTTTACTTGAAAATATTTGCACACCTTAGAATATCTGTCAACCAATCAGAATCAAGCATTCAACAGCCCTGTAGTATAATTCCGAATATAGGATGTAATTTTGTCAAATGATGTGAAAGTGTGAAAATATAATTTAACTGTATATTTAAGATACATAATTTTAAATCAGCATTTTTTTAAATGTTAAAATTAATTTATACCATAAAATGAAAGCGAATTTGAAATGTGGAAGAAATTATTGTTCATGACATTTGACAATTATGACAAAATGATTCCACCAGTGATGCCTGTAATATATGCACTACTAGACTTTAGTTGAGAATTGGAGTAGAAAGTGACTCACATTAATGTCTTATAAAGCACATAAAAGTGTCAAAGTAGTCCATGAGTCATAAATGCCCAATGAATTTTGATTAACACTTTGAGAAAGGGTTCTATTTTGTTAACATTAGTAAATACAGCAGAAGTCTGAAGTTTACATACACTTAGGTTGATACATACACTACGGTTCAAATTCATCAACTCAAACAATAGTTTTGGCAAGTCATTTAGGACACCTACTTTGTGCATGACAAGTATTTTTTCCAACAATTGTTTACAGGCAGATTGTTCCACTTTTAATTGACTAAATCACAATTCCAGTGGGTCAGAAGTTTACATACACCAAGTTAACTATGCCTTTAAGCAGCGTGGAAAATTCCAGAAAATTATGGCAATCCTTTAGCCAATTAGCTTCTGATAGGAGGTGTACCTGTTGATGCATTTTAAGGCCTACCTTCAAACTCTGTGCCTCTTTGCTTGACATCATGGGAAAATCAAAAGAAATCATCCAAAACCACAGAAAACAATTGTAGACCTCCACAAGTCTGGTTCATGCTTGGGAGCAATTTCCAAACACCTGAAGGTACCACATTAATTTGTATAAACAATACTATGCGATTGAAAACACCATGGGACCACGCAGCCATCATATTGCCCAGGAAAGAGATGAATGTAGTTTGGTGCAAATGGTGCCAATCAATCCCAGAACAACAGCAAAGGACCTTGTAAAGATGCTGGAGGAAACAGGTAGACAAGTATCTATATCCACAGTAAAACGAGTCCTATATCGACATAACCTGAAATACTGCTCAGCAAGGAAGCCAATGCTCAAAAACCACCATAAAAATGCCAGACTACAGTTTGCAAGTATAGATGGGGACAAAGATCTTACTTTTCAGAGATTTCCTCTTTGTCTGATGAAACAAATTTAACATTTTGGCCATAATGACAATTGTTATGTTTGGAAGAAAAAGGGTGAGGCTTGCAAGCCAAAGAACACCATACCAACTGTGAAGCATGGGGGTGGCAGCATCATGTTGTGGGGGTGCTTTGCTGCAGGAGGGACTGGTGCACTTCACAGAATAGATGGCATCATGTGGAAGGAAAATTACGTGTATATATTGAAGCAACATCAAGACATCAGCCATGAAGTTAATGCTCGTTACAAATGAGTCTTCCAAATGGACAATGACCCCAAGCATACCTCCAAAGTTGTGGAAAAATGGTTTAAGGACAATAAAGTCACAAGGTGTTGGAGTGGCCATCACAAAGCCCTGGCCTCAAAACGAAAATATTTTGGGCAGAACTGAAAAAGTGTTCGCGCAAGAAGGCTTACAAACCGGACACATTTACACCAGTTCGGTCTGGTGCAGTGGACCAAAATCCCATCAACTTCATTTAAAAGTCAATGCTACCAAATACTAACAAATTGTATTTAAACTTCTGACCCACTGGGAATGTTAAAGTTAAAGCTAAAATAAATAATCTTCTCTACTATTATTCTGACATTTCACATTCGTAAAACAAAGCAGTGATCCTAACTTGGTAGGGAATTTTTTCTATGATTAAATGTCAGGAATTGCGAAAAATTGAGTTTAAATATATTTGGCAAAGATGTATGGAAACTTCTGACTTCAAATGTACATTATGTAACAAGAACTAACAAAAAATATTTTTAATAGCATTTAGAAATATTAATTAATAGTCAGGGTTGGGAGGGTTACTTTTAAAATGTAATATGTTACAAATACTGATTACGTAGTAAAAAAGGTCATCAGTAACCTCAATAAGAAAATAATGTAATCAGATTACCTTTAGTTACTTTTTGATTGCCTCAAATTTGCATATATGTTCAGGCAGTAGGAGGGTTTGTGAATGGTGCATGCTGGTTCATGGAGAGTTTGCAATGTACCCGTTTGGTGACTGTGGGCAAAGCTGCAGGACACAGAGCGAGAGTCCAACACAAGGGAATAAAGGTAGGTCAGAAGAATCAAGGAATCCCCTGGCACTTCCACTATAGACCTTTATTTTACCGTCACACCTTGACCATGGAACTCTATGCCACTCCACTTTCACTCAAGAAGTGCAAATCAACGGCTATGAAAAAAATCCAGGCCTCACTCTCTGGTTATTAGCACTGTCAGATTTGTCCCTTTGTGGTTTCCTCTTGTCTCTGATCACGTTCCTAATCCACATCCCAGTACAGAAAACAAACTATATTTCTCCTTACATCAGCTTGGCACACCTCAACTTCACCACTAACCAGTCTCAAATCTCTCTTCTTTTTCTGTGACCGACCATCTTCCTGGTTACCTTATAGTTACCTTTATCGTTGACACCTGGTAATCTGACGAGCAGCCATTTTAGTTGGTGGTGGTGGATCCTTAAAGTGGCAGTGTGCAGTTCTGCTCTGCCACAGTAGATCACAGGCTATCTTCTTCATCATCACGATCCACATTCAAACATCACCAGCTAACGTTAATGGGCGATTCTATGTTTATGTTAAAGGAGGATTTTAATTACAAAACAAATAATAATAATAAATAAATAAATAAAATCTTGTTTTAAAGAATAGATAGAAACAGATTTAAACCTTTTTAGTGTCTTGATTTACTTAATCCATCTCTCTATGAGTTTTCGAATGTCACAATTGCCAGTATTTCTCCCTCACCCATTCTTTTGAATGGTTCTTAACAATACATTTATAATAAGTATCAAAATCAGATTGCTGTCCAGCTATTACTTCCGTGGCATAGCTACATCACTATGTAATACATTTGCATAATGCAGGCCTCAGGAATGCGCTGCTCAGGAAGCCTCCAGAGTTGACACACAGTTATGGTGAGGGGTGTTACATTTTCAACACACGCTCTAAGCGGTTGACCAATAACAACAGACTGGGGCAGTTGACCAATCAGAGCAGACTGGGCTTTTCAGAAAGGGGGGCTTTCAAGAGACAGGCGCTAGCATTTCAGACAGAGGATGAAAAGAGGTGCTGCAGCAATGTATAGTATGAGAACCTGTAAATAAGCAAAATATGGGCTCTTTAAAGTCTGCATGTAATCAATATGGACCTTATTTACTTTTTTAGTGCACATTACTAGTCTTGTGGTGAACAATTCATAAGTACAAGTTAAAAAAAAAAATATTTGTCTTCGTAATCTTCAATCAAAATCTGAAAATCTGCTTTGCCTCTGGAATGAAATTCCTTCTCTGATGACGTCAATTTGACGGCTTAGGCAGAGCATCCATTAACCACTCCCCTCCAACCACCAGTCTACTTTGAGCTTTGACAGCGAGTAAAAAAGACACATAAACAGAGATGATGAGGAGGTGCATTTTAGGCTGTGACTCTCCCAAAGCCCTTTTCCCAATCCCCCAAATACCCTGGTTGTAGTATTTTTTGCAAATCCTTCAAAAATTGGACAGAACACGAAATGGGGTTTGTAAACTATATTAACAGATACTGCTGTCTCGTCAGAATACACCGTTGTTACCTCACAAAGTTTGACGGTAAGTGAAACTAGCTAGCAAGCTTGTCAGAAAAGTTTTTTGTCGCTAGCTACGTTATCTGCCAGCTATATACTGTATTTAGACCGTTTTAGGCTACTGTCCTGAGCAATGCACCCTATTAAAACCTTGCCAAAACACAGTAATTAAACCGCTTAATTTAATAAAGTTTGCAGCAATAATAGCAAATAACAATTCATTTTGAAAAATTAGCATTACCATTGGGAGACATCAAGATGCTATCGAGGGTGAACCTGCTTCTGAGCCTCCACGTCCAGATCACCATCATCAGGTAATGCTCAAACATATAAGGCCTGATTCCCACAATATAATGATCCTCTGTTTGCTCCTGCTACTCGTCATCCTCCGCCTACTTCTTCCCCATCACAATTGCTGGCAGTGTGTCAGGTGGAGAGTAGTCCACAACTGATTGTAAACTTGCGCTCAGATCTGCCTCAGTTTCTGTATGAAACACCTACTTTTGTAGATCCAATCAATTAATGCAATCAATTATAAAATCTCTATTGTTTCTCATTCAATATTCCATTTCACTCGGAAATACGTCACGATAGGGAAGTCGGTCGCAACCTCCGTTACATGCAGACTTGAACTAATATTAACATATGGAACTTTTAAATGTTAATTTTAAATATGTATTATTTAGTATATGTTGAAAAAAACATTAACCAAGATTAGTAAGTGCTTTCAAATATTTATTCATTTTTAGTTGGTTAACTAATGTATTTAATTAATCTATCTATTAACAATATCACTGATTTGATTTGCGAGTGAAAAACAATATGAATTGCGCTCTGTTCATCATACAAACTACTTCTATGACAAATTGTGGGTGCTTTATTTGGCGTTAAGTGAATCACTGGCTTATGTCATTGTATTCAGAAGACAGAAAGTCATATGGGTTGAGTATGAGTGGGTCATATGAGTGAGTAAATGATGACAAAATTATCATTTTAGAGTGAAATATTCTTTTAAGGGAATGTTTTTCTAAAAGAGCCAAATGTGCTCATAGTTGAAAAAATAGTAATTTTGTTTTTTAAAGATGATACTTTGATAAAAGCTGCTAAACATCACCATTCAGACCCCATATTGCTGCTATATCTTGCCAATAAAACTTTAAAAGGGCTTATTTGATAAACATGCTGATATATTGATTGAGTCTATTTATTGGCTTTCTAAATTTTCTTCTGAATTCTCGTATTTCTGCAAGGTGGGATGCTTTAAGGTAAACACGATCCATTTGTCAAAGAGGGAGAAATAAATGACAAGCCCTTATCCAGACATCATGGATGTAAACAGAGCCATAAAATGCTAACATCTTCTTTATATTTATATTTTCTTTTATTGGGGTTTATTTTTTGCACATCTAAAGGTTAAACACACTAATCTCTTATCTAAAGTATCAGTCAAAATAGCAATCGTAAGCACCAGTTGACATGAGAATTGAAAGATCCCAGTGCATGCCTCTTGCTGGATCCGGTTGCCTATCTGCATGACTTGGGCTGCCATTATGACAGCTCCACTTGCCCAGAGCAGATAGCCAGCTGGTCAAAAGCATGATTTACAGCCAGCGTAAACATACTCAGCAGGATCTCCAACACATTTGTGCATTCACTTACACTTAGAAGTGTTACATGATGCTAAAATCAGGGGGCACTGAGACAGAGTGACAGCAATAAATGTTTAGGGCTGTGCATTTTAATGGAGAGTTCCTTGTCCATGTAGAAGATTCTGGAAATCGATGTTGCAGATATATGTAGTACTCAAGAGATTACACTTAACCTGAGTATCTGATCTATACTGCGTTGTCAGTACCTTCCCTCTATAAAAAGGAAATTACATAATAAACCTGTCCGTTCAACCTTATACCAGGTTGCTGTGGTTAATCCAAGTTTTTTGATGCTCAGTTTGATTTTCATTTGTCGAGGTTAAGCGATTAATCTTTTGGCAGGATGTTAAACCCTGCTCCTGGACACTCTTTAGGATACTACACCCTCTTTTTCATTTAAATGTACAAGGTCTTTGCTTTAAATATTAACAAACAATAAGCCACAAACCACACAAAATGAGTAAAGTATGAGGTCAGGTTAGTAGTGAGATTACTCTAATCTCTCTCTCTCTCTCTCTCTCTCTCTCTCTCTCTCTCTCTCTCTCTCTCTCTCTCTCTCTCTCTCTCTCTCTCTCTGTCTTATGCAACACACAACTGTGTTACTCATGCAGGAGTCAAATGCCTAGGTTAAGTTGTTGGCTTGACTTATGGTACCAATAAAGTTTTCTAATTTAGGGTGCACAAATGAAACAGCCCTGCGTCCTGCTGTGAGAGGAGCAATGTTACACTGTGAAGGCTGTTTGGAGGCCAGTAAGCTTTTGCAAACCTTTTACTCTAATATACATAGGAATGGCATACTACCATACTAATCTTACTATTTCTTCCATAGACATATATGGTAGAAATAGTATGAGAAGTATGGGTAGTATGCTATTCCGAACTCAGCAAAAGTGTTATCCATCATAGTAAGTATAGGAGAGCCGATGTTGGTTGTCACATGGGGAAATTGTAACAAGGGTCTATATCTCAGTTACTATGAGGCTTTGAGTAAAAACTTTAATTACACAACTGTGTTTTCTCTAGCAATTTTGTCAGTGTCAAAAACGTCAGTTTTAAAAACCTAGTTCATTCCAAACTATCCTCTAAGCTATAGTGCTTTAGTTTAGTAAACCAATGAACATAATAAACCACACTAGTATACAATCAGGTAAGGGTCAACTTAATAATAACGTAGGTTTAATGTTACACTACACATATATATTTTTGTTTAACAATTAATAAAATGTCATTATTGTGCAAATACAAAAGAATCAGTGTAAAATCCCTGTCCTTACCTAACCCTGATTCACTACAGTAAGCCTACAATAATTATTTATATTTTGAGTTGTCAGATCAGATTTGGCAACTGCAACAAAAAAATCACAGGCTTAAGTTTTTGCTATGTTCTCAGGACAAAGGTATTTTTCATAAATATCATAAATATTATATAGGTAAGGGCAAGTTATTAAATAATTGTAAAATTTGTTGGTGAAAACGATGGTTTATTAATATTTATACTCTGAAAAGACCATAATGGGCTGTTATTGGAACAACATACCAAATATAGTGAAAAGCATGCCCTGCTATTGTGGCAAGTTGTCATTACAGGTCAATGTGTGTTCAATAAACTGTATCATATTTTTTTTTTTTAATAATTTGTCTCAGTCTTACTAATAAGTATTTTAATGGCTAAAATCAAATGTATATACAATACAACTGACGTGGAGGCCTCTGAAAGACAGCCAGACTGACATACAGTATATCCTCAGGCAGTTTCTGTCCTGGAGGTGTCGTGACTAGAAATGAGTAAATAAAACCAGCAGAACGGTGTGCTGGCCCAGAAGAGCTGATGCATCAGAGACCTTCTATCTTCCTCAGCACTTTTATTTCCCCTATTATGTTCCTGTTAATGAGTAGCTGAGAACACCAAAGCCAATATATAGGAGTAATGCATCCAAACAGCCGATATAATGAAATGGGCTTTATCAGGATGGGTGTCTGTTAATGTGGAGTCTCTGGATGCCCTGTGAATGAAACAATTAAAAAAAAACAAATGTAGTTCTGGCATCGTTGTGGATTTTGGGTGATAAAAAGAGAGCTGGGTAATATTCTACAGGCTTTTTATATTTCAGCTTAGAGATTCTAAATGTAGGCCCAACCTTAATTAATTCTAATACGCATTCATTTTATTCTTTTATATAAGTGCCAGGTTTCCTACACGCATCCATTACCAAAGCAAACTAAAGCTCTGTTACTATATTTATTACCACACAAACTAGGTTTAAATTATTAAACTTGATGATGTAGGCTCCAAAAATATGTTGTCCTTTATTTTCTGCGCAGAGAATCATTGTTATGCATTAGCAGTATAAATTAAGTAATAATTTACCTAAGCATGTTGCTGCCTTTGATATATTCTCTTAGTAAGATATATATTCTCCTGGCTGAGTGCTCCCAAGGCCTCTTGGGGAAAGGATGATATAGTTAATTCTAATGAACGAGCTTGCAGCTGGTAATGGTTTAAATTATGCATTTTCACTGTGGAAAATGTGTTGGGAAAATCTTGCCAAAACAGGATCATTCACCAGATAACTGAACAGTGATGTCATTGTCCTTTTTCATGCATATTTGTGTGTATATATGTGAAAAAATAATAAAGAAAATATGAGGAATACAAAACTACATTTTTTTCAACTATGAGCACTTTTGGCTCCTTGGAGTTTTAGAAAAACATTCCCTTAAAAGAAAAGGTCACATCTAAATACACAACATCTTTATCAAAAAGTGTCATATAATGTAAATTATAACATCTAAGATTGTTGGCCATGTAAGCAATATCAGAAGAGCAAGAGTAATGTTGAGTGTTGGGTAGATTACTTATGAAATGTAATCTGATACTGATTACAAATTACAAACTAAAATTGTAATCAGTAACTTTATCTTTTAGATTGCATTTAGTTAATCTAATCTGATTACTATAGGATTACTAATTTCATGCTTTGATGAAAATCAAAGTTTTCAGTGTATCACTAACCAGTTACAAATATAATGTAATCTGATTACAAGTACTTAATATTTGTGTAATCTGATTACATATTACATATGTATTCCATTACTTAGCAACACTGTAAGCAACCCAAACAGGCACCATGATATAAACAGCGATTAATCATCCCAGTGCTGTTAAATGAAATAACAGCACTCTTTTGGAAAGGCCCTAGTCCAATCAATTACATGGTTAACCTGCAATTGTTACCTTAATGACTTATTTCTTCCTGACCTAACCCTTAAAACATTGTTTGGTGTAACCTAATTTAGACAGGTTGATTCAGTAATTTTAAATAATACTTCACATTTGAATCCAACAAGTTACCACATGGAGCACATTTTTTGGTTCACTTTGTTTTTAAGTCTAGAGAACTAAAACAACTGTTATTAAATCAAACATTCATAATTGATGAAATAATTTAAAAGCATTCAGTTTATAGTTTTTATCCTGGATTTTTAATTTATTTAAAGAATAACAAAGAAACAACAGCATGACATTCACTAAAAAGTTTTATGTGCCATGCATTGCTTGGTGCAACCATCCTCTGTCCTGTTCGGGTTTACATTCTCAGAGCATCTCCGTAGGAAAAGACAGGATGGAGAAAATTGCTTCATTCAGTGTGTGTATGCTTACAGAGATTGGTGGTCTCATCTGCTGAATCCATTGCATTAGTATCTGCTTCCCAGATCTCCTGTGGCCCTCACTACACTCTCAGGCCAAAGAGCATGCACTTGTAGGGAAGATAAACTGAGATTACCCATCGCTGCCATTCCAAAAGTGCCATCTATCACCGGGGCCTCCATGTGACTTCAATTACATTAACAAGCTTAATGTTAGTGTTAAAACACAGTTAAGGACAGGCCAGGGGCCACGGCTGAGGTAGATCTCTGCCTATGACAAATGGCTGGCCTGTCGCAAAAACACAAAGGAAAATACCTTTTGGTCAGCTAGATTTTTGCGAAGAGTTAGAATCACTTTTTCACCTCTGTCTTAAGGTATAACCTCCGTAATCGCTAATTGTGTGATTTCTCTTGTGTACTTTAAGTTTGTCCCGACAGGTTATTTCAGCTTGTTATCGGGAAAGCATTTATCCACTTGGAATTATTACTCCACAAGGCCCTCCCACAGCAAAATAAACGCTAGTGTATCTTTGAGAGTTATGGTGAAGCCTTTCCTCATTAGACGGGCAATCGACTGGGGGAGAGCAAAGCCCAATTCCTGCCTTTATTGAGTGTAAAGGAGAGCCAGACTGACATTTACATCTCCTGGTTCTTCATGACTGGCTGGCTGGGAAATCGCCTCATAGATCTCCCTTTTGAGGAGGGGTGCTGAAGCAAAAGACTGGATCCAATTTACTGCCTTGACTTATGAATTCTGCCTCATATTCACATCTCTGATAAAGAAGATATAAGAATAATAAATTCACTTTTGAACCACAAGCAAATGAAGAGACATTCATCTTCTCTGCCAGGAATTTAAAATTGGACTTTGGTAAAACCAGATGTCCTCAGAGTCAATGAAATAGGAGTGGCAGATAGCAAGTGAATCGTCACCAGGAGAACATTAATTCAAATGAAATGTTTATTAACATTTAATGTTTATTGTTTAGCCCGTACCAATATTTGGACAAAATTAAAGGTGGTGTAAGCCATTTTATATAGAATGGAATCACTATCTTATTATATATTATATATTATTATAGATTCTGTGACAGCACTAGACTCTGTAAACAGAAAACAAAAAGTCTACAGTGTAGTAGTTGAAGTGGATCATTCAGGTTTTATGCCATCTTTATATTCATAACAGTTGTCATCTGAGGGCGCTATCTTGCTACTATTGTTGTGTCTCAAGACAACGGTGAGAAGGTGACAGTCTCAGCACTATCTTTGGAGTGTGGTGTTTTGGAAAGAGGGGGAGTGTCTAATTTAACGGCTCAGTCTTGTGGAAGTTCCAAAACTGCTAAAATCGCATACAGCACATTTAATGTATATATTTTTAATATCAATTGTAGCATCTGGACCAATCAGACTCAAAATTATTCATGATTTAATGAATAATCCAACTTCTCAAGACTGTAACAAGCAAAGGTCCAAATAGGCCCAAGCAGACTCAGAGATGTCTGCTCTCCCACTGAACATTATCAGCTTTTATTCTCTCTGACACTGGTCCAGCAACTAGTGGACCTCAGAGACATTCCGGGTGGGGTAGGGTAGGCACATGCAAAGCAAAGATATGTGGGCAGAATAATTCACTCCATTCCCCCATAGGAAAGACACATAAAGCCCATAAAACACACTTGTCTTCATTAATTTATAGACAAACTGTTCTATAAATGAACATGCATATCCCCAGGACATTGTGTATGATTATTACTGTCTTGTATAGTGTTTTTTGTACTGTATAATGTTTTATGCATGCTTTATGACAGAACCACTAGATCACCTGTATATCACCTCCTAATAGCATGCATTGTATGCTTGTTAAATTAATCAGAGCATAAAGGGGCACAAACTGCCAGCTTACTCCTATCATACCAATGAGTCAGCTTCCATACAAAGGAAATTTTCCCACTGGAAAATTGTACCTTTCGCATTGGTCAAGCCAAACTCGAGGTAAGTGACCTCCCTCAGGAGTCAAAAGGCACTGTCGCAGAGACCTCCATCTCTCTTCTCTCTTCTCTTGGTTGCTGTTCGTGTGGGACCGGAAACAACAAGGTCGCGAGGTCGCGGGCCAGTAGGTCTCAACACATCAAGCCATGTGGAACTTCCTCGACCATAACAGTCAAACTAACACCACATGTTCATCATCATTTCTTCATTCAACGTGGAAGAAGTTGATTGCAACTTCAACAACATCGACTCAAGGAACCATCAAGACTTTCTCCTGAGACTGCTTCTGGGCGCTCTCTCAACAGCCAAGGCATTGCAAGTATCATACAATTAACTAACTACACAGAGGTTTAGTATAAGCTGTGAACCCCTTTGTTAACAAAGGCACTTTGAAGTAAAAAACTAATGGTTCTTTCAGATGGTTAAATTACTCTTTTCATAGTTTCATTCCCCTGCTCTGTTCCAGTTTCATTCACTTTCACTTTTCCATTTCCCATGTATGCGTGATTTGTGTGTATGTGTTTGTTTAGATTAGTTAGATTAGTTATGTGTTCGTGATTTTGTTAAATAAAGAATTAATCATTCCCTTATAATTCCTTACGATAGAAATTGTGAGCGGATACAACGAAATGTTGTGTTATGTTTTTAATGGTGGAGATTATTCAGTTCCCCGTCTGTCGCTCACTTCGACGTTGTGTCGAAGAAGCGACATTAGGGGTCTCTCTTGAGCGCCGAATATGCCTCTGGTCTATAAAAAAAGGCCAATGAGAAGTTGGCAGACAGTATTTGCATACCCCGCCCCCGGACATACGGGTATAAAAGTGGGGAAATACGTCGAGTTCATTCAGAAATTTTCTTTGGAGCCAATGGTCGTGTATGCAGTCAGCTTCGAATTACATACCAGTTCCTGCTTCTGTTCCTCTGATGCTCTGCTTCCTGTTGGATCTATGGCGCACTTCAGTGGCTTTCTCCTTCTCTACACGGCAGTGCAGCTTGCCCCTGGGCGCTTCGACAGCGTATAGAGCTAAAAGAGTTATATTTAAAAGAGTGATTTTCTCGATAAAAGAGTATTTTCCTCTGAAAGAGCAATACACAGCGGAGTTGGGCGTCCTTTTCAGGACGCGTCTTTTTAAAGATGCCATTCCACCCCGTGTAGTTCCTGGATGCGGTAGAGTGCTCTCCGCTTCAGACGGCCACAGGCATTGTCTCGTGTGTCTGGGCAGCGATCACACCGAGGCAGCGTTTGTGGATGGTTCATGCTCTCACTGCGAGGGCATGACCATGGCAAAGTTGCAATCGAAGCTTGCTTTCAATAGAAAGCACGCCACTCCAACTGCCCCCCGTGTCGCTCCTTCTTCCCACGGGATTGAGGACTGATGCGGCTGGTGCTGGAGGCGATCTGGGGATGGCAGCGGGTGCAGCTCCGCTGGGTACACCCCCTCGGACCACCCGCCCCTCGGTGCGCTCGTTGACTCCCGTCTGTGCTCGAGGCAACAGCTGTTTACCCCAGCGTGGCGTCTGACGCTGATGTCTCCCCTGGGCTGCCGTCTTCGGGCCAGCACGCCCGGGCTGAGACTGACGCGCAGATGTCCGATATGCTTGCCCGTGAGCCCTGGATGATTGGTTGCTGGGAACACCACTCCGCTCACAGCCATGTACACCCCCGGTCCCATTTTTCCCAGAGGTGCATGATGAGCTGACATCTACGTGGAGGGCGCCGCTCTCCACTCGTCATGCCACTCACTCATCTGCTCTCGCTACCCTCGATGGCGGTGCGAACCATGGGTATACGGCGATTCCCCAGGTGGATAGGGCTGTTGCACTCCATCTATGCCCCGGAAACCCTACCACCTGACAGGGTCACACTGTGCTCCCTTCCAAGGCCTGCAGGACGACATCTTCGTTTACTGCCAGAGTCTACAGCGCCGCTGGACAGGCCGATTCCACCCTGCATGCCATGGCCATCCTGCAAGTCCACCAGGCCAATGTGCTCCAAGATCTGCACAAGGGTAGCCCTGATCCTGATGTGTTGCAGGAACTGCGCTTAGCGACCGACCTCGCCCTCAGGGCCACGAAGGTCACAGCGCAGTCACTCGGGCAGGCGATGGCCACGTTTGTGGTCCAGGAACATCATCTGTGGCTGAACCTGGTCGAGATGCGTGAGGCCGACAAGGATCGCTTCCTCAACGCCCCCCTCTCCCAGTTCGGCCTCTTCGGCGACACCGTCGAGGACTTCGCCCAGCAGTTCTCTGCGGTGAAGAGGCAGACAGAGGCCATCTCACATATCCTGCCCCACCGCAACCGCAGGAAGCAGACGCCCCCCGTCTCGCGGACCACCTCGAGGTCCTGTAAGGCTCCCAGGCGCTCTTGAGACACTCGACCACAGGGACCAAGATGTTAGCTCCGGAGATAGTAAGACCACTCCGTCCCCCGGTGGAGTGCAGGGAGGAGAATCCTTTGTTCAATTTATTTCATTTGCCAACCCACATTCTCAATAAAAGAGCTATTTCCTTTGTCTCTGAGTCACCTGGCCCGCAAATTCCATTCTCACGGCACAGTGCCACCAGATCTCACAGTCCCTGCACGTTGGACACGGATCACCCGCCTTCAGCCCCACGACTGTTCCCCGGCCGGCCGGTTCCGACAAGTCTAGAGGACGCCTGTGTTGGACCTCCTCCTCAGTCAATAACCCGCCCCCTGCCGGGTGTGTGGAGCAAGGTAAGTGCTTTGAGTCTTTTCTCAGCACCAGATTTCCAACGAGTTTCCAACGAGTTGGAAATCTCAACAAGTTGGAAATCTCGTCCGTCCCAGAATCAGCGTGCTCAGCCTCGTCTGCCCGGAGGAGGAGAAGAAGAGGTAAGGCTTCTGCTCTCCCGTCTCCGCCTTCCATGGCTCCGTCCTCAGAACCCTCCATGGCTCCGCCTTCCACATTCAGCGAACCAGAGCTCACGCATGCCACGGTCAGCGAACCAGCGCCTGTAGCCTCGACCGTCCCAGAGCCAGCGCCTGTAGCCTTGACCGTCCCAGAGCCAGCGCCTGTAGCTCCACCTCCCGAACCTTCCATGGCTCCGTCTCCTGAGCCTTCCAGGGCTCCGCATCCAGAGCCTTCCACGGATCCGCCTTCCAGGGCTCCGTCTCCCGAACCTTCCACAGCTTCGTCACCAGAGCCTTCCACGTCACCAGAGCCTTCCACGTCACCAGAGCCTTCCACGTCTCCTGAGCCTTCCTTGGCTCTGCCTTCAGAACCTTCTACGGCTCCGCCTCCTGAGCCTTCCATGGCTCCATCTACCATAGCTCGACCCTCGAAGTCCTCCCTGGCTTCGCCTCCCACAGCTCCGTCTCCAGAGCCTCCCACGGCTCCGCCTCCTGAGCCTTCCACGGCTCTGCCTTCAGAACCTCCTACGGCTCCGCCTCCTGAGCCTTCCATGACTCCGTCTACCACGGCTCCACCCTCGAAGTCCTCCCTGCTTCGCCTTCCACAGCTCCGTCTCCAGAGCCTTCCACGGCTCCACCTTCAGAAACTTCCACGGCTCTGTCTCCAGAGCCTTCTACGGTTCTGCCTCCTGGGCCTTCCATGGCTCCACCTACCATGGCTCCACCCTTGAAGTCCTCCCTGGCTTCGCCTTCCACGGCTCCGCCCTCTACGGCTCTGCCTCCAGAGCCTTCCACGGCTCCGCCTTCTACGGCTCTGCATCCAGAGCCTTCCATGGCTCTGCCACCTGAGTCTTCCACGACTCCGCCCTCGGAGTTCTCCATGGCTGTGGTCCTATGGTCATCTCCCAGGCCTCCTGACCCAGTCCCCGTCCTGTGGCCACTTCCCAGGCCTCCTGACCCAGTCCCCATCCTGCGGCCACCTCCCAGGCCTCCAGACCCACTCCCCGTCCTGTGGCCGCCTCCCCGACCTCCTGACCCAGTCCCCACGTTGAGGTCATCCCCTTGGTTTCCTAGCCGTCCGCCTGACCTGCTCTAGTCTCCCTGGTCCTCAGCTCCATCTTGGCCCAGCCCCCCTGTCTTTGCACCTTGGACTGCCTGTTTGCCCCTTGTGCCCCCCTTGGACTGCCAGTTTGCCCCTTGTGCCCCCCTTCGACTGCCTGTTTGCCCCTTGTGCCCCCTTGGACTGCCTGTTTGCCCCTTGTGCCCTCCTTGGTCTGCCTGCCCGCCCCGAGCCCCCATTCACTCCTTGGACGATTTGTTTTTTGTTTTTGTGATTTTCTTTTAGGAGCATATAGACTTCTAGACTACACTTCCCATAATTCCCTGCCCTCATCACTTCCAGCTTCATTGTTCTCACCTGTGTTTGATTTACTCATTAGTGTTTGTGTATATATGTCCTGATTTCTGTTCAGCTTTTGTGAGTTGTTAAATGTAATGTATGTCCTTGAATGTGTTCCTGCCCTCGCCTTCGTGGATGTTTCTCTTGTTTATATTTTGGTTTTCCCATCGTGGATGTTTCATTTGTTCCCTGTCTTTTAGTTATCCTGTTCATCTTTTGTGTTTCCATTAAAAACTGCATGTAGATCCTCACTCCTCGTCTGCCTTCGTTACACACATACTGTTTCCCTACATATAATGGTGGAGGTACACAGGCACTTTAACCCATCCCATGTGCATTTATACTGTCAAATTTTCTATACAATTTAAAAGAAAAAATGTAAGAGGAGGAGATGTGCTACTCATATATAGATGAATGGGAGAAATCATAATGCTAAATATGGGCACTGTAGCCCTGTCTACATTTGTTCATTCGAGAATATGCATAGTTTAATGCTAAAAACTATGTTCTCATGTGAACATGCAAGCCATGTGAACAAGCTTCTCTCATGTACTCATGAACATGCAATAGACATTACAATTTTCACTGAAAAATAATTATTAATTTATAATAAACTTCAGAGTATTTGTAATATGACACAAGATGCATGGGCTATTTGCTGATGTTTTTGGATGCATTTTTAGATTTGAAGTGATTGCCTTTGTAATGAATAGATGGAACGGGATTTCCTCTATCTTTTGACATATAAGAGAATCATTGAAACATACTGTAAGTTTCCGAACTGAAAACTTCCTCCTTAATAGAAAAAAGGCATTAAATTATACCAAGCTGCAAAAACTGCTCATTTGGTATTTTTGAACTTGTGATGTCATAAGGACCAAATACATTTGCATATGACTGCCTTTTCAGCAAGACATCAATGACTATTTTTCGTCATTGCACCCTTGGCCCCACCCACTGGTGCTCAGTCAGTCACACAGGTATAGAGTAGAGAGATGGTCCTGTCATAGGAGATTTATCTACACCAAAGGGGACTTACACAGGACACCTTCATGAGCATATCTCGATTTAAATGTGTTTCTACATAAACATTCACTTGATTAATGGCTTTGACCATTATCATGCATCTTGCATCTTTTAAAAAGATACAATGTCAAGTTATAACTCTAAAAAGATTTAAATTTAAATTTACTTTAATCTTGCTGTTATGCTGTCTTGAAGGCGTTCTGATTGGTTTTACACCTATCTGTGCTATATTTAATTGTGGTCTTTTGTAAATGTGTACTAGACGAACGTCTTTGATCATATTGATGTGTTTCCGCACAACACCAGTGACGAGTTACACATTTAAGAGTACTACAAGCGCAGTTTTTAAAAACACGTCTCATTCTGATGCTGCCACTGACTGGGAGAAACACATGCATTTCTGTGTGTAAACAAACCATGAAAATGTGAGATGTTAATGCTTTGGCCAGCTGAATCACCCAACATCACTATGGATTGTATTAAGTTTGCGTTTTCAGAAGATTTCAGTGTGGATTGTAAGTGTTTTTGGCTCATATCAGCATGGATTGCTTGTGAAACAGTTCAGCAAGGGAACTGTTATTGAAAGATGGGACATTTAAAATTTGACTATTGGATGCAAAACCATAAGTAACCAATTCCATTCATGAATGACTGTTAGTCATTCATTAGATAGTTTGTGCTGAGCTTGAGTGCAGAGTTTGATACATTCAGATGAAATGTGATGGGTGTATATTATGTGTTAATCAGAAAATGTAGTTTTATAATGTGGAGTTTGTTAATTTTTTTCGGATTGCATTTCAACTATGGCTGTATTTGAAGGTGTGGGGATGGGGGCATGGTCATGTATCTGTCTGTGGGAGAGATGGAGTGGTGTGGCTCTTCAAGCTGGTTGGCATAATTTCTAACAGCTGTTTCTCATTACAGTGATGGTGGAGGGAGCCCTTAAAAAACAGCCAAACACGGCAGAGAGGATAGATAGAGAAAGAGTCGAGTGTGCAGCATTGGCATGTGTTACTATTGAGTGTTTGACCTATTTGAGTGTTACTGAGAAGTTTACGTTTCTTTTGAGAGTGTTTATTTGTTGCACTGAGTGAAAGCACCAGAAAAGAGTGCACACACTGTACAGAGAGGCAAATAAATAAAGAGCTTTATCTTATTGAAACAATGCTCCCGTCTCCTCATCCACGAACATTGAGAGTGCTACACAGAAGATCAAGGTCACGTCGTCATGGAATCATCACTGCTGGGAGAAGTGATCAAAACCCTCTCCGGCATCCAGCAGAACCAACACCAAGCTCTTGACAAGCTGTAGCTGAAGCAGGAACAGCATTTCCTGCTCCAGGCCCAAGCGGAGGACCAAAAGGTGTTCCGGAGCATGATTAGACATGTCCCACCGGCCACCCTTGTCAAAATGGGGCCGGCTAACAATCCCGAAGCATATCTTGACCATTTTGATAAGACAGGCGAGGTGTGGGAATGGCCGCCTGAACAGTAAGTGGCCCAACTGTTGCCTTTACTCTCCAGGTAAGTGCAGCTTGCAGCCCAACAGCTTCCCACAGCCAATCTCTTCATCTATGCTGACTTAAAAAAATTATTATTGAGCATTTCCACTCCCTGAAGCTGGGAAAACATGGCCGCCCATTTGCACGGCAGCTCCAGGACTCCTGCCAGAATTGGTGCCCAGGACATCATGGACCAGGTGGTACTGGAACAGTTCATCACCCAGCTGCCCCGTAGTATGTCCGAGTGTGTCCAGTTCCACAGTCCAGCATCGCTGGAGGAAGCTGTCCAGCTGACAGAAGATTTCATGATGCCATTTCCTGGAGGCTGTGAACCGAAGTCTCTCACTTCTCTCTTACTATTCCCAAACCCCACCAATCCCCTTTTTGTCCGATCCCTGCCCCCAGGAAACTGGGCGATCTTCTGTCTAGATGGGGTCTAGATGGGTTCTGTGGAATAATGTATCGTAGGCACTCTTCAAAATCATCTCCCATATGGGGATTCTGAAAGACAAGGAACTACATTTATGTCATGTACACTACGCGATTCAGACAAGAATGTATCACCCGCAAATGGACGGCTTGGTCAAACGGTTTGTTTAGGGCCCCTGCCACGTTCCAGCATCTAATGGATAAAATTCTCAGGCCACATACAGCATATGCTGCTTCTTATTTATAAGATCACATAATTTATAGTACTGATTGGCGGTGGCACCTGCAACATCTGAGAGCTGTCTTGAGGCAATTGGAATTGGGCGGGTGGAAGCTCAGTATCTGGGGTTCCACTTGGGTCATGGGCAGGTGTGACCCCAAGTTAACAAAACTGCAGCGATCAGGTTCTCTGTCTTTTTCTGTATATCACGGCGCCATTTTGTGGTCCATACTGCATAACGCAGCAGCTCATTTTAGCTTATCGCGGCCCATTTGGCCATTTCGTGGCTGACCCGCTGGCCCGTTCGGTTCTCTCGATGACCAGTCCGCCCTTGATTGGCCCCAAAGTGCGTCGGCCCACCGGGAAAATGCCTGGTATGCCAGATTACCAGTCCAGCCCTGGTGCAAACATATTTTTACCAACATTAAAAGTTGACCTCAGGGAAGATTATACAATAAAAAATTAAAAAGTATGAGTATGTCATGATCCCTTTAACATTTTTTTCTTTTGACATTCTAAATGAAGATAAGAAAAAGTCGTAAAGCTTTAAAACGACATGAAGGTGATTAAAGTATGACAGAATTTAACATTTTGGGTGAACTGTTTTTTACTATTGAACGTGTGTGCTCATTACCAACCTGAAAAATACATTGTTTTTTGCATTATTTGAGCCAGTGATGCACAATTTATGATTCCATTGTCATCTGATTTTTACTCTTGTTTACTCTTGCTGCAGTAAGGTTATTATTGTATAATACAATAATACAAATAAAGTCATCCAGTATACATGAAACAATGAACTTAAACAAACATAAAAGTATCCATTAATACAAGTAAACAATTTTAACAAAATATTAAATTAACTTTATACTAGATGGTAAACATAATCAGGGACAAGATGATAAAGAAACTTGGAAAAATAACTTACATGTTCATTGGCGCAACAACTTTCAAGAGAAAAAAACACTGCAAAGACAAGAACTCGCCAGTAACACACAGACAACTGCAAATGGAGCTCTTTAAGGTGCACTCAGCAGGGTTTAGTTTGTGTCATCTTTGACACTGACACCTAGCAGCATGGAAACAGCATAATTCAAAATCAATAATTTTTAGTTTCAGATGCCATTGTAGAATTTCATTATTCAGAGTTAGCCGTGATTACTTGTGTCCAATAGTGTGTCCAATAACAAAGAGGTTACTTGGATTAAGAGAGTAGTATTCAGCTATTTTATTTCAACATGACATCCCCAATGAGGGGACCCTCTTTATAATAAAGCATTAGAATAAAGCAGTTTTTATAAGGTTAGTAATGTGACTGGTGTCTTCATTTTAATGTGAGTGGACATGATTTTATAGATATTTTTTACAATTACAAAAAAAATTACAATTTCTTTAGGAGTAAAACTTTTTAATAAGGTAAATATTACTAGGTGCACCTTTAAATAGTCCACAAAGGCAATAACTACAGTTGGAGCTCCAGTAGGTGGAGCTAAAAGCAGTGGGGAGTTTATAAAAAGTATTTTATTTAAACATTATCATAACCAACAGTTTCAAATATTTTGTCCTTTCCTCATTCAAGTAGAAATTTTTGGAAATAGCAGCCTGAAGACGTTACCAATATGGCTGACAAGTTAAGTGACTTGCCATAATCAGACTGTAAAATTATTCTGTCATGCAAACAAACTGTCTGGTGCATATACAGGGTTGGAAGGGTTACTTTTGAAATGTATTTCACTACAGATTACAGAATACATGCTTTAAAATTTAATTTGTAATGTATTTCGTTAGTTTACTCAAGGTCAATAATGTATTATAAATAATTTGGATTACTTCTTCAGCACTTGTAGATTTTTTCACTTGTTTTGATTATAAAAACTCTGTAAGACAAAATACATTCTCTGAAAAACCTGTTGTTTCTAAAACAAGATCATCAAATTGATCTTGTTTTAAAGATTTTTTAGAAATTTTTACAGGAAAACAATACAAAAATTATCAAGAATATGATTTTTGCCCATATATCAAAGGTCTTTCTAGAAAGAAAAAAAATATATGATCTAACGTGAATTTTCTTGATAAAATTATGATCGTGCTGGTAACATGTGCATGTAAAATGGCTAGAAATAGCATTTTAGCTTAGCGTAAAGCTGACAATTTACACAAGGTTTGTTTCGATTTATTGTGCTCCAAACTTACTTCTCTGTCTGCTCATATGAATGTAACACATCATAAGAAAGTGTTTCACCACTGTTCAAATACACTTTGGATCACATCATTTATATGTAAAAATGTTTTCGATCTGAAAGGGCTAAATATTAAATACAAATGACAATAAAATGTAAAGTAATATATTCAGTAATCAAAATACTTTATGAATGTAACTGTATTCTAATTACCAATTATTTAAATTTTAACTGTAGTGGAATACAGTTACTTATATTTTGTATTTTAAATATGCAATCCTGTTACATGTATTATGTTATTCGCCAACTCTGCGCATATGGTCCATCTAATATCACTAACATGAATAACATTCTACTGTATGTCAGTGGGGCCTCTGTACTTTTACAATGAGCTTTTCTGAAATATTTTGCTGACTCTTCCAAGACCTTAGCAAGATGTACTAAAACATGGACAAAGTAATGACTAACTATCCCAGGCCACTTTGCATTGCATACATCAACAGATTTGCTCTTTTCATTCAACAGCAATTACACTTTATTCTTTGAGATGAAAGGTGGCATTCCAATGCCTAACAATATCACAAAGGAACTCTTCCCTCTAAAATGTGTGCCCTAAATTGGCTTCACAGCCATCATCCAATTAGGCATGAAATATGGTAAGTGCAACAGCTATTATTGTTTACCAAAGGGGGTACAGAGAGGCTGAATAGCTGAAGGTAAGGGGTAGTTTTCAGAAGAGATGTGTGGTTTGTTGATATGTGCTTACACTGCAGAAAAAGAGTGCAATGACAAAGGATAGTACGGCACAGCTGTAGAATCATAAATAAATACTCTTAGATGGATCTGTCTCTTGGGGACATATATTACACTGCTCACAAATACAACAGAAATGATCAGTGTCTCACAGACAGAGTGGGTACTGGGAAATCAATGCATGACTCAACAAAACATATTCTTTAGGCCAACCATCAACCAATGCCACAATGAACTATGATGAATATTTTGCTGGATGAAGCCTTCTGTAAGAATTCTAACATGACATAAGTAAATAAAAGTTAATAAACATGATGCATGGTCTTGTTCAATGGCTTTGCCGGAAAAATTCCTTGTTTTTATAGCTATACCAAAACTGGCACAATGACATTGGGGTCCAGTTGAGAGACCTTCATGAAACAAAGACATGAATGTGAATAAAGGGCTTCTACACACTAGATAAAGCTCTGATGGAGCATATGGCACATAGGAATGCATATTTTTTTGAGGCCATAGAGAGAGCCATGTTAGTTTGAAATCAATTGGGAATACAGCGAATTTGATTTCCGATAAGCATGTTGTCTAGTTGACAGGTCTAGTTACATACTGTAACTAGACCTGCCTCTCCGATTTTGTCATTGGTCACAAATGTCTACATCACACTGTGTTGCACTTTAAAAAGCTGAAATGTTCTCAACATTTGTGTAACGATCAGAAAACGGGAGAGGATCTATGTGCAGCTTTTATTGTAGCCAAAAACAAGAACACCAGGAATAACAAAATCCACGAGGAATGTAGGGCAAAACAAAAACATGAAATAACTGACAACTGGACAGGAGGGAAACAAGGGCTTAAATACACAAGGAGAAACAAGGAACACCTGGGAAAACAATCAGGGAAATGGAACCAATGAGGGGAAAACCAATCAAAAAACAGAACTACAAAAGGACTACAAAAACCAAAGTGGAAACAGGAACTAAACAGGAAACTTCAACATAAAAGCACAAAACAAAAGACAACAGAGAACATGACAACTACAAAAGGACTTCCAAAACCAAACAGGAACTAAATAGGAAACTTCAACATAAAAGCACAAAAACAAAAGACAACAGAGAACATGACAGAGTCCCCCTTTAAGGAGCGGATTCCAGACGCTCCAAAAATAAAACAAAAACATTGTCCATAGAGCACAAGGTAAACAGATAGTCCAGGGGGGCACCAGGGGCAAATAGGCAATTCAAGGGGACACGAGGGGCACAGAGGGACAAGACTATGACAGAACAGGGGGGGTGGCCATGAGACAGATAGGGCAGGGACAGGAGGCCAGGGAGATGGCCGTGGGTCAGGTGGCCAGGGAGGCGGCCATAGGGCAGGGACCGGGTCAGGGGGTCTAGGGGATGGCCACAAGGCTAGGACAGGGTCAAGGGGTCTGGGGAATGGCCACAGGGCTAGGATAGGGCCACAGGGCTAGGGTTGGGTCAGGAGGCTTAGGAGAGGGCCACAGGACTGGGACAGGGTCAGGAGGCCAAGGAAAGGGCCAGGGAGGAGGCCGCAAGACAGGGTCAGAGGGCCAGGGAGGAGGCCACAAGGCAGGGTCAGTGGGCCAGGGAGGAGGCCACAAGGCAGGGTCAGAAGGCCTGGGAGGAGGCCACAAGGCAGGGTCAGAAGGCCTGGGAGGAGGCCACAAGGCAGGGTCAGAAGGCCTGGGAGGAGTCGAGGAGGACTCCAGGGGCAGTGCCAGGGTAGGCGGAGCCATAGAAGGTTCAGGAGGCGAAGCCGCAGAGGGCACTGGAGGCGAGAAAGGCTCCGGGGTAGAGGAAGGCCCTGGAGGCGGAGACCTGGGAAGCTCAAGAGGCTGAGGCCTGGTAGGCCCGAGAGGCGGAGTACTGGGTGGCTCGGGAGGCGGAGCTCTGGGAAGTGGAGCACTGGGAGGCTCGGGAGGCGGAGCTCTGGGAGGCTCGGGAGGTGGTGCACTGGGAAGCAGAGCACTGGGAGGCGGAGCTCTGGGAGGCTCGGGAGGCGGAGCACTGGGAGGCGGAGCTCTGGGAAGTAGGCTCGGGAGGCGGAGCTCTGGGAAGTAGGCTCGGGAGGCGGAGCTCTGGGAAGTAGGCTCGGGAGGGTCGAGGCTACAGGCGCTGGCTCTGGGACGGTCGAGGCTACAGGCGCTGGCTCTGGGACGGTCGAGGCTACAGGCGCTGGCTCTGGGACGGTCGAGGCTACAGGCGCTGGCTCTGGGACGGTCGAGGCTACAGGCGCTGGCTCTGGGACGGTCGAGGCTACAGGCGCTGGCTCTGGGACGGTCGAGGCTACAGGCGCTGGCTCTGGGACGGTCGAGGCTACAGGCGCTGGCTCTGGGACGGTCGAGGCTACAGGCGCTGGCTCTGGGACGGTCGAGGCTACAGGCGCTGGCTCTGGGACGGTCGAGGCTACAGGCGCTGGCTCTGGCTTTGGCACTGAGGACGGGGCCGTGGAGGGCGGAGACTGGTGAGCGGAAGCCCTTCCTCTTCGCCTCCTCTTCCTGGCAGACGAGGCTGGCAACGCTGGCGCTGGGACGGACGAGGCTGGCAACGCTGGCGCTGGGACGGACGAGGCTGGCAACGCTGGCGCTGGGACGGACGAGGCTGGCAACGCTGGCGCTGGGACGGACGAGGCTGGCAACGCTGGCGCTGGGACGGACGAGGCTGGCAACGCTGGCGCTGGGACGGACGAGGCTGGCAACGCGTTGACCGTGGCAGGCGTGGGCGTTGGCTCGTTGGCCGTGGCAGGCGTGAGCTTGTTGTCCGTGGCAGGCGAGGGCTCGTTGGAGGTACCGACAGGGGCAAACGTCTCCAACACCAGGTTGACATACCTCTCCCACGTATAATCACCAGTCTCAGGCAACTCAATCCATCCTTGGGCCAGGAGGCCGAGCTGAAAAATGGACTTGAGGTGCCCATCAGTAAAACTAGTGCATCGGGCAACGGTGCAAAACAGACGTGAGTATTCAGTCAACGGGAGGTTTGCTCGGCTCAGCTGAAGGAAAACAGCCCCTAGATCCATGTTTGGTGTGGTCAGTTATTCTGTAACGATCAGAAAACGGGAGAGGATCTATGTGCAGTTTTTATTGTAGCCAAAAACAAGAACACCAGGAATAACAAAATCCACGAGGACTGTAGGGCAAAACAAAAACATGAAATAACTGACAACTGGACAGGAGGGAAACAAGGGCTTAAATACACAAGGGGAAACAAGGAACACCTGGGAAAACAATCAGGGAAATGGAACCAATGAGGGGAAAACCAATCAAAAAACAGAACTACAAAGGACTACAAAAACCAAACTGGAAACAGGAACTAAACAGGAAACTTCAACATAAAAGCACAAAACAAAAGACAACAGAGAACATGACAACTACAAAGGACTACCAAAACCAAACAGGAAACAGGAACTAAATAGGAAACTTCAACATAAAAAGCACAAAACAAAAGACAACAGAGAACATGACATCTACAAAGGACTACCAAAACCAAACAGGAACTAAATAGGAAACTTCAACATAAAAGCACAAAAACAAAAGACAACAGAGAACATGACAGTTTGGTCGCATGACAAAGTGTGACTTTTGCAAATCCTTGTGTTTTCCCTCTCTATCCTTGCAACACAACATACCCATTGAAATCAATGGATTCTCTGTGTTTTCTGACATAAACACTAGTGTGTAGATGCCTTAATTCCTTATTCCTATCAACATGAACCATTCTGAACAGTATGATCAGTCATAAAGCTTTCACAAAGAAGTAAGGCTGTCCTCTGTGCATCAAAACCAAAAAGATAAATAGCAATCTAAAGCAACTAATCAAAGTCGGTATCGTGTGGACGAGGTGACAGCAAGAAGAAAATATCTGATTTATATCACACGTACACCAAATGGCACTGCAATGGTAACTGCAGCCTCTGATGGCAGCTAAGGCTTCTAGTTTGATAGCAGCTCTCAAGCCTGTCGGCTCGAAGATGTAGCGTGGCTCAACTGACAGCAAAATTGATTTTCCTGGCTCTTAAATGCAGCCTATGCAAGGAGAACCAAGGACACTCCCTTTCACAGGTAATGACAATAGTCTTTAAGAAATAATGGCCTTGATGACGCTTTTGAAAAGTTTCCAGGTTGCCTCCAATAATTAATTCTTGGTCGATGGCATGATGATAGATTCTATCCGTCTCAAAGTACGCTGTTGCCACAATTTAATTGACGAGGAATTAATCCATGAGGTTACAGAGGAGCCGGCTAAATTTCATGTGATCAGCAAGGTTTCAAACAATCATCGGAAAACTGATGTCTGCCCTATATCTATAAGTCATTTTGTTTTATAGTCCATTAGGGATCTCTGGAGAAAGGCTGCATGGGGAGCGTGGCTTTTTGTCTAAATTAAAATGTCAGAGAGTAAGAAATAGAACAAAACAGGGAATCTGTAATTAATTTCATAGCCATAAAAATTCAGTAATCAGGAGGCCATTCCACTCTCCAGCATAGCAGTTTCTGATCCCAGCAAACTGAAATAAAATGCATTCATCTCCCTTAATTAGATTTTTAATCTAAGCTGTACATAGGGATACATTATGGCTATTCCCTTGCAGACTGCTAGAGTTGGCTGAAAAATGAACTGGACTTAACATAGAAGATATTGATGAGTTATTCACCAGATCAAAGTTGTTTTCAAAAACATTCTGCATCTACACTGGAAATTGGTGAGCTTTACACATGATAAGGCTCTATTTTCACAAATCCACAAAGTGCAGTGCTACGCACAAAGACCATGCACTACTTCTTATCCGATTTTTGTAAGAGCGCTAATTCTAAGCACATTGTTCATGCCAGCACAAAGCGCAAGTGGGCGTGGGTGGGAGTATTTACGATATCTGTGGGTGTATGCGGACAAATATCAAATAGTTTTATGAAATAAATATTTATGAGGTCTGTGTTGAACAATCTATAAATCATGGTTTATTTTTCAATTATTGTTATTATTATGTTTATACTTAAAATGTTATTTTTGATCTAATTTGTATCTGTTTTTTTCTGTCTGTTGTCACAAAGTGATTTTTAAGTCAGTGCAAAAGGGGGCAGTGGAACGAGGGTAAAATGTTTGGATTTTGTATAATTGTTTGACCACTTCATTATTTTGATAATATTTGAATTTAGTTTGAAGTGTAATTTGAATTAAGAAATATTTTTTATCTAATCTTTTCGAGTTTCAATAAATTAATTTTCTTTTTTAAAATCAAAATCGGCCAATAGAATTGAAGTGTGTTCCGATACAATCATTGTTAATGCTAGCTATAATTTTTGTGTCAGTAGATGAAAATAATTAATAATACTTACATTCTCTGTAATTTAACCACATTTAAGAGGAGTGTGTCACATTTAACAAGGGCACAGATAATGCACAAAATAATGTAAGTCCATATTCTTTAATTCATTGCAAACAGTTCATTTAAATTACCAGCATCTAAATGAATGTGCTGTCTTTGTTTATATCACAGGTGCTTAATGCAATGTGTACACAATACCGGCAAATTCACTTGTGCCTAGACTAAGCACATGCTTGCACGAAAATACCAAAACTTCATGGCCATGCCTGCTGACTTCGCACTTGTGACAGTCAGGGGCATCACTAGACTTCAGTGTCATCCGGGGTGTAGCCAACATGCCATATTATAATATAAAAATTAAAAGAATCCTCCCTTCCTTGACTTAAAAAATGACCAGCCTACATGTCAAATAATTATTATATTAATCGCAACACTGACACCAGTTTCAGAACTTTATATAAGCAAACGTCAGGCACACAATAAACATATTAAACATGTTTTAATTTAAATTGAAGAGGATCAAAGTGAGAATTGATACCTGTCATCTCATTGTTCATTGTGAATAAATGAATGCTAACAATAAAATCAAAGTAATTTAACAATTAAAATTTATCATAATATTTTGAGAATAAAGTAAAAATAATGAGAATAAATTCGAAGCATTATGAGTTTAAAGTGTAATGTTTTCAGAATAAATTGAAAGGAAACTAACATCAAACCAATGTGGTGGACAACGGCAAAGTGGAGTGTTTGGGTTGTTACAGACAACATCACTAACCAAGGAGATAACTTGGCTATTCAACCGAGCTGAATTTGTGGGAAGTTTTTGCAAGCTCTCTGTTCATGAATGCGGTGTGCATTAGTACATGAGTTTTCAACATATGGGTGCCTGTCAAGGGAGGCACGAGAAATAGGCTCACTCAAGTGAACCCGAAAAATAATTGGAACTGCTGTGAATTATATAAGTCCGTATCAAGATATGTGGTAACACCCCCCCAGTTACAGTATTGTTTAGAGAGGAAAACCCAATAACAACGCCGAATGAGACTGCGCAAATCTGTCTGGTTCTTTCATCTGAATAAATGACATTTCCTACATAACCGCTGCAGTGTCTGGATACTAATAACTCAGTGCTGATGTGCCAAAAGACCAAGGATTTCTTTATTGCATAAATCCTATCCTAAAGTATGATTTAACTACTCCTCCATATCCATCTCTTGCATTAACGAAGCTACTGGATCGGCATCTGTTCTATCATTGTATTGATGCTCTGTTAACCTAATATTGAGATTTATTTCTCAATATTTCTACTTTATTCACACACTATACTACTTCATTCTCACAATGCTAATTCTTTATTTTCAAAATATTATGACTATAATCTGAAAATTTTATGACTTCATTCTAATAATTTTGACTTTATTCTCATACGAAATTTAATATCATAATGCTACGACTTTATTCTCAAACTAATACGACTTAAACTCATAATGCTACAACTTTATTCTCCTAATTTTTACTTTATTTGTAAAATATTATGATTTTAGATAATAATAAAATTACTTTATAAAGAAATAAATCGTCATTTTTTATTTTTTTTATTTAACATGGCTATAAAACTGCATTGTGGGATCACCGGGTAAAGTTCAAAATAACTTACATTTTTATAAATGAATATACTGCAATATGATTCCAGGATGTTTTTAACAAGCAAAGTTTCAAAGCTTGATAAATGGTAAGAGAGTTTTTTTCCCCTTTTGCTCTGGTGTGCAGACTTAAGAACAATAATTTGACAAGTTCAGTGTCATTTGATAATTTGACAAAGAGGCTGTTTAAACGTAGCAGTTTAACTCCATGGAAATGTGAACCAGCATGGGCAGAGCGCGTATATAGGAAGTCATTTTTGCTTGACTTTAATGTGAGATTTTATCATTTAAAAGCTATGTATTGTGCTATTTAGGCTTATAGCTCACTGTGCTGCTATTCTGAGTTGTGTTTAAGGAAATTCCATAGCAATAATTTATTCTTTATAAACATTATTTATTCCTGCGTACCGACTCCCGACTAAACCCTAATTACCAAACAAGATGACTGGCGCATGCATTAAAATCTACTTGGTGTGTGGATTGTTAAAAGCAAATGAAGATTAGAAATGAGGCTTATAGATTATATATTTAGAAATAAGGCTTGCATAATAAAACCTCAGTGCCTCTGATACAGAAAAGTTGAACCTCTGTGAGAAAATAGAAAGCTCCAACACAAGGTGTTCGTAATGTGTCTGCTGAAGTTGAGCACGAACAGCAGGTAAAATTCAAAGCGCGAACTGTCAATGAATTCAAGTTGGGCTCACTGATTGGAATTAATTTACATTTGAAGCCAGAATTGAAACCTGCCTTGATGCTTTTGTACCATGATGTAATTAACATTAAGTCTTACTTTTTTCTCATCACAAAAAAACATTCGGGCTATTAACAAAAGATTCAGGGCTTCAGCCCGGTCAGCCAGGGTAGAGCTACGCCACTGGACATAGTGCTGTGCTTAGCGCTAGTGCTCTTAAAATAGGCTCTGATATGAGCTCAGATAACAGAAAATTTCACAGCAAAACAATTCTATGAAAGGCACATATATTATATAATTTGAATCGTAACTTCCTCTAGGATGCACAGGGAATGACAAGTGTGCCGTGCAGAGTGTGCTCAGTAAAAAGGTTTGCTAATTGCTTTTAATGATTTTCCAAATAATATGCTCCCAGGGGATATCTATTGGACTCCTATTAGTGTTGTTAATGTGAAACAAGACACAGTGTTATGTGGCTTCCATTGACTTCTGTTCTGACTGAGCAACACACTTGAGCAATACACTCTGTATGTGTAAAACCAGAGGAATGAGTGTAGGTTTATCAGAGAATTATGAAAAAAGCAAGCCCTGTATTGACTGAGGAAGTTTTTTTGCTTGCAATGGGACACTTATCAAAAGCAACATGCAGATATAGTAGAGCACACCTAAATGTAGGTTCATATATTTCACCATTTGTTATTATGTTCTTAAGAGGCATTTTTAATAAAATACAGGTCAATGTTTAAACTTTAAAAAATATATATATGATCAATATAATTTAATATAATATAATAATCAAATGGAAAAAAGTGTTATACCCTGGCATATACCTTGACGGTGCATTCAAGTCCACACTTGGCATGTTAAGTGTTCAGGTGTCTAGATCCCAGTAGTGGAGTGATGCTTTACAGACCTAGAAGAGTTTGCCAGCTTGCAACAGTCTGCTTCATCCTCCACTATATAGCACTCAGAACTGGCCAGCAAGAACGTAACACCACCACACAAACTGCGCTGTGCTTATTTTTATATAGTTAGCTACTGTATTGTATTTAGTTTTTCAAAAGTGACCCTACACTGTTGTTTAATTACTTTAAAATATGAGAAGCTTGTAACTTATTCACTTTTAAAGTACCGTCTTTAACACTGGCACAGTCTCACTCTATGTGGAATCCTTTATTCTGTCCTCAGCTCTTCATCTTCGGTTTGGGTTTGGGCTAACACTATTAAAGCAAAGAGAGAAGCCTCCTGAGAGAGCAGAATACTCTTAGTGCATTAGGAGGGGTGCTGGAAAGATTCAGTTCAGTGCAAGGTCCTCCACATACCACATACCATAACTGTGTTGAGTACAATACATCAAAAAATGTCCCCATGTCAGTAAGGGGGGTTGGTGGTAATAAAAAATGTGTGCCATCATCAAATGGAGAACCTGCTCCATGAATTATGTTCAGTAATCTGCAAAAATTATTGCTGGCTAACCGCCCCTAATGAATCTAGCAAACGGATGGATTACAGTACCAGTGAAAGCATCCATTTTATCCAATAGTGAAGAATGGCAATGCTGTTGTTACATACAGAAAACAGAGAGGATTGCACACCACTGGTATTTGAAGCATAATATTTCCATTGACCTTTTTTTTAATCAACAAAGTATTTGGGGGTAAAATTTAAATGAATTTGTAAGTGAAAGTGAAAATGCATGTCCTATCACTGGTCACTATTTCATAAAGTTTTTTACTATTGTACTGCAGTGTGAGTACACGTGTGTGTGTTTTTTATTTTTGTGTGTGTGTTTTTTTTCATAGTCATATATGTGTTACTTTATTGTGGGACAGAATGAGCATACAGTTTTCTTTTAGTTTTGGTTACTGTGGCACGGGGGACGTGGTCATGTGTCGGTCTGCGGGAGAGAGAGAGTGGTAAGCTTCATCACCTGGTTCACAATTATCCCTAACAACACTTCCAATCCTGCTCCAGGCACAAGTGGAGGACTGGCCCACGGTGGCCCTCATGAAAATGGGGCCAAAAGACCATCCGGAGGCCTTTCTCGACCTCTTTGAGAAAACCGGGGGCCATCCACCTGTTGCCCCTGCTCTCCGGGGAGGTGCAGCTGTCTGCACAACAACTTCCCTCTGCTAGCCTCCTGGATTACAATCACCCGAAGAAGGCCATCCAGCAACGGGTTGGTTGGACCCCGGAGCAGAGTCGGCAGCTCTTCCACTTGTTAAGCTTTGGGAAGTTGTCGATCTAGTGGTACTGGAGCAGTTCATCTCCCAACTTCCCTGAGGCATGTCCGAGTGGGTCCAGTGCCACCGACCGGCATCGTTGGACAGAGCCGTCCAGCTGGCAGAGAACTACATGGCGGCATTCTCAGGAGGCGGTGAAGCAGTCTCTCTCTTCTCTCTTCTCTTGCTCCACCCCCTGTGCCTTATGTTCCATCACCTTCCCCCCGTTCCCTTCACTCCCGCCCAGTTCCGGTTCCTCAGAGGTGGGGAGGCCCACCCAGACCCTGCCCCCAGTCCAGAGGACCCTTCCCCTTGTCAACCCCCCCCCCCGTCTCTATCCGCTATCCCCCCCAGGTTGGCGAGACCGCCCCCACGAGTGCGGAAGGAAGACCTGGGCCAGTTTGCTGGAGCTGTGGGGAAACCGAACACAGCCAGGAGCTGTTAGTACCGAAGAGCCGTCGGGAAACACTCTTCCAGGCGGCTCACTATAATCCAATGGCTGGCCAATTAGGTCACAAAAAGTCTTTGAACCGTATAATAGCCCATTTCTTAAGGCCGGGCATTTACAGGGATGTTCGCAAGTGGTGTGCAGCATGAACGTGCAGCATGAACGTCAGTTGGTGAATCCACCGGCCACTCCAAAAGCGCCATTGTGCCCGCTGCCGTTGATTGAGAAACAAGCTTTTCCCCGTTTGAGCTGCTGTATGGGTGTCTGCCGCGTGTCGTGCTTGATGTCATATGGAAAGCTTGGGAGGAAGGACCTTAGAATAGAAAAAATTTAATTCAATACGTTCTTGACCTTAGAGCAAAACTCCACACTTTGGGACAGGAATATGGTGCTGAATATGGTGTCCAAATTTGACGTTTATCCAATGCCACGAATTGACGAGTTACTCGATCGGTTGCTCAATTTTACTCGACGCTGGACTTAACAAATGGTTAAGTCCCCTGAGAAAAGACGGATGTTTCCACACCGTTCAGATTACACGAATTTGTGATGCTTCTGTTCGGTTTGTTTGGAGCCACGGCCACGTTTCAGCGTCTTATAGACAAAATCCTCAGTCCGCATATGGCATATGCCGCAGCATATCTAGACAACATCATAATTTACAGGCGCTGGCATATGCAACATCTGAGGGCTGTCCTGAGAGCGCTGAGACAGGCGGGACTCATGGCCAACCCGAAGAATTGTGCAATTGGGTGGGTGGAAGTATATAGTATATAGTATAGTACCATTGAGAAGGAGTGTCTTGCGATTAAGTGGGCCCTGCTGGGGCGGGACTTCACCCTCTGTTCCGATCATGCTCCTCTGCAGTGGCTCCACCGCATGAAGGATACTAATGTGTGGATCACCCATTGGTATCTGGCTCTCCAGCCCTTTAAGTTCATGGTGTTCCACAGACCGGGGTGTGGTTGTGGGGTGTGGTGATGGTTGTGGCTGCGGTTACCATCGATTACCTTCGTTGCCTCCTTACTCCTCCATTGCCCACGAATTATATTGTAAATCTAATAGAGCCTGGAGTTTCACATCAAGCTTGGAGGGCACTATTGTGTTGAATACTGAGCTGTAGTCTACAAACAGCATTCTCACATATGTGTTCCTTTTTTCCAGATGGGAGAGAGCAGTGTGTATTGTAGATGCAATGGCATCATCAGTGGAAAGGTTGTTGCAGTAGGCAAACTGCAATGGATCCAGAGAGGTGGGCAGCACAGAGCAGATGTGATCTCTGATTAGCCTCTCAAAGCATTTGCTGATGATGGGGGTCAAAGCAACAGGACGCCAGTCATTTAAACAAGTGATTTTTGATTGCTTTTGTACAGGCACAATGGTGGACGTTTTGAAGCATGTGGGGACTACAGACAGGGAGAGGGACAGGTTGAAAATGTCCATCAAATCACCAGCCAGATGATTCGTGCACGCTCTGATGACACATCCCGGAATTACTTTGAGAAATAGTGGACCCCCTGTTGAAAACCCCTGTTATAGAAGAATTAGTAAAACACTGTCAGACGAAGTTTAAGATGAAGTATAGCATGTCAAGCTTAATGTATTCACTCAGTGGTTCTTCTGAAGAAAAGTTTCCATTAAGACAATGATGTCTGTGCTGATGTTAAGACGATGTTGTATGGTGTAGGTGCTGATGTATGTGGTGATGAGAGGATATTATTGATTGGCTAGATAACTGTATTAAATGGCAATCTTTCAATTTGGCACCATTTTCACTCCCCTGATTATGTGCCTAGCTAATTTCAAGACAAGCATTTGATCTGGCCATCATTACCTACTCCACTGTCATGAGTCAGCATAACCACACACATCAGTCTTGCTTTCTCTTTCTTTCAGTTTATAATGTGATAAAGTAATTTGCCATATAATTATTGTACACAAACATCAACATGTGAATCCTTCACTAATAAACAAGAGTTCTGAGAATAATAGCTCTGTTTCGAAACATGGTGAGCTGCATCATTGCCTACATAGGCATCTCCCTTCTAAGCATCCTAATCGTCATGGAATCGTATTAGTGATAGATTTGAAACACTCTACAAAGGCAGCAACTCTGTGTACCACACAGCGTTCCCCACAGGAGACATAAGCCTGAAGTTAGCATGTTGCTAAGCTATCGGTGAGACTCATAATCTTAAAAATATATAACATAGGCTACACATACACTCACTGAGCACTTTATTAGGGAAACCTGTACACCTACTTATTCATATTATTATCTAACCAGCCAATCATGTGGCAGCAGTGCAATGAACAGGTCAGGAGCTTAAGTTAATGTTCACATCAATCATCAGAATGGGGGAATATGTGATAGTTATTTCGACTGTGGCATGATTGTTTATGCCAGAAGGGCTGGTTTGGGTATTTCTGTAACTGCTGATCTCCTGGGATTTTCACACACAACAGTCAGAATGAAGCCCAAAACAAAAAACATTCAGTGTGCGGCAATTCAAATCAAATCAAATAAAATCACTTTATTGTCACACTACCATGTACACAAGTGCAAAAGTAGGTGAAAGTCTTGTGTGCAGTTCCGAGCAACATAGCAGTCATGACAGTGACAAGACATATACCAATTACAATAAACAACATATTTACACAACACAATTTACATATCAAATGTACACACACAACACAATAATAATATACAATGTACAGTAAACAATACACACAATATAGAATACACATACAATAAATAAAAAATAAAGAGTATATAAAAAATATATATACAGTAGTTGTATTGAGGAGAATTTAATTATGACAGTCCAGTGTGAGATGTAAGATTAATAAAGTACAGTGCTGATTATTGATCAAGAGAGGTCAAGTGTTCAAAAGTCTGATTGATTGGGGGAAGAATCTCTCATGTAGTCGGTTGGTGCGGGTCCTGATGCTGTGATACCGCCTGCCTGATGGTAACAGTGAGAGCAGCCCATGACTCGGGTGGCTGGAGTCTCAGATGAACCTCCGTGCTTTTTTCACACACCACCTGTTATATATGTCCTGGAGGAAGGGAAGCTCACCTTTGATGATGTGTCTGGCAGTTTGCTCCACCCTTTGCAGTGCTTTGCGTTTGTGGACGGTGCTATTGCCGTACCAGGCGGTGATGCAGCCAGTCAGGATGCTCTCTACAGTACTGGTGTAGAATCGTGTGAGGATGTGGTGGTTCATTCCAAACTTCCTCAGCCATCTCAGGACAATGAGGCACTGGTGAGCCTTCTTCACAACGACCTCAGTGTGAACAGACCATGTGAGTTCCTCAGTAATGTGGACACCGAGGAACTTGAAGCTGCTGACTAACAGCTGAGATGTAGTCCATTAATGGTGTTGGGTTGTGTTCTCTGTTTTTCCTCCTGAAGTCCACTACAAGCTCCTTGGTCTTACTGACGTTGAGGGCGATGTTGTGCTCCTGACACCAGCGTTTCAGAGTGTGCACCTCCTCTCTGTAGGCTGTTTCATCATTGTCAGTCCTTTAAGTGCCGGGCGAACATCGGCATTAACCCATGGTTTCTGGTTGGGGTAGATCCTTATTGTTTTGGTTGGAACAACGATGTCCTCTACGCACTTCCTGATGAAACATGTTACGCTATCAGCATAAACCTCGATGTGGTCATCAGAGGCAGACCGGAACATCTCCCAGTCCGTGTGATCAAAACAGTCTTTTAGCATAGAGTCTGATTGGTCCGACCAGCACTGTATCGTTCTGAGGGTGGGTGCTTCCTGTTTCAGTTTCTGTCTGTAAGCAGGCAGAAGCAGAACGGAAGAGTGGTCTGATTTGAAATGGTGGGCGGGGGAGGGATTTGTAACCATCCCGGAAAGGAGAATAGCAATGGTTCAAAACCCGGTCCACTCGTTTGTTGAAGCTAATGTGTTTGTAGTATTTTGGTGCAATTGTTTTAAAATTGGCTTTATTAATGTCCCCGGTAACAACGAACGCGGCCTCAGGGTGCGCGGTTTCCTGCTCACTTATGCTCCCATACAGTTCCTAGAGGGCCCGGTCTGTGTCGACTTGTGGTGGGATGAAAACAGCTGTGATAATGAGCGCTGTGAATTCCCTCAGTAGCCAGACTGGTCAACACAGAAGCACAAGATATTCCAGATCAGGTGAGCAGAAAGACTTGATAAAATGTACGTTGCTCTGATCACACCATGATTTGTTGATCAAAAAACATACACCACCACCTCTGCTTTTACCTGAGAGGTCTTTCACTTTGTCCTGCATGAAGAACTGCACGGGTTCGATGGCCGAGTCTGAAATCTCAGCAGACAACCAGGTTTCTGTAAGGCAGATAACGCAGCAGTCCCTCATCTCTCGTTGGAAAGAGATCCGCACTCTCAGCTCGAAGAGCTTGTTGTCCAGAGACTGAACATTTGCCAGTAGTATACTGGGTAGTGGGGGACAATTTGTGCAACGTCTTACTCTGATGAGTACGCCGGCTCTTTTTCCCCTTTTCCTTCTGCGTTTCCGTGGCCAGGCAGCACAGACAAAGGGCTCCGCTGGCGTGTTTGTAAACAGCGGGTCGGCATTGAGGAATTTGAAGTCTGGTTTTTTCGGTGTGTAATTGCCGAATCAATGTCCAAAAGCATTTGTATGTCGCATACAATAAGGCAGACAACATCCAAGACAAAAAAACAAAAAACTGTAAACAAAACAAACAATAAACTGCAGTGTTGTGTCGGAGCTCACAACACAGCAGCCATACTCAGTGCCATCTTGAGTCAATTTAGTTCTGCAGACGGAAATGCCTTGTTAATGAGAGAGGTCAACAAAGAATGGCCAGACTGGTTAGAGCTGACAGAAAGGCTACAGTATCTCAGATAACCACTCTGTACAATTGTAGTGAGCAGAATAGTATCTCAGAATGCACATCACATTGAACCTTGAACAGCAGAAGAACATGCTGGCCATTTTAATAGTAAATTAGTATTAGTATTTTATTTAAACATGTAAAACTCATTGAGTTTATATTGAGGATAATAACACATTGTAAATCTAATGTATTAAAATCAAGTATTCTACCGCTATATTTCAGTGTTGAAATATTCTGTATGTTTATTATAATCAACTTTAATTTATTTTCGTCACTTACCTGAAATGCCTTTAAGGATTGCCTTTTTGGCTAAAGGTAGCATTATTAATTTATCTATCTTTTGGAACAGCCTTTGTGTAGGGAGCATGCCTATGATGCCTTAAAATACCGCCTCTAGGCAGCTTACTGGGATTTGGAACAGAGCAAATTAGTTTTATAGTCATTTTTTTATTCACATTTGTCTTTTCTTTTAAATAAAAAACTAAAAACTGTTCCTTGCACTTTGTCAAAGAATTGAATTCAATGTTCCTGTTTTAGTGATGTCAACAAAACCAGGCCAGGCTCACGCAAAGCGCTAACAGCTCTAAACTATCTTTCCACATGCAGGACCGGGAAGTCTTTTAATTAGAGGAATGCAGGAGCACTATATTTCACCCATTCCTGGTGTCTTGCATTATCTTGGTAAACATCCCAGGTACTAATTTGATATATTGTGAAGCAGTCTGTGCTCTATCCAGCTCACAGCGTGATAGATGAATTACTGGAAGATGAAATAGCGACTGAGATTTATGGCCTGCCAGCACATAGAATATGTATGATTATCTGCTGCACCCTGAAAGCTACTTCTTTTGAGTGATAAGCAGAGGGAGAGTGATCTACCAAATTACTTCATCTCCCCAGTGTGAAGGGAAGAGCAGGGGCTGCAAACGGAGCTCGTTTGTATCGCAATTGTAGTCTTCAGCAGCTAGCCGCGGTGGAGGTGCACTGTCCTGCAGATTGTTTATAGAGTTATGAATCTCATCTCCCACAGCCACACCAGCAGTTTTTTCTCTCCTTTACTCTCTCTCCGAGCAGCTATCATTGCGACTCCCTCTTTCTGTGGCCTTTGCTAGTTATGCAGTAACAAACTGTCGTCATTTCACTCTGGTGGATTGCAGTTCCACTCTGTATTTTTCTGAAATATTTGACTTCTGATTTCGTTATAATACCCACTGGTATTTCCAAGCACTTAAAGCTGTTCTGCAACTAATTGATCGATGGTACGTCATCGTAAATCCCAAAACCTGGCCAAGTTTATTGATCCTGCAGGAGCGCTTGTACCTCTCAGCATATGTCACCTAATGCACTCATAGGCTGCTAAGTAGGAGGCATTTGTTATAGTGAGGGCATTATCATATGCACACTCTGCCCATTGTTAACCGCATCAGTGATTTAATGTGAGGCAGCATGACTTGCATGGCACCCAGGAGAGAACTTGATTTGGTGTGTGGCCCAATTTATATATTTACATTCAGGCCATAAATAACCTTAATGCACCTCAGTGGATTGCTGAGAGTAATTGTTTATCCACATCCTAGCGGACGTAGTTGACAATATTCTTGATGAACATCCAGCAGCCTTGTTTCAAAGGATTTCTTTGGCTGTAGTGGCTGCAGGATGGGGTTATGTGAGGCTCTGCTCACATCCCAAATAACATTTGCTTGTCTCCCATTCACTGCTAACGAAGTTTACAAACTATAGTTTATTTCCGCGTTCCAAATCAATAAATATGGGAAGGATCCATAGGCATTGGATACAGCTTCTATCAGCGTGGATGCGTAAAGATTTAACTCTTTAAAACAGTTTTAAACTGCTTTAAAGCTTTTGTTACAATAATATGTTTCAAATCACCAATAAAATATCATACATTTTGCTTCTTCAGCTGAAATCAGGCTAAAAAAATATTCTAGATCAATAAGACAATCTAATGACTTTAGCAATGAGTGCATTTACATGCACATATATACGCTAACTATAAAAATATAATCACTCTAAAATCACTCTTATTTCCCTCAATAAAAGAAAATAGTTCCATTACACTTTGCTGGCTATTTAAGCATAATTAGTGTAAGATTGTGCATGTAAACACGCTAAATAAGGCAATTGGCTCTTTTTGTAATTGAAAGGTGGGACTTTTAGCTTCCGTATTGTGTAATGATTTCCACCATTCATGTTCCTAAAAGTAGTCCATCTCCTCCACATATACTGTCACTAGTGATGCTTAGCAGTTTCCATATTATTCACATGACATTGGTGGTTCCCCATAGGATATGCTATGTTTAATGTAGAAAAAATTGTTTATTCTGATTAATTCTAATAAGGGCTGTCGATTTAATGTGTTAATTCAGCGTGATTAATTTTACAAAAAATAACGCGTTAAAAAAATTTACGCAATTAATCGCGATGCCGCCGGACCGTAATAAGGAAGATTCCTAATAAATGCAAGCTTGTAGTACCACCTGTTTACTCCAGAGGGAAGTAATTGAAGAAAACAACACTTCAGTTGCGTTCTTGCGTTCAAAACACTTGAAGGAGTGCAAATGCGAAATGCGAACTAAGGGATCTCAAGATGTGTTTAAAGATTGAGTATTAAACTATATTTAACTTGACACAGTGACCTAAACATTTTATGTTTATGACGCAACGCACCCGAGACGCTACACAAGCATGTCTGACGCAGGTGTAAATTAAATTATTTAAAGATAACTATGTATAATTATTTCATCATTATATACTGAATTATTGTTATATGAGGGGCTTTCTCAGCAAATATTTGTATATGCGATTCATCGCGATTAATTAATCAGGACACCATGTAATTAATTTTATTAAAAATTTTAATCGATTGACAGCCCTAATTCTAATTAAAGATTACACATTATGTGAGCAAATGTGATATGTTCATCATTATGGTGCAGTGAACCCTGATTGCACAAGTCCTACTGACTAAGGCACAAATCACAGTGGAGGTGTGGTGATAGGTAGCAGATGTCAGCCCCATTTCCTGTGTGTGGTGTGTTGGTTTGCCAGACTGGACTGCTTTTCACACTAACTATGAAACAGAAGTTGAAGTGACCAGCTGTCTGAGAAAGCAAGGCCTCATGAACTGTGGTCAAACAGCATAAAATGCTTTCATATACAGTATATATATATATATATATATATATATATATATATATACACTACCGTTCAAAAGTTTGGGGTCACTTGTCTGAAATGTTTCTCATGATCTTAAAAATCTTTTGATCTGAAGGTGTATGCTTAAAAGTTTGAAATTAACTTTGTAGACAAAATATTATTCTGCCAAAACATATACATTTATTTAATTACAAATCTAAAATTTCCTAAAAAAAAAAAAAGTTTTTGAAATGGATGACTTGGATCAAAATATGAAGAAAAGAAGCCAATAAGTGCCCAACATAGATGGGAACTCCTTCAATACTGTTTAAAAAGCATCCCGGGGTGATTCCTCAAGAAGTTGGTTGAGAAAATGTCACGAGTACATGTCTGCAAAATCTAGGCAAAGGGTGACTACTTTGAAGATGCTAAAATATTACATAGTTTTGGATTTATTTTGGATTTTTTGGTCACAAAATAATTCCCATATTTCCATTTCTATTATTCCATAGTTTTGCTGACTACTATTATTCTAAAATGTGAAATAAATAAATAAATAAAGAATGAGTAAGTGACCCCAAACTTTTGAACGGTAGTGTATATATATATATACTCTTTGATTGTAATCATGGCCAACCATTTTAGAGATTTTGGTCTTTCCCAATGAACTACGTAGATGGGAGCTGCACTTGCATGTCGCTTGTTTACATAGAAAAATAGCTGCCTGAGAGCATTTCAAAGATGACCGCCAGTGGACTGGCTTGCTAGAAAAACTCAGGTTCCCCATATGTTGTCACAATAGGATCCTGTCATTATACATCTTACTGTAATATAGACTTTTAAGCAAAATGTAAACAGTAAAAAATCATGAAAAATTAACAATGACAATTTTTACTATTGGTTAGAGTCCAATACATAATTCTCTTAATTTGGATTTATAAAAGTATATTGTACTCTACTATTTTGTAAAAACACATGTAGCAACTTGCCTCAATAAAAATGTGCCCACTTTCGAACACTGATCAAATCTGCCTTTACATAACAAAGTTGATTCTTGCCTTATAATATACTAGAGTAATTATGTTGTGTTTACTTGTTTACTCAAGTGCTATTGATATGTTGTAGCCCTTATGAAAATTTCCCTGTATGACAACTAGTCCCGGTCTCCCCTATATGACACTGGGAGTTTAGTAGCAGAAGTCTGCAGTATATGCCACAAGAGGGACAAAAGGTGCCAACAAGTTAAACATGGCATTGAATTGGGTGCTTTTGTGCCTCTCATTCTACCCCTCCTGCCACTGATGTATTGCAGTTGCCTGACAGGAAGAGCTCCAGTAAAATCTCTGTACATGCCAAAATACATTTTACAAGCAGTATCCTAATCAGCTAGCAGCCAGTGGCCCATAAATCCTGCCTGTGTTGGCTGAGCGCAGTCACCAGCGGGACTGAGGGAATTAATATACAGCAGAGCCTATATCCCTGGCCAGACCAGAGAGAGGCAGTACTGTCAGGGGTATTTGTAAAGCACAGGGAGGGACCATGTGACTGTCTGAAGAAGTTAGTATAAAAGGATATGGTGAAATAATTTTTGCCACCATTTTAATCTAACAAAGCTGATGCATGCTTATGGTTGCATATACCGCACACCATGCTGTAGACATTTTAAGGTAAATTTGTACACCCCCTTCACAAGTATGTTTTAGATACAGCCTGAGTCTCATTCAGTGTTTCTAAATAAATAAATAAATAGGTGAATCTCCCAGGTCTTGAAAATCAAAATGTACCAAAAAATTAAAATTAAAAAAATGACATTTTACTTCTGAGGTTTTTCTGTAATTTCCTTTATTTTCAACTGTGATTAACATTATATTCCTAATACTGTAATAAAAGATAAAATATGTAATATAATGATTTTTATTTAAATCAGCATGAATTTTAAACAGAACAACAAATATTACAATGAAGTACAAATATTTTACTTTTTTCTTTTTTCCACGCATAAGTGCAATACAACAAACTAGCGTGGTGTAAATGCATATAAATAACATTCAATATAATCATTGCATTATGAAAATTAGATTGTGGGTCTTAATTGTCATTAAAATAATATCCCATTGCAAAAAATATTTATGGTCCTAAAATTCTTTTAATTTTCTTAAAGCAAAATAGAGTATAATTTCTCAATTCTTTTTTGGGGAGTAATATGACTCGGACATGTTGGTGACAGCTTTTGTGAGGTTCATCCACTAGAAGTATTTTGTTTTTGTCTCTCCCCTACAAAGACAAAAACTATGCTTGTTTTGTTAGAGCTAGTGCATTAACCTCGAGATTAGTTTGGTGACAGCAGGGCTTGTTTGTCAATTTAACATGACATTGTTCATCTGCAGACAACATGGCTAATAGCGCAGAGCCCTGAGCAGTTCTAACAGCCGTGAGCAGAAGGCCAGCAGGGAACTAATCGATAAATGAAATGATTCTTTGAAGTGAGCGCACTTGAATCCCAAAATGACTTAGGTCCTTAGATAACATCTCAAAATTAGATAAAGGCGCTTCAAGGGGGAAAATGGTAGGCCTGGGGAAATCTATGGCAAATAGGGCTATTTTTCTTTTGGAAATTAGTTTTGAGCAGCTTAACACGGAGCGATATCTTGATGGGGGTATTAATGAAAGAATTCACTCTCTGTATTTTTCAGGACATCCACACTTGTGCCAGCTGCAGTTATTCCCATATAGCCTTTTTAAAGTGAGCAAATGGGTTAGGTATGTTCACAACCCAACTGCTCCGACTCACTTACACACAAACAGTCTCTGTCCACTGAGTTTAAAAGCCCCACAAATACATTCTTACTTTGTGTGATCATCAGCTTTAAACCAACAAACTACTACAAGTTACTCTCACTGGTTTGAAGAGTGTTAGCCTAGATTGCTTCCAGGAACAACACTATTCCAGGATGACCAAAAACATCTACTGCGGTGACAGGCTGTGTATTAACAGAAGTAGAAGTAGAATTTTTTATTTTTTTAATGTTTATTGCAGTCTGTATTTCATATAACTATTATATTAACAAAGACCATGGGCATATCTTCTTAGTAAGAGGTTTATTGGTAAATTTGTCTTATTATATAAATGCACAACATGTGTAATTGCACTGAATGCTACTATCCTCTGTGTACTACAAGGTCAGGCATTTTAATGCTGTTCGCATATTAGCCATCAGATGGCAGCATTGAGGTCTTTGTCTCTTAGAGCACTTTCTATTGCAACGTTAGCCTTCTTTAGATTTAAATGTAAATAAGGGCAGAAGACACAAGCATCACAAAAATAACAAATGCTCCAAAGCAAAAAAAAAAAATAAAAAAAATTTGTAAAATGGAAGATTACTTAATCCATTTGAGTTGGGACCACATAAATATGTTTTCTGGTGTTAATGTAGAATTGATGAAACTATGCAGGGGATTTCCATTTTCCAGCATTCTTTGCATGGGACTGGATAGGATGAAAAAGTGTTGAAATGATGTGTTATTTTATACATTTATGCGCTTTTGGTGGTTACCATTATGATGAAGACTGGTGGTTGTGCTTTGTTTGATGATGGACTGATTCAAGTACTGCTTAGCTCTTTAAGCAGTCACTATTAAATTGAAAGTTCCACAGTTTCACTTTCCTTACACTTGCTAATCTGACATATACATAAAGTGCATTCTGAAAGTATTCAGACCCCTTAATTTTTTTACAAAAATGTATGTTGCAGCCTTATGCTAAAATGCTTTAAATATTATTATTTTTCACATCAGTCGACACTCCATATCCCATAATGACAAAGCAAAAAACAGATTTTTTTATAATGTTGCAAATATCTTAAAAAGAAATAACTTATCACACTTACATAAGTATTTAGACCCTTAAAACTCAGTACTTAGTTGAAGCACCTTTGGCAGCAATTACAGCCTCAAGTCCTTTTGGGTATTATGCAACAAGCTTTGCACACATGGATTTGGGGATTTTCTGCCATTCTTCACTTCAGATCCTCTCAAGCTCTGTCCGGTTGGATGGGGACCGTCTGTGGACAGCCATTTTCAGGTCTCTCCAGAGATTTTCTATTGGATTCAATTCCGGGCTCTGGCTGGGCCACTCAAGGACATTCACAGAATTGTCCCTATCCCACTCGTTCATTGTTTTGGCTGTGTTTAGGGTCACTGTCCCAGTCTGAGGTCCTGAGTGCTCTGGACCAGATTTTCATTAAGGATATATCTGAGTTCAGCTTTGCTTCAACCCTGAACAGCCCCCAGGACCTGCCACTGAAAAACATCCCCACAGCATGTGTCTACCACCACCATGCTTCACCTTTGGAATGGTATTACTCAGGTGATGAGTGGTGCCTGGTTTCCCCCAGACTTGATGCTTAAAATTGAGGCCAAACAGTTAAACCTTCAGACCAGAGAATCTTGTTTCTCACGGTCAATGAGTCTTTTAGATTCTTTTTTATGTTTCTTGCACTGAGAAGAGGCTTCCGTCTGGCCACTCTGCCATAAAGCCCAGATTGGTGAAGTGTTGCAGTGATGGTTCTACTTCTGCAAATTTCTCCCATCTCCACACATGATCTCTGGAGCTCAACCAAAGTGGCCATCGGTTTCATGGTCATCTCACTTACCAAGGCCGAAATGTTTTTGTAGCTTTCCCCAGATCTGTACTTTAACACAATCCTGTCTCTGAGCTCTGCAGGCTGTTCCTTTGACCTCATGGCTTAGTTTTTGCTCTGATATGCATTTTCAGATGTGAGACCTTATATAGACAGGTGTGTGCCTTTCCAAATCATGTCCAATCAATTGAATTTGCCTCAGGTGAACTCCAGACAAAGTGTAGAAACATCTCAAAGATGATCTTGGACGGCAGTGGCTCAGTTGGTGGAGCGGGTCAGCCACCAATCGTAGGGTTGGTGGTTCGAATCTCGGCCCATATGACTCCACGTGCCGAAGTGACCTTGGGCAAGACACTGAACCCCAAGTTGCACCCGGTGGCAGGCTAGCACCTTGCATGGCAGCTCTGCCGCCATTGGTGTATGAATGTGTGTGTGAATGGGTGAATGAGTCAACAGTGTAAAGCGCTTTGAATACCGATAAGGTTAAAAAAGCGCAAAATAAGTGCAGACCATGATCTAAAGAAATGGGATGCACCTGCGCTAAATTTCAAGTGTCATATCAAAGGGTCTGAATACTTAATTCAATGTGATTTTTCAGTTTTTTCCTTTTTAATACATTTGCAAAGTTATCAAAAATCCAGTTTATGCTTGGTCATTATAGGGTATGAGTATAGATTGATGTAAAAAAAAAAATATTCAAAGAATTTTAGCATAAGGCTACAACATAACAAAATGTGAAAAAAATTAAGGGGTCTGAATACTTTCTGGATGCACTGTACTCATGATTAATAAAATAAATTAGGTTGGTCCAACATAAGAAAAGTTATTAAATAAACCTTAGTTCCCCTTCTGTCACTCACTCAACGTTGTGTCGATGTAGTGACACTGGGGGGGTCTTGAGAGCCCCAAACACCTCCTAGATATACCTAAATGAGTGTATATTCCTGCAAACGAGTATATTTTCTCTATTAGAGCACACAAATTGACGTTGAACATCTTTTTAAAGACTCGTCTTTAAACAAGATCTGTGTGTGATTACTGGATGTGGTCATTATCTCTCCGCTTCCGACGGCCACGGGTGCTGCATCACATGTCTGGGCAGCGATCACACTGAGGCAGCATTTGTGGATGGTTCATGTTCTCATTGCGAGAATATGACCATGGCAATGCTGCAGTCGCGGCTTTCCTCTTCAAACGGGGGAAAGCAACTTCAGCACCGGCCCAGCTGGCACTGGAGGGAGATTTTGGGGAGTTCAATGGGCACAGTTTCGCCGGGTAATTTCCTGCAGACTTCACGTTCCCCAGCATGCTCGTTTGCCCCCGTGTGGTTCCGAAATGAGACCAGCCAGCCTCACGTCTAGCTTGACGTCTCTTTCGGGACCTGCCAGCTGGATGAGAATTTGATTGCTGCATCGGAGAGCGCACTGGCGATGTCGGACGCTGAGGACTCTGCAAGTATCGGGTTGGACTGGAACCCTCCAGCCTCCCCTGGGCACTTGTGGCTTGATGATTGGTTCCTGGGTTTGGGGCGCTGCTCACGGTTCCTTTAGTTCCTTTCTTCCCGTAGGTGCATGTCGAACTCACAGGGCAGTGGAGGGCACGTTTTTCTGCCCAAAACAGACTTCCGGGTTCGTCATGTGTGGCTGCTTAGCCCATGAGTCGTATTGCCACATGTTGACCTCCCCTTTTGGGCAGGATGTGGTCTCCACGGGATCTTTTCCCCCTGAAAGAATTGGAAAGGAAAAGAACACCTTCCCCAATGCGAATGATAGCTTTATATGGCCCCAGCCGAGTCTAATACTCTATGGAGAGAAAAACATAGAGAGAAAAGCATCTGGCACGGCCTGCTCCCATGCTAGTTACATCGCCCCCCACCCTCAGGGATGTGGGGAACTACATGACATCTTTTGTAGCATTGGGGGAGGTTACGCGCAGACTGATGCTCCTGCTATTATATATCCTGCAGCTTGCTTGCACCTGCATCAGCAGTTCACGTAACACGGTTCAGCTGTTGTGACGTTTTTCTATAGGGACCCCTAGTGAGAGACAGAAGGGGAACATCATGGTTACTGTATAACCTCCATCCCCTGATGGAGGGAACGAGTCGTTGTGTCCCTTTTGCCACAACACTGTACTAGCCACTGAAATGGCCGGACCTTGTCTCAGCTCCTCAGCACAAAACCTGAATGGAGTGGGCATTCCAGCTCCTTTTATACCCGTATGTCCGAGGGAGTGGCATGCAAATTCCATTCGCCAATTCTCAATGGCCTTTTCTCAAAGAATGGGAGGTGTTTGGGCTCTCAAGAGCGACCTACAATGTCACTACATTGACACAACGTCTCGTTCCCTCCATCAGGGAACGGAGGTTATGACAGTAACCATGACGTAAATCGTTGTTGATGAACCTAATGAAGTTGAGTTAGAATTACTATGGTTCATTAATTTGACCTAATCCATCTACATTATGGTTGCTCAATGAAACTTAATCTGAAGTAAAAACATTAAATTAATTGAGTGTATATTCTCTGAAAACACACTTATTTCATATATGTCTCTTTAAATGCAAAGGAGCTCCTGCTCCCTGCCCCTATATATATATGTGGTCTCTGTGAATACAATCAGAGACAATGGTAATTAAGCTGCATTTGCAATGGAATCAGCTAACAAGCACATTCGGAAAGGCAATTTGCAAACATTCACAAAATATAATGTGCAATACTTGCACCTTCAGGATATGAAGCTGGAACACAAACAGTTGGTACTGATCCATGCTTGAGAATAAAAAAATTTAAATCCTGCTTTATAGTGACACTCATTCACATAGCAGTCTGATGTAAAATGATTTACACAAACATACACAAATTTTTGAACGTTTTGGGCCGCATTTCCAAAAAAAAAAACTTGTCCACTGTGTCTTCAGAGGCTCTGATGCCGGTAGTAAATGAAGACTCTTATGTTCACTTTTACAGCCAACAACAGAACACTTGTGATGCTTACGAAGCTGGAAAAAAATGGTGGACTGGGTGTAGATCACTCAGAAGAGGATCTATAATTATATGGTGGTGTCCGTCACCAGTCGTGGGCAAAAACGAAAACCATTCATTTTGACACGATGATGTCAGAATATGTAGAAATAGAAGAAAGAGGAGTGGGTGGACTTTTAACATTGAAGGATGGTTGTGTACACACACCGCTGACTCACATTTATGTACAAACACCATGTAAAACCTCTAGGTTACGTATGTAACCTCCGTTCCCTGATGGAGGGAACGAGACGTTGTGTCGAAGAAGCGACACTAGGGGTCTCTCTTGAGCACCGAAAGATACCTCTGATCTATGAAAAAAGGCCAATGAGAGTTGGCGAACAGTATTTGCATATTCCGCCTCCGGATACGGATATAAAGGCGAGAGAAATACGCTCGTTCATTCAGGATTTTTCTGAGGAGCCGGGAGTGTACCGGGCACCTCAGCGGCTCGGCTCAGCGACATGGCCGGGAAGACACGACGTCTCGTTCCCTCCATCAGGGAACGGAGGTTACATACGTAACCTAGACGTTCCCCATCTGTCGCTCACTTCGACGTCGTGTCGAAGAAGCGACACTAGGGATCCACTTCAAAACTCGCCATGCGCTGAGCCGTGTACGTGTACTGCTTACACAGAAGCGGGCAGGTATTTCTACGTGCACAGCGACCAACTGTGTTCAGACTGCACGTACTCTTCCCCAATGCCCCGAAAGAGTCGTCAGAATCCTTTTGGTCACCCTAGGGGGGAACAAGGTGACGCTCCCAACTAGGGAACGGGCCAAGCCTGGCTGGGCCTCTTTTCTCTCTATGTTTTCTCGGCATAGAGCAAGAGCAGTCGGGGCCCTTACCACATCGAGGGAAGGGGGTCTTACCCGAATTCCTATTCTTTCAGGGGGAAAAGACCCTGCGGAGGCCACACCCGCCCAGCAGGGGAGGTAAAGGTGGCAAAATACATCACATGGCCACTTTGGGCATGTGGGAAGAAATGGCGCGGTGGTAGATCCAACCTCGAGGAAGGGGGAGTTGCTAAAACACGGCGACCGGAGGGCAGCGAAGGACTGCCTAAGGGAGGCGCGGGTCAGCTCGCAAGGTGACCTTACCGCGGAAATACACACAGGAGGAGTCCCGTGGAGGCCTGATCTGTGGAGCACCTATTTCAGTAGGGGTAGCCGGAGGTACCCGTAGTGGACTGGGCTGGCAAGTTCCTCCGCTGAACTGTTGCGGGCCCGAGAGGGCTAGGGAGGAATCAACCAGGGACCTAAGCCCTCTGGGAAAGAAGCGCACTCTTCTGCCTCGGAGAGGGAAACGGCACTGGAAACAAGCGTTTCACCCAGTCAGATCGTCGGCGTGTACCGAGTTCTATGGGCTCGGACCTGAGAGAACACGGGACGAGACTGACTCAACCCTGAGATTGCAAAACCTCATAAAGGTGTTAGGTGTTGCCCAGCCCGCAGCTCTACAGATGTCTGCTAGCGAGGTGCCTCTAGCCAGTGCCCATGAGGATGCCACACTCCTGGTAGAGTGGGCTCGAACCCGCAAAGGGGGTGGCACAGCCTGGGTGTGATAGGTCAACTGAATGGCCTCCACCACCCAGTGAGACAGCCTCTGTTTGGAAACAGCGTTCCCTTTCTGCTGTCCTTCAAAGCAGACAAAGAGCTGCTCAGAGCGCCTAAAGCTCTGGGTGCGTTCCAGGTAGGCACGCAAGGCACGTACCGGACACAGCAGTGAGAGGGCTGGGTCTGCCTCCTCCCGGGGCAGCGCTTGTAGGTTCACTACCTGATCTCTGAAGGGCGTGGTAGGAACCTTGGGCACATAGCCCGGTCGAGGTCTTAGGATCACATGTGTGTCTGCCGGACCGAACTCCAGGCAAGTGTCGTTGGTAGAGAACGCTTGCAGGTCCCCGACCCTCTTGATGGAGGCGAGCGCGATCAGCAGGGCCGTCTTTAAAGAGAGAGCCCTGAGTCCAGCTGATCCTAGCGGCTCGAAAGGGGATCTCTAAAGACCGGCGAGGACCACCGAGAGATCCCAGGAGGGGAACAGGTTTGGCCGGGAGGGATTTAACCTCCGGGCACCTCTTAGGAACCTGACGATTAAGTCGTGCTTACCCAGGGACTTTCCGTCTACTGGGTCGTGGTGAGCTGCGATAGCGGCAACATACACCTTCAAGGTGGACGGGGACAGCCACCCCTCCAACCTCTCCTGTAGGAACAGGAGCACAGACCTAACTGCGCACCTCTGTGGGTCTTCTGCCCGAGAAGAACACCAATTCATGAACAGAAACCATTTCAGGGCGTAGAGTTGCCTGGTAGAAGGGGCTCTGGCTTGGTTGATAGTGGCTACGACCGTGGGTGGTAGCCCAGCTAGATCTTCCGCATCCCGTCCAGGGGCCAGACGTGGAGGTTCCAGAGGTCTGGGTGTGGATGCCAGAGCGTGCCCCGTCCCTGAGAAAGAAGGTCCTTCCTCAGGGGAATTCACCAGGGAGGGGCTGTCGCGAGGAGTACGAGGTCCGAGAACCAGGCCCGGGTGGGCCAGTAAGGAGCCACGAGAGTGACTTGCTCCTCGTCCTCCCTGACCTTGCACAGCACCTGTGCAAGAAGGCTCACTGGGGGGAATGCGTACTTGCGCAGCCCCACCGGCCAGCTGTGTGCCAGTGCATCTGCCCCTAGGGGAGCCTCTGAGCGGGCATACCAGAGCGGGCAGTGGGAGGTCTCTCAGGAGGCAAACAGGTCTACCTGGGCCTTGCCAAACCGTTCCCAAATCAGCTGAACCGAGTGGGGGTGAAGCCTCCACTCTCCTCCAGGCAAGCGTTGTCGTGACAGCGCATCCGCCATCACATTGAGGTTGCCGGGGATGTGAGTGGCACGCAGCGACCTGAGTCGGTGTTGGCTCCAAAGGAGGAGACGACGGGCGAGTTGCGACATGTGGCGGGAGCGTACGCCGCCTTGGCGATTTATGTACGCGACCGAAGTGGTGCTGTCCGATCTGACCAGGACATGTTCGTCCCGAATTAACGGGAGAAACTGCCGCAGGGCTAGAAGGACGGTCAACAACTCGAGGCAGTTGATGTGCCAACGCAGCTGGGCCCTTTTCCAATGGCCTGAGGCTGCATGCCCGTTGCAGACGGTGCCCCAACCCGATCTGGAGGTGTCGGTCGTGACCAGGACGCGTCTGGACACCTGCTGTAGGGGTACTCCAGCCCGTAAGAAACAGAGGTCTGTCCAGGGGTTGAATGCTTTGCGGCAGGCGGGGGTGATCGTTACCCAGTGCGTGCCGTGGCACCATGCTCGGGACTCGGGTCTGAAGCCAGTGTTGGAGCGGTCTCATATGCATCAACCCCAGCGGCGCGACCGTCGCGGAGGATGCCATATGCCCCAGGAGCCTCTGGAAAAGTTTTAAAGGGACCGCTGTGCCCGGCCTGAAGGCGGCGAGGCAGTTCAACACTGACTGGGCGCGCTCGTTGGTGAGACGCGCTGTCATTGAGACCGAGTCTAACTCCATCCCGAGAAAAGAGATGCTCTGAACTGGAGTGAGCTTGCTCTTTTCCCAGTTTACCTGAAGCCCCAAGCGGCTGAGGTGCCTGAGCACCTGGTCTCTGTGAGCGCATAGTGATTCTCGCGAGTGGGCCAGAATGAGCCAGTCGTCGAGGTAGTTGAGTATGCGAATGCCGGCTACTCGGAGCGGGGCAAGAGCTGCCTCTGCGACTTTCGTGAAGACGCGAGGAGACAGAGACAGGCCAAAGGGGAGGACTTTGTACTGATACGCCTGACCATCGAATGCAAACCGCAGGAAGGGGCGGTGTCGAGGCAGGATGGAGACGTGAAAGTACGTGTCCTTCAGGTCTACCGCTGCGAACCAATCTAGATGCCGGACGCAGGTTAGAATGTACTTCTGCGTGAGCATTTTGAACGGGAGTTTGTGCAACGCTTGGTTGAGAACTCGCAGATCCAAGATTGGTCGTAAGCCGCCGCCTTTCTTGGGCACGATGAAGTACGGGCTGTAGAAACCCTCCTTCATCTCGGTTGGAGGGACAGGCTCTATCGCGTCTTTGGCCAGAAGAGTCGCGATTTCCGCGCGCAGGGACTGGGCGTGATCGCTGTGTACTGCGGAGAAGCGGATGCCCATGAAGGGGGGCGGGGGCCTGGCAAACTGAATTGCGTAACCGAGTCGGATGGTCCGGGCCAGCCAGCAAGACGGGCTGGGAAGTGAAAGCCACGCATCCAACCTCTGCGCTAGGGGCACCAAGGGGACGATTAATTTTGACGTACCCGGCGGGGCTTCGCAGCGGGGCGGAGCAGGTAGGGCAGCGTTTGGCGGCAACGGGGTGACCCGCGGCTGGGGTGCTGAGAAAAGACTCAAAGCACTTACCTTGCTCCGCACACCCGGCAGGGGGCGGGTTAGCGACTGAGGAGGAGGTCCGTAGGCGTCTTCTGGACTCGTCGGAACCGGCTGGCCGGGTACAGTCGTGGGGCTGGAGACGGGTGGTCCCTTTCCAGGGAGCCGGGACTGTTGAGATCTAGAGGCAAAGTGCCGTGAGAACGGAATTTGCGGGCCAGGTAACCCAGAGACATAGGAATAGCTCTTTTATTGAGAATGTGGGTACCGCACCCCCATCAAAGGGGGGGCAGCAAATTAAATTGTTTAACAACAAAAGATTCTCCTCCCGGCCCTCCACCGGGGGACGGAGCGGTCTTACCACCTCCGGAGCTAACGTCTGTGTCACTGGGTCATCCGTCTCAGGACCACCTGGGAGCCTTACGGGTCCTCGAGGGAGTCCGGGAGACGGGGGGCGTCTGCTTCCTGCAGTGTGCTCGACGCTGGGGCTGAGAGCTGGGCCCAGGTTGAGGCGGAGCAGGTTTCTTAGCCGCAGGGGGACGCCCTCGGCGAGCAGACGGGGCAGTGGCCTTGGCGGCAGGTTTGCGGCGAGGCAGGATATGTGAGATGGCCTCCGTCTGCTTCTTCACCGCGGAGAACTGCTGGGCAAAGTCCTCGACCGTGTCTCCAAAGAGGCCAAGCTGGGAGACAGGGGCGTCGAGGAAGCAAACTTTGTCAGCCTCGCGCATCTCGACCAGGTTGAGCCAAAGATGACGTTCCTGGACCACAAGGGTGACCCACAAGAGTGCCTGCGCGGTGACCTTCGTGGCTCTGAGGGCGAGGTCGGTCGCTGAGCGCAGTTCCTGCAGCACATCGGGGTCAGGGCTACCCTCGTGCAGATCTCTGAGCGCCTTGGCCTGGTGGACTTGCAGGAGGGCCATGGCGTGCAAGGCGGAGGCGGCCTGTCCCGCGGCGCTGTAGGCTTTGTGGTTGAACGAGGACGCAGTCCTACAGGCCTTGGAAGGGGGTACAGGGCGCCCGCGCCAGGTGGTAGGGTCACCGGGACAGAGATGGAGCGCAACCGCCCTATCCACCTGGGGAATCGCCGTGTACCCGTGGGCCTCTCCGCCGTCGAGGGTAGCAAGAGCGGACGAGCAGGGCTTTTGACGGACGGAGAGCGGGGCTCTCCATGACGACGTCAGCTCGTCATGCACCTCCGGGAAAAACGGGACCGGGGGGGGAGGCGTGGCTGTGAGCGGCGCCCAGACCCCAGGAACCAGTCGTCCAACCGTGACGGGTGTGGGGAGGGTGGAGGTTTCAAGTCCAACCCCACCGCATGTCGGACATCTGCGCATCCGCCTCAACCTGGGCATGCTGGCCCGAAGGTGGCAGCCCAGGGGAGGAGTCAGCGTCAGACACCGCGCTCTCCGATGGAGCGGCGAGCTCATCGGCTTCGAGCTCTAGAGGATAGGCAAACCGGCCCGGAGGCGAGTCGCCGTTACCTCGAGACTGGACGGAGGTCAGCGAGCGTGTCGGGGGGCGGGTGGTCCGAGGGGGCGTACCGCATCGTCCAACCGCATCGTCCTCAATCCCGTGGGAAGAAGGAGCGATACGGGGGTGGCAGGAGTGGCGTGCTTTCTGTTGAAAGCGAGCCGCGACCGCAACGCTGTCACGGTCATATTCTCGCAATGAGAACATGAACCGTCCACAAACGCTGCCTCGGTGTGATCGCCGCCCAGACACACGAGACAGCGCCTGTGGCTGTCAGAAGCGGAGAGCACTCTACCGCATCCAGGAACTACACAGGGTTTGAATGGCATCTTTATAAAGACACGCCCTGAAAAGGGCGTTCAACACCACTGTGTATTGCTCTTTTAGAGAAATAAACTCTTTACGAGAAAATTGCTCTTTAATAACTCTTTTAGACACTGCGCTGTCGAAGCGCTCAGGGGCAAACTGCACGCTGGCAGAGAAGAGAAAAGCCGCTGAAGGTGCGCCGTAAATCCAACAGCAGCAGCGCGTCAGAGGATCAGAAGCAGGGTAAGTTGTGTGTAGCACAGCAGACAGCATTCACGCGACCATCGGCTCCGAAGAAAATTACTGAATGAACGAGCGTATTTCTCTCGCCTTTATATCCGTATCCGGAGGCGGAGTATGCAAATACTGTTCGCCAACTCTCATTGGCCTTTTTTCATAGATCAGAGGTATCTTTCGGCGCTCAAGAGAGACCCCTAGTGACACGACGTCGAAGTGAGCGACAGACGGGGAACTGAATTTTGCATAATAGGTCCCCTTTAATGTATCTTGTTTTAATGGTGTTTAAATCTCTTTACTGGAAAACAAGTAAAAAATACTGATTTAAGAAAATTATTTTTTTGCAATGCAATGGTGTTTTTCCAGGGCTAGATGATGCACTACTTGATGGGCAATGATACCTTCACTGTGCAAGGGGAAGGCAGGTTCAGTTACTGATGCACACTCCTCAAGAGTTCTTCTGAAAAAGCCTTCAGAATAAATTCAATATATCGGTTGTGCACATAATGTGCATGTAATAGGGAATGGATTACTGTTTTCCTCCAAACGATAAGCTTCTGTCTGGACACACACATGTCTCTCTCTGACAGTTGCAGGGTGTGAGCAGGGCCGTAGCTTAGTGCTGGAGGCTCTTATTTATAAGACATTTGTTGCACTTGACATTTATCATTGCTTCAAGGCCTTGAACATCATGCAAACAGCATTGAAGCATTCAATACGCAGGGCTTTGGGCCTCATACTGGGGCAAAAACACAAGTCTTTTCATGCTGAGATAAATCAATTCCACAGCAACCACAGACAAGAGCACAGACTTTGGGGTTGGGAGCCACATCCTCGGGATAAGGGCAGAAGGACAAGGCTTCATCTTCTTTCTACCCTTGACTAATTGTTGTGTGCATTGATACAAATATCACTAACCATTACAGAGAAGTCTATGTTATTGCGTTGATGCCGGAGGTACTTACACCGACCAACAGGAATGTTTCTAATGGTTGGGTAGGCAAATATCCCTCCTCTGGAATCAGATAAAGCAAAGAAATATAACTGAAGTCAAATCATATGAATGTTCCAAAAAAAAATTACAAGATAGATGATTTTAAATTATGATTTAATTACAAATTATTATCCTTGTAGAACTACATTGTGACTTCAAGAGCTTGAAGGAATATTGCACGTTTAATTCCTGCTCAATCGACAGCATTTGTGGCATAATGTTGATTACCAGAAAAAATACTTACAATGGAAGTGAATGGGACCAATTTTTGGAGGGTTTCAAGGCAGAAATGTGACAGTTATAATTTTATAAACACACATACATTAATTATTGTTAAAACTAGTGTGTTATTTGAGCTGTAATGTTGTTTAAATCATAATTTACTGGGATTACAGGGTTTACAGCGTCATGGGATATACCTGTAACTTTACACAGAAAAGTTTAGTAAGCAATTTTATCATGCTAAAATTATGTTAACATGCATTTAATTTGTGTCTTGTGGCTATACTTTGAAAATGGACCAAAAATATGGATGACTCATCTTTCAGTCAGTTTTCTTAAAAATAAAAAGCTTGCTAGAATGATAATATCCCCTCCTCCTAATATCACTTTTATAGCAAGGGGTGTATGGCTGTAACTTAACTAACAGGTATTGGCTAATAGCACACTGATCATTTCCTGCTGTAGTCAGCCTCCAATTAGAAGCCAACTGCTGCAAATCCATATGTGAATCATGATTATTGATTAGTGATCAAGGTTTCTAATGCTGCTGCTTCTGGTGATAAAGTACAATCCAGCTGTATTTTTCTTTCATTGACAGTGCAGAAAATGTGTAAATTCATTGTACAGTAAAAAAAAAAAAACTCATCGATTAATATGGTTAATGCTATAATCTGAAAGAGCTAAAAGGGCATACAGGGACAGTGTATGTTCAAAAACAACATCCAGGGCACATAAAAAAAAAAAAAAAAAAAAATCACACACAGAAACACACACAGATAATGATGAACTAAGCCGATTACTAAATTAGCATGTCAGTGGGAGTGTCACTCATTCTCTTTCCTGACAAATTAATAATTGGTAGTGACTGACAGTAATTTGAAGACTGTACTGAAAACTGCTTCAGAGAACTAGAAGTATCGAGATGACTTCAGCACTTACTGCATTTGATTCCATGCCTCAAAATGTGTGTGCGCATATTCATATATGTGCACATATGTCAGTGCATCTCCGCAGCCTTGGAGCGTGTGGTTTGGCTAGCTCTGTGGCCTGTGTCTGGACTCATCATGCAGATGTTGTGGAACTCTGCAGCTATATTTGGAGCCGTGTGATGACAGTGTCAACAGGAATACTCTTCCCACTTCACAGCGAAAGGTCAGAGAAAATTAAAGGCTACATGAATTTGTAAGAAAACCCCTGTCTATAGACATTAGCCTCTAAGCCAGAGCCACTCAATCTGATGAGAGCTGGGCTGCACACAGCGGTCCTTATTGCCTCAGCTCCAACTCTTCACTGATTCACAATTCTCTACCAGGAATGAGATGAGAATTTGAATTTCGTTCCCCAAAGTATGGCGGTGTCGTGCAAGATCTTATCCCCCCGAAGTTAGCCTTACAGTATCTGGGTAAGATGTGCCACTTGAGATTATATTCCATTCATATGACATATAGAGAATTAAATAAATTAAAATCTATATTAAATTAAAGCTAATGCACAGAAATTTGATAATTGATTTTTTTTTTTTTTTTTTTTGTAATCCTACAAATAGTTGCCAGATTAAAGGTCTTCAGACTGATAAATAAGTGATCAAATATAAACAGAAACAAAAAGGAAATGACTCAACCTGGCACATCTTACCCCAGGCCTGGGTAAGTTGTGCCACAAGGCAAATCTTTTTCAGCTAGCATATCTATTACTATCTCTCTATACTATTTAATTTACTAAAAAGGTGTTGATTGCCAGGCACCACGGTTATCCTGTCAGAAAGATGACAAATTCCTTGATGACTTTGTTTGTCTTGGTTTAATATAAAGAATCAAAAAGAGTGATGACTGCCCACAATGTGTTATGTGCGCAAGTTCAAAGTAATGAGTCTTTCTTAATAACGAATTAAGACACCGTCTCCTCACGCAGCACCTGCAGCAGACAATTCTGTCAGAACAAGACAAAATGCAGTTCTTCAACAGTTTGAAAAGTTATTAAGAACTTACTTTGAAGTAAATTAGAAAGAACTAAGTTAGAAAATAAAAAATAACTTAGAAGTGTCTATCAAAGTGGGATATGTGAGTTGCTTCCAAACAATCACTCAATAAATCCTACATAAATACATAGACATCAGTACAATGAATAATGGTCAGTTTGGCACTGATTCATTGATCTTATCTGTTCAGTTGAAACTTTTATTCAAAAATGTATTAATCACTTTCCATTCATAGTTTCTGCCTAAATATCATACATAGTTACTGCAATAATTGTTAGCAGGCCTGCTATAAAACCTTTAAAAAAGAAATATGATATCACCTTTAAACTTTTCATTACTAAGAAGTTGCCACCAGTTTTACGTTTTTTTTTTTTTATGAATTTTATTTTATTGTATTTTATTAACAATAGCAGCAGTCACAATGATATTTTGGCAGAAACTATGATTGCCATGGTACATGTTTGTAGGGGTTGCAAAATATGATGCTTTTCAAACCAGATGTAAATGATTTTATCAGTTTCAACATGGATTCTTTTATTTTCTTTACTTCTACAATTTGAGAGTGTGTTTGTGCAAAATATCATGTTTGGGTCCTTGGCAGAGGAAGTTTTAAAGGGATGGTTAACCAAAACATTACAATTCTGTCATCATTTCCTCATGCCATCACAGATGTCACTTTCTTCTGCTGAACACAAACAAAGATTTTTAGATGAATATTTCAGCTCTGTTGATCCATACAATGCAAGTTAATGGTGACCAAAACTTTGAAGCTCCAAAAAGCACATAAGGTCTTCCTAAATGTAATCCACAGGACTCTAGTGATTAAATCCATTTCCCCCTCTGTCACTCACTCGATGTTGTGTCGATGTAGTGACACTAGGGTTCTCTCTTGAGAGCCTCAGTTACCTCTTATCTTTGAGAAAAGTCCAATGAGAATTGGCGAACAGAATTTGCATGCCCCTCCAGCGGACATATGGGTATAAAAGGAGGGAAGGGTTCCTTTCTTCCCAGAGGTGCATGACGAGCTGAAGAAGTTATAGAGGGCACCTTTAATCGGCAGTTCCCCTTCCTTTTCTCGACAGTTGATCTGTGCACACAGGGACCTGGTGCTCATGCAACTCAGCCGTTTATGGCTTCGGGTCAACTGGGAAAAGAGCAACCTCTCCCCGGTTCAGAGCATCACTTTTCTTGGCATGGAGTTATGCTCAGTCTCAATGACAACATGCCTCACAAGCGAGTGTGCTCAGTCGGTGCTAAACTGCCTAGGTACATTCAGACCAGGCACAGCGGTTCCACTGAAACGGAGGCTCCTGAGGCATATGGCATCCTTGGCGACGGTCATGCCGCTCGGGTTGATGCATATGAGACCGCTTCAGCACTGGTTTCAGACTCGAGTCTTGAGATGGCATGGTGCCACGGCACATGCCATGTGACCCTCACCCCTTCCTGCCGTCACTTATTCAGCCCTTAGACAGACCTCTGTTTTCTACGGGCAGGAGTCCCCCTACAGCAGGTGTTCAGATGCATCATAGTTACTACAGATGCCTCCCAGTCGGGCTGGGGCACGCAGCCGCTGGCCCCTGGATAGTGCTGCGGCTGGGTTGGCACATAAATTGCTTAGATTTGCTGCCTGCATTTCTTACCCTGCGCAGATTTCTGCCGCTGATCCGCGGCAAGCACAAGTTGATCCGCTCAGACAACACAGCAACAGTAGCATATAGAAATCACCACGGTAGCGTTCGCTCTCATCGCATGTCGCAACTCGTCCACCATCTCCTCTTTTGGAGTCAGCAGTGGCTGAGGTCGCTGTGCACCACTCATATCCAGGGCAACCTAAACACCACAGCGGATGCGCTGTCAAGGCAGGAGAGTGAAGACTCAACCCTCAGGTTGTCCAGCTGATTTGGGGTCGGTTTGGCAGAGCACAAGTAGATTTGTTTGCCTCCCAAGAATCCTTCCCACTCTGGTACTCTCTGATGGAAGCCCCCCTCGGCACAGACGTGCTGGCACACAGCTGGCCCCAGAGGCTGCACAAGTGCACCTTTCCCCCAGTGAGCCTACTTGCACAAGTCATGTGCAAGGTCAGGGAGGATGAGGAACTCTCGTGGCCCCCTACTGGCCCACTCGGACTTGGTTCTTGGATCTTACGCTCCTCGCGACAGCACCTCCCTGGCAAATTCCCCTGATCTTTCTGATCATCAGGTTCCTTTTTCGGTCATTCCCCACTTTGGACAAGGGGGAATTTTCAAGCCCCACCTGCCCCCATCGCCCCAACACAATGCTAACGAAATATGCAACAAGCTTAAAATGTTCCAATTTATTGAACAGTAGTAACAAGTAACAAGTAGTATCAGTAACAAGTTGTATCTAAATACAAACTAACTATTTACATCAAATAACAGCAAGTTCAAAAATAAATAAAAAAAAAAGTGCAGCTGTCATAACTTGCATGAAATTCAAAAATAGAGAAAATAAAAGTGCAGCTGTGTCAACATTTGTATCAAGTAAAAAAAAAATAGAAAAGAAATACAAGTGCCACTTTGCAAAAAAAGAAAAAAGAAAAAAAGAGAAATTCATTTGGCAAGAAAGTATTTAAAGAATCCATTTTCCCTGCATTAGTGGCTGCAATGAGCTTGTTTTGCATTGCACAGTTTCTCAAAGCAGGGTTGCAGGCTTGATACTGCCACTCTCAAGTCATGCTCAATGTTCAGCTGAGATCTGTACTTAGTTTTCAGTGAAGCAACAGCTGAAAAAATGATGGGCAGTGTAGCTAGATAAACTAATGATTCATTATTTTAATATTCCTTTGTTCCGATCAGAGCATGTGAGCGGAGCGCGCATTTCTGAATATTCCGCTCAGGGTCGTGTGCTCAACGCAGAATGGCCTGCTGGTTCGAAAATATGTGGAATAAGGGCTGCCTCCGACTAAAGTTTTTTTCTAGTCGACTAGTAGTTGTTCATTTAAGCCATTAGTGGACAAATCGCCCCTTTATATTGATTTAATTACTTAAATAGGCTATACAGGATAATGAGCGTTATATAGCCGCACTCAAGCACACGACCGCACGCATAAAGCTTGTCACAAAGAACCGGCAAAAGTAATGATTATGAATGTGTCAAAAATAGCAAGGAGTCATTTAATTGTTTATTAAAAACTGGTGTTTTATGTGTCACTGCAAAGATGAAGTTGACGATGCGGACTCGCCATGAACGAATAAAGACAGAAAGGCATAAAAAGGAAAATTTCCCCCCGTTTGGCATGCCCCACCTGTCACGTCTCTATTCCCCACCAGTGGGGCGCGCCCCACACTTTGAGAACCGCTGCCTTAGAGGCACCCGGAGGCTTAACCCACCTAGGCCATGCCTGTTCCCTTCATGGGATCTCTCCAAGGTCCTCTCGCCTTTCGGAGAGCCCTGTTTGAACCACTAGAGTCAGTCGAACTAAAGGCCTTCTCCTTGAAGACGGCCCTCCTGATTGAGCTCACTTCCATCAAGAGGGTTTGAGACCTGCAAGTGTTCTCTGTCAGCGACACTTGCCTGGAGTTCGGTTCGGCAGATTCTCAAGTCATCCTGAGACCTCGACCGGGCTACGTGCCCAAGGTTCCTACGACCCCCTGTCGGCGGACACGCATCTCCCTTTGGCAGAGTTCCCTCTGCCCCCCAGTTTCTGTGTTTGTAGAGCTCCTCAAGAGAGACCCCTAGTGTCACTACATTGACACAGAATCTCGTTCCCCCCATCAGGGAACAGAGGTTACGACAGTAACCGAGACGGTCTTCTGAAGTGATACAATAGGTGTGGGTGAGAAACAAATCAATAGTTAAGTCCTTTTTTACTATAAATCTCCACCTTTGACCAGCCCCAACCAGTAGGTGTCTGAATGTGAAAGTAATTTCCACAGCAGAATGTGGAAGTGAAAGTCTATTTACAGTTAAAAAATAAAATAACACAAATATTGATCTGTTTCTCAACCACACCTGTCATATAATTTCTGAAGATATAGATTTAACCACTGGAGTCTCATGGATTACTTTTACGCTGCCTGTATGTCCTTTTTTGAGCTTTAAAGGCCTGCTTACCATTCACTTGCATTGCATGGACCTACAGAGCTGAAATATTCTTCAAAAATCTTTGTTTGTGTTCAGTAGAACAAAGTCATACACATCTGGTGTGGCATGAGGGTGAGTAAATAATGAGCATTTTCATTTTTGGATGAACTATCGCTTTAAGAATTCCTGGCCAAAGAGAAACAACATGTCAAAGTTTTAATTGGTATGAATATTACAATATTTATTTGACTTCTCTACATGGCGTCATCTAATGTACAGTAAACAAAGCTATAATAGTTGATCAGCTTAGCTTAACATGCTGCTAGCTAATTAGTCTTCTAGCTTAACATGCAGCTAGATGATCAACCTGCTATAAAATCCTACTAAACAATTAGCATGCTGGTTTAGTAAATTTGAATAAGAGATGTTATATTTACCACTGAGAAACTCAGATGATACCAAAGTTGTGATATTGGTAGTAGCCTGTCCACATGAAAGATTATTTATTCAATTATTCAAATTTCAATGCTTTATTTAAATAACGATTATTTGCGTTATATGCAGATCTTATAATCAACTAATTTGCTAATAGTCAAGCTAATGTTGACTCCTCCTTTGCAGTTTGTATTATACAAATTAATTAGTAATTTAATATATACCATTCACTAGCCAATCAAATAGGTTGTATGAAAATTATGCAGGTGTATTCACTTAAGCTAAGATCATTGTGTATTTGTTTGGCTTCTTCAGTATTTTTTTTTTTTTTCGGACTTCAATGTGTAACACGTCGTAATAATGAATACCCAATTTGGATGACTCCATAAGTTTTTGAACAGGCATTACAAACAGCAACCTCTTGTTGTCCAAGGGGGACAGGATATTGGCTAGGATTTCAGGAGAGGGGAGGGGGTTGATAATCTGGTAATGTGATTCAAAAAACACTCTGGGTGAATTAATTAATTAATTATAAAGCTGGCTCGGGATCAATGGTAAATATGATTTGAGTATATTTCTAGCAACTTTGTTAAGAAGCAGAGTGTCAAGTATTAGGTGGGGGTTGAGTGCTTGAGCTGCCTGGGGCTGCATGTGATGTTAGTCCTGCTCACTCGAGCAGCAGAAACAGGAATTAGCAGGTACATGGAGACAGTTGGATGGTAGTTTCTCCCTGGTGAACATACTCTTGTGAGTGGCACATCACTGACAGTTCCAAATGCCAGACAACAGAGCTCTGTTTCTCTTTATTCTGTAGCCAGGAAAACACACGGACACCCTGTTGCCTGAAGACAATGAGCTCAACTTGACAGTAGATGCAATAAACTAGCAGTGTGGGAGACGTGAAGTAAAAGTGACGCATGATTTACAATCGCATGTTTATGACTGCTACTGATCACTGCATTTGTCAGCACTCTAATTCTGATTGAGGTCAGCATTGCGACAGCTATCCTCAATCCTTCAGTGACTGCCTGGTCTTCTATTTCCAACATCAGTCTTCACTGTCTATTTTTTTTCAATGCAACTTGTATTGATAATGGGATTGTTTATGGAGATTTAAAGGCATGTGAAATGCAAGGCCTCTGGTACACTTAATTATATGTGCTTATTGGGACATGCCATCAGTTCTAAATCTATAAGGGTCTGGACTGAATGTTTATGTAAATATGTCCCTTTTAAATTGGGAAAATATGCCCCTATATTTTATAAGAATGCTGTATTTGCTAATCAAATGTGTTTGCTAAAAGTCTCTATCACTATATGAGATCCAAAAAAAAAAGAACTAGGACAGTGGTGTAGGTTTCATTTAAACTTTGGGGGGCTTTAAACTAGACATACAGCATGATTATATAAAATGTATTTACACTGTACTGACTGACCAACCGAGTTTGTCAGCACACTAATTCTGATTGTGGTCAGCATTGTGACAGCTATCCTCAATCTTACAATGATTGCCTGGTCTTCCATTTCCAACATCACTCTTCAGTGTCTATTTTTTTTCAGTGTAACTTGTAATTGATAATGGGATTGTTTGTGGAGATTAAAGGCTGAGGGACAGACCGACCGACTGACAGATAGATAGATCTAAATCTTGTGGACAATAGCTTTATGCATCTTTTAAATGACATGGAAATAGGACATCTGATAAAGCCTTTATCACAACAGATCAGCAAATAAACCACTTGTAGTAAATACAATTCTAAACATCTGAAACGATGGCCAATTTGAAGCATATTTGCAAATGGCAAAATTGGTTGCTTTGTCATTTGGCTACATTAAAATCGAAGCAGGCTCTCTCCACTCAGTAAACCTGAATCAAATCCAGCACTCAATAATTATAACATACTGGATCCTTCTGGGGGTGAAAAATCAATAGACTAAGGACAAAGAACCTATGGACATCACTTAATTCTCTTATCACACTGATTTAGTGGAGGAGGAGGATGTTAAATAACTCTAAATCTTTATCTATGACTTGGAAGGTGCTTTATGGCAGTTCTAACAGCTGTACTGAGACAGAACGTCTATAGATTCTGCAGGACACACATTTTATAGCTTTATTACCCTTTGTCTTAAAGAGCACAGAGACATAGCACGGTGGAAGGAGATAGCAGTCAGTATTGAAGGAGGGGAAAAAGAATCGCATGCCATCATGGCCAGAGACATATCTCAGAGACAGGTTTATAGGCAAGGAGCCAACCTCTATTTTGGGCCTCCCTTGTCCCTTCAACCCTCTAAACCTAATCCCATCCCATACCACATGAAATGAGTGAGATTTAGGCTTCTGATTTATCTGCACAGCGATCATATTTACCTTAGTTTACACATATACACAGAGCCAGGGTCATGGAAAGGACTTCCACAGGAGGAGGCTGAAGCTCCTTTCTCTGTTGTATTTTTTTTTACACTTGATAGACATGAGTTCCTGGAGTGAGCAGATGCTTCCTCATATTTTCTGGTTCCAATGACAACTGCCGTATTGTTTGGCTTGATAAGGGTACAGTGTTCCCGGTAATGGGAATTAGGGAGAGGCATAAGTCAGGAAGATGCAGGGTGCGACTGAATCAATAGATTATAGGAGATTCTCATGAATGTTAAAGAAGCCATTATTATTGGGGCCATTAAAAGAGCTTACCCTGTTTGTCTTCCCCAAGCATGGCTGGCTCTAGACTTGGCAGGCAGCAAAATACGTTTTAATGTTATTGATAGGTAAGGAGAGCTTATTTTGTGTCACATGTAATGCCAAGCAGGGGTGACTGAACTGTCAGCTAAACTTACAAGCATTCAAAAACTCCTCTGACAGACAGCTTAGATTTAATTAAGGATCTGTGGGGGTATGAAGGAGATCAATGTGTTTCACTCAGCCGTTTGAGTCATGGTCCCCAGCTGTCCAGATAAAGTTAGGCCTGAAACCAGATTGTTCTAAAGAGAGATACGCATAAGAAAGATGGCATATTATTGTCAAAATTCCAAAAAAGGTGGACATGTATTTCAATGAAGTGCTTAAAAAATCAACTGAAAATTTTAAAGCAGTTAAAACAACCACAAGAGAATTTATTTATTTATTTTTACTGTGGAACACAATGGAACATTTTTAAGAATCTTTATGCCTCAGATATTTGAGAGCTACAGCAGAGGGGAAGATTTTCAGTGAATAACAACCCAAATTTTCATCTGTTCCGCACACAAAACTATTGTATGACTTCCGTAACCTCAGAATATATCTTATAAGCCAAATTAACTGCTTTAATTGTGATTTTTGGTTCTTTTTGGAAAAGAGCTGTGTGAAGATTCTTTAAAATTCTCCTTATATTGTATATTCCACTGAACAATAACAGCATATGCATGTGAAACAATAATTTCCATGCAATGAAAGTGAATGGTGACTGAGGCTAGCAGTCTGCCTAACATCTCCTTTTGTGTTCCACAGAAGAAATTAATGTAAATGACAGAATTAAACATTTTAGATTAGATTATCCATTTTAGATTCACTGTGCTAGATTCCTGTAGTTTGAGAGGGTTTAAAAAAGTTTGCATATGTCAAGCAATGTGTAAATACAGTGTTGTGCCCTTGAAATTATTAATGCAAAAGAGGGAGGTATGTTTTCTTTACTACATGTTATTTACCGCATGTGTGGCATATCCTTTCAGCACTATAACTATAACTTCTGCATTCCAATTAATACCAATTAAACATTGTGACTTGTTATGGCAGTTTCACATCTCAAAGCACTGAACTTGAGCATTCTTAAAGGCACAAGAAAATAATTGCTTTAACAAATATATGGAATGAGTTTTAATGAAAATTAATATTTAAAAAAAAATTAAGTACCAAACTGAAATTATAAAGATGCAAATAAAAAAGGTTATAAATAATTACTTCAGGTTCCGTGGTCACTATAATGGCAACCACAAGTACACCATTTGACAATAATGTTTACTTGAACCAGTAGAAATCAATGCTACTTGACTTAAGAAGGTTTTAAGCACATACACATAATTGTGCTTTTTAATTTGTCTTTCTGATACCCAACTCCATGTTGTAGAGGTCAGATTGTATTTAAAATGGTTTGTTTGGATGGACAGCAGAAAGGACAGCTTAGTCACAATGTGCTCCCTACAGTGGAATATATTAGCTGCCATCTTCGGGGTGTTTGAAATAATTACTTTCTAGGGCCATCTGACACTTTCAATAAATTCAATCAGCCCCTTAAGTTTTAAAGGCAAATGCATATTGCGGCCATCACTAATATCTGCCCTGTCCCAGGAAAGAGATAATTCGCTGTAACAATGTGTTAATGCAGCTTGGTAATCAGACAAAGCAGTGCAGTACAGCTCACAGAGCAACGTGCCAATAAAGAAAACTACACAAATGAATTAAAGAATTAGCAGCAGCTCATGTATCTTCACAATTAATAACTTCCACTCCATCAAGTGGTAATCTAATTATGAATTATGTATTTATCTGCCATGAATCATTTATACACTTTATTAGCTAAATTGGAAAATAGAATCTGGGCTCATTATAATGATTTTAATTAATGTTTGCTCAATTCTGCAGAGTCGAGTTACTGACCGAACACAAACTGATTTTGAGCCATGTTGCTAATGGTGATAAAACAAATCTAATCATGATTCAATAATTAACTAATTATTCCTTGGGAGATTTTTTTTCCTGCAATAAAGCCAATTTCTCCAAAAGATGCACTCCTAAAGCAGTGCGTGCATCTTCAGTAAAATACATAAGAACCATCTAAATGAGATCTTCTGTGTATATTACAGGTGATTACATACATTATGTGTGCAGATGATAATGATTTGAACTCCATGAAATTAATGAGAGAATATTCATTATGCCACTGCATTTTATCAACCCTAATGTAACTTAACTGCCGTTACTTTTTAACTACCTTAGACTCCCATTAGAGGGTAAATCACATTTGTTTCTATCTTATAAACTTTGTGCTTATTTCTCTGGGCTTTTACTCAATATGTAGTTGGTATGTGAGTGACACACCATGTGGTTGACATTGCCTACATGCATTTTAAAATCCAGCTTCTAAAGGCTGGTATACTTCGGTTTTCCACGTTGCTTATCAGAACATGCACAGTATGCATGAAGCAAATTTCGCCATCAGCAAAATTCAGACACGTGGACAGTCCTTGTCTATGCGCATCATCAGCGCATGCGCCTGCTGTTGACTGTACTAAAAGTGTTTCACAAAGCTGTTGTTGTGCTTATGCATTTTTGTTATTATTTAAGCAAGCTATTTATTTACTCTCTCCATGATAGACAGCATGTATAATAAATAAGATTTACTTAAATCTCAACATGTTCACATACTTTGATAACCTCATTTTTAATTCTATAATAATTTAATAAGTCTTTTGAATCCACTAGTTATTGCTTTTGTTCATTTACTGTATGACATTTATAATTATTTCAGGAATGTGGGCATTTCCTCTAAAAACACAAGCACTTTGTCAGTGTACTCACAGAATGACACAGACATACCAACACAGAACTACAAATACAAACAACCATGTTGGCCACTACAAAGAGCCTATGGCATAGGTTCGACACAGAATTGTAAACCAGCCTCTAAAGGAGTTCAATGGAAAGGAGGAGGCGAGAACCGGCTTGTCAATATAAATAATATTTAAATGAAAAACTTAAACAAAAGACACACATGACGTCAGCTGCCCGTAAACAATCTCTCTCTCTCTCTATCGCACCACCGTCCGCAGTCGGCCTTTATCCCTCTCAGAGGCTTAATTAGCCTGATAAGGGACCGGGTGTGTATAATCACAACCCGGTCCCGCCCTCCGCCCTGTCACATTCCTCCCTCATTCTATCAGGCTGGGGAGCCCCTGGCATGACATACATCCCCCCCCTCTTTCCCTGGGGGAGGGTGTGCCCTAAGCCCTGTCTGGAAGGTCATCTCCGCCTTCCTGAATCTGGGAGGGGACAGGGGGAGGGAAACTAAAATAATGTACATCATGCTGGGTGGCGGTCTTTGAATAGTGACGTATTTACATGTAGCCCAATAACCACCCTAATATGCCCCCTGGGTTTGTATTGATTGGCTATCAAAACCTACCTAGTACTAAAAGGGGCACAGTACAAATGAACCAAACATTCTGGGGAAACACTTGCAGGGAGACAACTGTCTATCCCACTACAATCGCATACTCAAGAACATTAACAACTGCTTATCTCAAAGTCACCAGAATTTACACTTTGGTGTAGTTTTTGCACACACACAAAAATATCTCTTGGGGGAGCATGCCCCTGGACCCCCTACAAATGAGGGTAACTATACTTTAGTCTAATTTCCGTTCGTACCCTCAAATGAAATCCTGCAGCCACCCATGCACATGTTAAGATGTATTTTTCTGTATTTTGTCTGAAATACAAGCCATTATAACAGCTTAGATTCTTGAGATGGTGATTTTGGACTGGGGAAGTTTTGAGTTCTGAAATTTCAGTATGTTTTCATAATATAATAAACACTTTTATCACCATAATTATTACTTATCATCAGTCCCTAAAATAATGTCTCTTGAAAGATGTTCTCTTCTGAAAAAAATTAAAAAAAAAACATACATACGGTACTTTTTAAAACTGCATATTCTTTAATCTATTAAGTTATCTTTAGTAGACAAAAAAGACTATTTATTACATAATGTTTTCTTTTGCAGATCTTGAGACTTGTATACCTGTGATACTTTTCACACCATTTGCTGCACTTAAAACCAGACAGGCCAAATGTTAGATGGGAGATTAGCTTGATAACTCCTCAGTAATCAAGTAAAAGTGTCAACCCAGAGGCCAGGAAGGCAGAAGGCTAGGAACACCACTTTAATATCCCAAACGCACATACTTACACACAGCTCTCCTTTCAAAGAGGAGCCCAATTACTTCTTCATGAGGATTCATGGAGCCACCATTTTCTCATTAGCTATATTAAGAGACCATCTCTCTGGCTGCCAAAGAGTGAAATGTAATATTTCCCTTGTGTCCCCATAGCTTTTCAGCATCCTGCGTCAGTCTGTGTTGGACTTTGTACAGTGAGAGATGTCAGTATGGGTGAAATATAGAGCACTCAGTTGAGTTGGGGAGCCAATGCAGTCTTCAAAGGAAGCAAACACTGAGAAAGAAGCGGATGGGGAGATGCCATATCTGAGGCTTCAGCTGTCTGCAATAACTCTTGGATGATAGGTACATGTGGCTCTCAGATGACTAACACACTGTGCGTAAATCGATACATTGACTCAACGAGTGATTTTAAAATTTGATACTAATTGTTTGATAGTTTAAATTCAGCCTTTGGCAACTTAATGAAAAACATTAGCAGACATGTATTTCTTTTCATAAATGTCTTTTTATGAGAGGCCATATTAAAAATTTTGCCTTGGCTTAGGCTTAGTATGGGAATATGTATTAGCGTTTTTTCGGGGTCAACTTGGCAGATGTGGTGATGAGCAATGAAAAGTGTGTTTTTTCCCCTTTTTGGAAGTCAAAGACAACAAATTTCACAAGTCTAATTCAGAAATATCATTATGACGAGTTATGGGCACATAAATAAATAAATAAATAAAAGCAAATAAAGTCATATTTACCAGTGTGAAACTCAAAATTCTATAACAGAGTTGCGGGCGTGTTGACATGACAGATTGTGCAGAGAAGCTTTAATGATTTAGCTAATTTATCCTAATTTCAGTGCTTTATTTCAATAATATTAAATTATTATTTATGAGAGATCACATAAATAACGTCTAGGTTATGGATGTAACCTCCATTCCCTAATGGAGGGAACGAGACGTTATGTCGAAGAAGAGACACTAGGGGTCTCTCTTGAGCTCCTTTTGCATCTCTGATCTATGAGAAAAGGCCAATGAGAAATTGCATGTCCCGCCCCCAGCCATACGGGTATAAAGGAGGGGAAATTCATCTTTTTCATTCAGGATTTTTCTGAGGAGCCGAAAATGGTTCGGCCGCAACAGTGGCTCGGTTCAGCGACGTGGCCGGGAGGACACAACGTCTTGTTCCCTCCATCAGGGAACGGAGGTTACATCGTAACCTAGACGTTCCCCATCTGTCACTCACTTCGACGTTGTGTCGAAGAAGCGACACTAGGGGTCCAATGTAAACCACGCTATGCGCTGAACCGTGTACGTGTACTGCTGACACAGGAGCGGGCAGGTATTTTACATGCCAAAGCGACCAGCTGTGTCAGAATGCAAGTACCCTTCCCCAACACCCTATAAAATCGTCTGAGCCTTCTGGTTCTTCACCCCCGACCGGGGGAAACAAGGCGACGTGCTAAGTATGGGAGCAGACGTGCCAGCCGCACCTTTTCTCTCTCTATGTTTCTCGCATAGAGTTAAAGAGGCTGGGGCCATCTTAACGCTATCATACGCATCGGAGAAGCCGATCTTACCCAGGTCCTATTCTTTCAGGGTGAAAAGACCCTGCAGAGATCACACCTGCCCAGACTGGGGGAGGTAAAGAGTGGTGAAATACATCAAATGGGCTTTTAGGTCACATGTATAGAATGGCACGGTGGTAGATCCTACCTCATTAGGAGGGAGGAGTTGCTACAAACATGGCGACCGGGGGTTCGTGAGGACTATCCAAGGGAGACGCGGGTCCGCTCGCAAGGGGACTGTACCGCGGAAAATACACACAGGGGGATAAGTCCACATAGGAGCCCATCCTGTGGCGCACCTATTCCAGTACAGGGTAGATTACCCGCATTGGATTCAGTCGGCGAATTCCTCCGCTGAATTCGCAGACCAGAGGGCTAGGGAGGGGTCATCCAGGAAGCCGAGTTAGTGGGATCTCCTGGGATAAGAGCGCACAATTTTACCTCAACGGAGGGAAAGGGCGCTAGGTGCAAGCAATCCACCCGGTCAGTTGTCAGCGTATTACCGAGTTCTACCGGCTCGGACCTGAGAAAACACGGGGCAAAACCTACTCAACCCTGAGATTGTAAAATCTCGTAAAGGTATTGGGTGTTGCCCAACCCGCTGCTCTGTATATGTCTGCTAGGGAGGTGCCTCTGGCCAGTGCCCACGAGGACACAACACTTCTTGGGTGTGATAGGCCAATGTAATGGTGTCAACTACCCAGTGGGAAAGCCTCTTTGGCTGTCCACCAAAGCAGACAAAAAGCTGCTCAGAACGTCTTAAGCTCTGTGTGCGGTCCAAGTAGGTACGCAAAGCACGTACTGGACACAGCAACGAAGGGGCTGGACCTGCCTCCTCCCGGGGCAGAGCTTGCAGGTTCACTACCTGATCCCTGAAGGGAGTGGTAGGAACCTTGGGCACATAGCCCGGTCGCGGTCTTAGGAATACATTTGTGTCTGCCGGACCGAACTCCAGGTAGGTGTCACTGACAGAAAACGCTTGAAGGTCCCCAACCCTCTTGATGGAGGCGAGCGCGATCAAGAGGGCCGTCTTCAGGGAGAGGGCCCTGAGTCCGACTGATTCTAACGGCTCGAAGGGAGGTCTCCGAAGGCCCGAGAGGACCACTGAGAGATCCCAGGAGGGGAACAGGATTGGCCGGGAGGGATTTAACCTCCGGGCACCTCATAGGAACCTGATAATTAAGTCGTGCTTACCCAAAGACTTGCTGTCTACTGCGTCGTGGTGGGCCGTGATAGCGGCTACATACACCTTCAAAGTGGAGGGGGACAGCCTCCCCTCCAACCTCTCCTGCAGGAATGAGACCACTGACCTAACTGCGCACCTCTGTGGGTCTTCAGCCTGGGAAGAACACCAATTCGTGAACAAGCACCACTTCAGGGCATAAAGTTGCCTGGTAGAGGGGGCTCTGGCTTGGTTGATCGTGTCTACGACGGCAGGTGGTAGATCGGCTAGATCTTCCACATCCCATACAGGGGCCAGACGTGGAGGTTCCAGAGGTCTGGGTGCAGATGCCAGAATGTGCCTCGTCCCTGAGAAAGAAGGTCTTTCCTCAGGGGAATTCACCAGGGAGGGGCTGTAGCGAGGAGTACGAGATCCAAGAACCAAGTTCCTCGTGTGACTAGTGTGACTTGTTCCTCGTCCTCCCTGACATTGCACAGCACCTGTGCAAGAAGGCTCACTGGGGGAAATGCGTACTAGCGCAGCCCCATGGGCCAGCTGTGTGCCAGCGCGTCTGGCTCCAAAGGAGGAGAAGACGGGCGAGTTGTGACATGTGGCGGGAGCGTATGCCACCTTGGTGATTTTTGTACGCTACCATGGTGGTGCTGTCTGATCAAATCAAGACGTGTTTGCCCTGAACTAGCGGGAGAAACCTCCGCAGGGCAAAAAGTACAGCCAACCACTCTAGGCAGTTGATGTGCCAGAGCAGCGGGGCCCCAATCCAATTTGGAGGCATCTGTAGTGACCAGGACGCATCGGGACACCTGCTGCAAAGGGACTCCCGTCCGCAGAAAGCAGAGGTCTGTCCAGGGTTTGAACGTTTGGGGGCAGGTGGGGGTGATGATCACACGGTGCGTGCCGTGGCACCATGCTCGTCTCGGGACTCGAGCCTGGAGCCAGTGCTGAAGCGGACTCATATGCATCAACCCCATCGGCGCGACTGCCACGGAGGATGCCATATGCCCCAGGAGATTTTGGAAAAGATTTAAAGGGACCGCTGTACCTGGCCTGAAGGCGGCGAAGCATTTCAGCACTGACTGCGCATGCTCGTTGGTGAGGCGCGCTGACATTGAGACTGAGTCTAACTTCATGCCGCGAAAAGAGATGCTCTGAACCGGGGCGAGCTTGCTCTTTTCCCAGCTGACCTGAAGCCCTAAACGGCTGAGATGCCTGAGCACCTGGTCCCTGTGGGCGCATAGTAACTCTCGGGAGTGGGCCAGGATGAGCCAGTCATCGAAGTAGTTGAGAATGCAGATGCCTGCTTCCCAAAGCAAGGCCAGGGCTGCCTCTGCAACCTTCGTAAAGACGCGAGGAGACAGGGACATGCCGAATGGGAGGAATGATGTACTTGATGACCTTGTACTGATACGCCTGGCCGTCGAACGCGAACCACAGGAAGGATCAATGTCGAGGCAATATTGAGACGTGGAAGTACGCGTCCTTCAGGTCTACCGCTGCGAAACAATTTAGATAAGTTAAAATGTGTTTTTGCGAGAGCATTTTAAACGGGAGTTTGTACAAGGCCCGGTTGAAAACTTACAGGTCCAAGATTGGTCGCAACCAGCCACCTTTTTGGGTACAATGAAGTAAGGGCGGTAGAGACCCTTCTTCATCTCGGCTGGAGGGACGGGTTCTATCGCGTCCTTGAGTAAGAGAGTCGTGATCTCTGCCCGTAAAGCGCTGGCTTTTTCGCCGCGTACGGAGGTGGAACGAATACCGGCGAAATGAGGCAGGAGCTGGGTGAACTGAGTCGCGTAGCCGAGTCGGATGGTCCTGGCCAACCAGCGCGACGGGTTGGGCAGCGAAAGCCACGTGTCCAAACTCCGCGCGAGGGGCAATAATCATGGTCTCAAGATGGCGCCGAGTATGGCTGCTGCGTCGCGAGCTCCGTCAAAACACTGCAGTTTATTGTTTGTTTTGTTTACAGTTCTGTGTTTTTTTGTCTTGGATGTTGTCTGCCTTATTGTGTACGACAGACAAACGCTTTTGGACATTGGTTCGGCAATCACACACCGAAAACCGGACTTCACATTCCTCAATGCCGACCCGCGGGTTACAAACACGCCAGCGGATCCCTTTATTTGGGCTGCCCGGCCGCGGAAACGCAGACGGAAAAGGGGAAAAAGAGCCGGCGTTCTCATCAGATTAAGACGTCGCGCAAATCGCCCCCCGCTACCCAGTATACTACTGGCAAATGTTCAGTCTCTGGACAACAAGCTCTGCGAGTTGAGAGCGCGGATCTCTTTCCAACGAGAGACGAGAGAATGCTGTGTTATCTGTCTTACGGAAACCTGGATGTCCGCGGAGATTCCAGACTCGGCCATCGAACCCACGGGTTTCTCCGTGCACCGAGCGGACAGAGCGAAAGACCTCTCAGGTAAAAGCAGAGGTGGAGGTGTATGTTTTATGATCAACAAATCATGGTGTGATCAGAGGAATATACATTTTATCAGGTCTTTCTGCTCTCCTGATCTGGAATTTCTCATGCTTCTGTGTCGACCATTCTGGCTACCGAGGGAATTCACAGCGGTCATTATCACTGCTGTGTACATCCCCCCACAAGCCGACACAGACCGGGCACTTAGGGAACTGTATGGCAGTATAAGTCAGCAGGAAACCGCGCACCCTGAGGCCGCGTTCATTGTTGCCGGGGACTTCAACAAAGCCAACTTCAAAACAATAGCACCAAAATACCACCAACACATCAGCTTTAACACACGAGGGGACCGGGTTTTGGATCATTGCTATTCTCCTTTCCGGGATGGCTACAAATCCCTCCCCCGCCCACCATTTGGCAAATCTGACCACTCTTCCGTTCTGCTTCTGCCCGCTTACAGGCAGAAACTGAAACGGGAATCACCCGCCCTCAGAATGATCCAGTGCTGGTCGGACCAATCAGACTCTGCGCTACAGGACTGTTTTGATCACGCGGACTGGGAGATGTTCCGGTCTGCCTCCGATGATGACATCGAGGTTTACGCTGATAGCGTAACGTGTTTCATCAGAAAGTGCGTAGAGGACGTTGTTCCGACAAAAAATATACGGATCTACCCCAACCAGAAACCATGGGTTAACGGCGATGTTCGCGCGGCACTTACTGCGCGGACCACCGCTTTTAATTCCGGGAACGCGGAGGAGCGTAAACAAGCCAGTTATGCCCTCCGTAACTCCATCCGTGCAGCCAAACGCCAGTACAGGCACAAAATTGAAGAACAGTTTAACACCACTGACTCCAGAAGTATGTGGCAGGGAATTAACACCATCACGGACTATAAACGGAATAAAAACTCCGCCATGAACACCGCTGCCTCTCTCCCGGACGAGCTTAATACATTTTATGCTCGTTTCGAGGACAACAACACCGCCCTCACAGAGAGAGCACTCACGGCCGATACTACAGATGATGGTTCACTCTCCGTCTCTGTTGCGGATGTAACCCGATCCTTTCGACGGGTGAACATCCGTAAAACCGCGGGTCCAGACGGCATTCCGGGCCGCGTCATCAGAGCATGCGCGAACCAACTGGCTGGTGTTTTTACGGACATTTTCAACTTGTCCCTATCCCTGTCTGTAGTCCCCACATGCTTCAAAACATCAACCATTGTGCCTGTACCGAAGCAATCAAAAATCACTTGCTTAAATGACTGGCGTCCTGTTGCCCTCACCCCCATCATCAGCAAATGCTTTGAGAGGTTGATCAGAGATCACATCTGCTCTGTTCTGCCCACCTCTTTGGACCCATTGCAGTTTGCCTACCGTAACAACCGCTCCACTGATGATGCCATTGCATCTACAATACACACTGCTCTATCCCACCTGGAAAAAAGGAACACATATGTGAGAATGCTGTTTGTAGACTACAGCTCAGCATTCAACACCATAGTGCCCTCCAAGCTTGATGAGAAACTCCGGGCTCTGGGTTTAAACAGCTCGCTGTGCAGCTGGATCCTGGATTTCCTGTCAGGCAGACGTCAGGTGGTTAGAATGGGCAGCAACATCTCCTCATCACTGACCCTCAACACTGGAGCCCCGCAGGGCTGTGTTCTCAGCCCACTCCTGTATTCCCTGTACACACATGACTGTGTGGCGACACATAGCTCCAATGCCATCATTAAGTTTGCTGACGATACGACGGTTGTAGGTCTGATCACTGACAATGATGAAACGGCCTACAGAGAGGAGGTGCACACTCTGACACGCTGGTGTCAGGAGCACAACCTCTCCCTCAACGTCAGTAAAACCAAGGAGCTTGTGGTGGACTTCAGGAAGAAAGACAGAGAACACAGCCCCATCACCATTAATGGAGCACCGGTGGAGAGAGTCAGCAGCTTCAAGTTCCTCGGTGTCCACATTACTGAGGAACTCACATGGTCCGTCCACACTGAGGCCGTTGTGAAGAAGGCTCACCAGCGCTTCTTCTTCCTGAGACGGCTGAGGAAGTTCGGAATGAACCACCACATCCTCACACGGTTCTACACCAGTACTGTAGAGAGCATCCTGACTGGCTGCATCACCGCCTGGTACGGCAATAGCACCGCCCACAACCGCAAAGACCTGCAAAGGGTGGTGCGAACTGCCAGAAACATCATCGGAGGTGAGCTTCCCTCCCTCCAGGATATATATAACAGACGGTGTGTGAATAAAGCTTGGAGGATCATCAGAGACTCCAGTCACCCGAGTCATGGGCTGCTCTCACTGCTTCCATCAGGCAGGCGGTATCGCAGCATCAGGACCCGCACCAGTCAACTACATGACAGCTTCTTCCCACAAGCAATAAGACTTTTGAACACATGATCTCTCACGATCAACAATCAGCACTGCACTTTATTAATCATCACTCTGTCAATATATTCTCCCAATTCAATTAGTGTTTATATATATTTATACCCGTATCTAGTGTATGTGTATTCTACATTGTGTGTATTGTGTACATTTGTTATGTAAATTGTTGTGTAAGTATGTGTACATTTGTTATGTAAATTGTTTTGTGTAAATATGTTGTTTATTGTAAAGTGGTTTATGTCTCGTCACTGTCATGACTGCTATGTTACTCGGAACTGCACACAAGAATTTCACCTACTGTTGCACTCGTGTACACAGTAGTGTGACAATTAAGTGATTTGATTTGATTTTGATTTGATTTGATTTGAAATAATGGGACGATCGCTTTTGACGTACCGGGCGGGGCTTCACGGCAGGGGGGAGCAGGTAATAATGCGTCAGGAGGCAGAAGAGAGTCCTGAGGCTTGGTTGCTGAAAAAAGACTCAAAGCACTTACCTTGCTTCGCGCACCCAGCAAGGGGCGGGTTAGAGACTGAAGTAGAGGTCCTAGTGAGGCGTCTTTGGAACTCACCAGCGCTGGCCTGCCATCTTTAAAAAGACACGTCCTGAAAAGGACGTTCAATGCCTGCTGTGTATTGCTCATTTATGAGTGGGAACGCAAACTCTTTTAGAGGAAATAAGCTCTTTTTAGGAGGAGAAACACTCTTTCAGGCAATGAAAGCACTGTTGAATCGCCCAGGGGCGTGGACTGCACAGTGTACAGAGAGAGTGAATGCCAGTTGGAAACGCGCCGTAGATCCAACAGCAGTGCTTCTTGCCAACAGAGGTGAGTGAAACAGTGATGAACTCAGCATGCTGTTGCACAACAGTTCGGCTCCAAAGAAAATTCTGACTGGCACTCGCTGCATCTCTTCCCTTTATACCCGTATGTACGAGGAGGGGCATGCAAATTCTGTCTGCCAACTTGACATTGGCCTTTTCTCAGGTTCAGATGTACGTTTGGCGTCCCAGGAAGACCCCTTGTGTCACTTCATTCGACACAACGTTGAGTCAGTGACAGCAGGGGAACAGTGCATTACAATAATCTAGATGAGACGAAATAAAAGCATGAATAAGCTTTGAGTATCCATAAAATTTAAAACCTGTCTCACATTGGAAATGTTCCTTAAATTATAAAAATATAAACTTCCTGATGTGATATTAAAAATTTACAATTTTCTAAATACTGTAGATGCCCAAATTTCTCACCACCTGCTGAATATTTGGGACCACTTGATTAAGTGCTGACTCACTCCATGACTGATTATAACAACTTGTGTTTTAACAAAATTTAACTGCAGAAAATGACATGTCATCCAATTGTTTATATCCTCTTGAATAACATTGAAACTAGGCAGATCATTGGGATTCAACGACAAATATAACTGTAGGTCATCTGCATAGCAATGAAAATATACATTGTATTTACCAAGAAGTAACATACAGTATGTAGAGAGAAAATAAAATTGACCCTAACAGGTATCCTTGTGGAACATCACAATTTATTTTTGAAGAGAAGGGCCTCTTCTCCAACAGATACTCCAAATTTCCTTTTCGACAAATAGGAAACAAACCTAAAGTCAGGGCTGGACTGGTAATCTGGCATACCGGGCATTTTCCCGGTGGGCCGACGCACTTTGGGGCCGATCAGGGGCGGACTGACCATCGGGAGAACCGAGCGGGCCGGTGGGTCGGCCGCGAAATTTGTTGAATGTTCCGCATTCGCTGACACATAACGGAGCCGTGATATTCAGAAAAGGACAGGCATATGATGCATTAATGCAGAGTATCTAACAAATAATACCCAGTTGGGCCAGTTGCCATGTAGAATCCTAGGACGATTTCTCTTCCCAGTCCAACCCTGCCTAAAGCCACCCCAGATTCTCACCAATCTCATTAATGTATCAATTAAAACTGAATGATCTACTGTCTCAAACACAAAATCAAACAACACTATAACGGAGCACTCTCCAGCATTCTCCATCATCAAAAAATGTTTGGTTACCCAAAGGACTTGTTGTTATAACGAATACCTGACTCGGACGCATGAGCTTCCCAGGTCCACTTGAAGACACTTAAATTCTGAGAATGGCTAAAATGAAAAGAACACATTTTGTGTTTAAGATATGTTATCTAATGTGAGAGCTATGCTAAGTGATATGGTGGGGTGGGCTGTCAACTGAGAGGGTGCAGTGTTTAGAAGATTTGGAGAAGATACAGACTGTACGGTAAGTAGATGATGAAACTTCAAAACAATCAGAGAAATTCTGAGCTCTGCATAACAATATAACCAGGCCTGGGCCAGGTTACATCTTCCTAATTCTGAGCCTCCTCCCCATGGCAACACTCCCCAAAGATAGTGAATAATGACATGCCTTCATGTATTTGAATAATTCTATGTATAATGCACAAGTGTAAAATGATGCATTGCTGCAATCTCTTGTATAAATTGCCTTGAAGATTAGCAAGTCTAGAAGATCAACAGAGTGAACAAAGGCATTGTTTTTGCTGTGAGCCAACTGCAAATGGCCAACACCTTCAATAGTTGAGACGTACACAGTGAGTACAAGTTATTTATTAGATATTTATCAGTTATTTAGTAGTATTTACAATCAAAAGGTACATTTTGTGACCTGGGTATGTACAAATACATTTATAAAATATAATACCTAACGGTAGGCCTTCTAATTTTATCAATGTTTTAGGATTTCCTTTTGTTCTCCAGAAATAAACAAGTTAGAAATTAAGAAAATTAAATAGAATTAAATTAAAATATTTGCATAATTGTCTTTTGTAACGTGATAGAAGAAGAGACAGGACATCAATGTCAAAGTCAGTTAATTTGGCGGCCATCTTGGCAACGCTTCAGCAGCTATTTCCATATAATTTTATACATAGGCAAATTAATTTGTATTGATAATTTAATATAAACCTTTAATTTTTTATTAGTTTTACTTCTTTTGCTCAGGCTGATGGGCATGGATATTCTAGAGTAAAAAAATCAAAAACAAAAACAGAGGATGCCTCTATCACAAAGGCGATGGACTCTTTTAACTGAACTACCTTTTCTACAGCCTTCATATTGAGTGCTGCAAAGTAAGCAAAATGGCTAATATTTAGAGAACTTTTAAAGGAACAACCCACAGTTAAATCTCAAGAGCTCTGCTGTAAAGTTAGATGACCTATGCCAACAAACACTGAAAATATGGCCAAATAAAGCTTTTCTGCACATTATGTGTTGGTATATCTTTAATAGAAAGCATTTGCTTTGGAGTGTGTTTCTGAACCAACTGCGCTATGATTGATGTATTTGTTGTCTCTCTGGGCCTGTCATTTTAACATATGTCACTGAGATGCCAATTGACAGTTCTCACTCAAACCCAAGTTCAAAACAAACACTGCCATCCTGTCAGTACACATGGCACATCCATGATTTCATAGAATGAGTAAGTACATCAGAAAATGATTTAGGTTGTCTGCTCTATCACATTCTACCATTTTCGAAAAGAGTGGAAACAAATAAAACTGGACAAAATTTATTTAGATCTTGCTTAAGCTTGCCTTACCTTAAATTAACACACATGGACACCCATGTACCATCAATATGTTTATGAAGAATTATGATTCTTTGCTCCATCGTGGCCAAAAGCTTGTCAGGTAGTGACAGCCTCACCCTGCCCCTCGTTCAGGGATGTCTCTTCTTTCTGCAGGGCTGAGAAAAACAGAACTGGGAGCCACCACAAATTCAGACAGGAAGGCTGTCAAGCAGAAGCTGTCAGATGATGCTTTCTGATGCCATCGTCTCATCAGCAGGGCTGTCAGTCTCACAGAATCTACTTGGCACTGAGGAGAACTAACATGGGAAAGAGAGGAAACTAAATGAACACTGCCCAGTATGCACTCTGTATGCTGCCTATTGTTTTTTTATTTTATTTATTTTTTATGAAAAAAAATTATGGTAAGCATAACAGCAAGCATTATTCTATAATAAATGTTTCAGACAGTAGTATGCTACATTGTTGTCACATTACCTCATCACATTGCATGTTCAATTAAGCGAGTGGCATTCAGTTAGAATCTTGGAAATGTAAGGCTAGGCTATAGGGTATGCTTCATTTTCAATCAAGACATTATGCCTCAAGCAGGGCTGGGTATTGATACAGATTCCCCAATTCGATTCGATTCCGATTCACAAGCTCTCGATTCAATTACAATTTCTATTTTGATTAGATTTCATTCGATATCAATTCATATGGGTATATTTTAGTAATAATGTCCCTTTTGCTTACATATGAAAGAAATTATCTCCCAGCTAATGCTGTTAATATACAGGGGACCTTTAAACTAGATACATTACGAAAATATAAATATTTCTAATTATATTTTATGTTTTTCTTCATTTTGGTCACATTTCAGCTTTTTAAAAATTAACAAATCCATGCATTCAATCAATAAAAATTACATTATATTGCATATTCTATTTATTGTTACACGTTTACTGTTTAATTGCATAATTTACATTGATTTGTTGAACAATTGCTAAAACTTGTACTGTCTCTATAAATAAACTGGCATTTCTGTAAAGAGTGTCTGTTGATGAGTGTGTTAATGAAAGAGACTTAAATGGCCTTATCTCATTTGTGCCATGCATGATTAGAATTAAATGTTTTTTTGTTTTTGATCAACAACTGACTGTTAAGAACGGAAAGGGTATTAAATAGACATTATTCAATGGCAAATGGGTTCCGTGGATCTCGTCTTTGAACACACGTTACACGGAACAAATTGTTCTCTCAACACAAGTGAAAGGATCTTGCTGCTGAATACTCCACCACTAAACAACACAATTGCTACGTATGCGCAGACAATGCATACAGCTGTGTGAGGTTATAAAAACTGGACTGTGCAGCGATGTGGCAACATGCAGAAAACCCAAGTGTAGTTTATCTTTAAAATAATTATTTTGCTATTTCAATCCAGTTGTGTGAAAATTTCACACATAAGAGTCACAAAATTTTCAGTACAGTAATTCATACAGTAAGTAAGTATAGTGCTGATTTTGACAAATGTAGTAAGTCATCCAAGTATTCGTTGCATATATAACTTTTGTTAACTGATCGCAGTGTACACACTATATAGTGTCCTACAGCAATGGAAAGAGTAGTATGTTACAGTAGTATGGTACTCCAAACATAGCACAACACTCACCGTGTACATGTCATTTTAATAAGCAAATTAATTTATTTGTTGTCTATTTTGATCTAGTAGACATTTACCCTTTAGCAATCCCTTTGCTAAGCATACTTGAGAATCTTTTGTTGTTGTGTTTCTTTTTGTTCAGAGGCGGAGTGCTCCAAGTGCCAAGAACTTGTTTGTGCTGTGCTTGCCCTTGCTTGTCTATCAAAGAAACATATGGTCCCCCATATGTGGAGATGTCAGGAGGCCTTTCAGAGTAATCATCTTCTGCAGCTGGATGACGATCCCACGTCAGAAAGAAGTGTGCCATCCCTGCTTTTGCCTGATCTATTTAATCTGCTATACACAAAACAGAATGTCTTGGTTACTGTCAGAACCTCCATTCCCTGATGGATTGAACAAGATCTTGTGTCGATGTAGTGACACTAAGGGTCAGACTTGAGAGCCCCAAACACATCTGATCTTTGAGAAAAGGCCAATGGGAATTGGCGAGTGGAATTTGCATGCCACTCCACCGGACGTACGGGTATAAAAGGAGCTGGCTCGCAACCACTCATTCAGGATTTGTGCTAAGGTGCTGAGACATTTCTGCCCAGTGTATGGCAAGAGGGACACAATGTCTCGTTCCCTCCCACCCAAGACGTTCCCTATCTGTCACTCACTTGACGTTGTTTGCACTATCCATAAGTAATATTGGAATTAAATTCATGATGTTAGCCAGAGTGGAATTGGCCCCCACAGTGAGTCTGGTTTCTCTCAAGGTTATTTTTCTCCCATTAACCAACATCTTATGGAGTTTTGTGTTTTTTTGCTACAGTCGCCTTTTGTCCTCTAAAGCAGACAAAGAGCTGATCTGAGCGTCTAAGCTCTGCATGTGATCCAAGTAGTTGCGCAAATCACACACCGGACACAGCAATGACAAGGCTGGGTCTGCCTCCTCCTGAGGCAGCAGCAAGTTCACCACCTGATTCGTAAACGTGGTCATGGGAACCTTGGGCGCATAGCCCGGTCGGGGTCTCAGGATCATGTGAGAGTATGCCGGACCAAATTCCAGGCAGGTGTTGCTGACAGAGAACACCTGCAGGACCCCAACACTCTTGATGGACTTGAGCGCAGTCAGGAGGGCAGTCTTCAATGAGAGCGCCTTTAGTTCAACTGACTCTAGGGGCTCAAATGGGGCTCTTCGCAGACCCCAGAGGACCACAGGAGGATTCAGCCTCCTAGTGCCTTTAAGGAACCTGATGATCAGATTCTGCATCCCGATGGACTTATCGTCTACAGTGCCGTGGTGTGCCGCTATAGCGGCCACATACACCTTCAAGGTGGAGGGGGACAGCTGCCCCTCCAGCCTCTCCTGCAGGAAGAAAAGCACCAACCCGACTGTGCATCTTAGGGGGTCTTCATGTTGGGAAGAACACCACTTAGCAAACCCACGCCATTCAAGGCATACTGGCACCTCGTAGAGGGAGCCCTGGCCTGAGAGATCGTGTCTACCACCGCTGGTGGTACACCACTTAGGTCTTCCACATCCCGTCCAAGGGCCAGACATGGAGATTCCAGAGGTCTGGGCGAGGGTGACAGATAGTGCCCCGTCCCTGAGAGAGGAGGTCCAGATGGAGCAGGTTACATCACGTCGAAGAGCCTCGTGTCCCAAGCTCGTGGCTACTTACCTCGCTCTGCATACCCACCTTAAGACCGTTCAGCGACAGGGGAGGAGGCAGACCATCCTCGTGTCTCATCACAAATGCCAGCTCCTTTTATACCCATTTGTCCAGGGGAGTGGCATGTAAATTCCAATTGCCAATTCCCATTGGCCTTTTCTCAAAGATCAGAGGTGTTTGGGGCTCCCAAGAGCGACACCAGGTGTCACTACATCGACACAACTTCGAGTGAGTGACAACGTTTGCCTCTTGCACACAATGCTTGCAACATAATTTGCAACTTTCATCTGACAACACCTCTCTCAGCAAGAGATGAACTAGTCTACAGAACATATTTAAGAATGTAAACACAATAAACGGTAGTTGGTGCAAACAAATCTAAATTGTAATAACCTGAGGGTAACATATGCAACTTCAGATGGAGTACATACCATAATGCATCACCTCAAGGCCACAGGGGCTTCAATATGATAGTAATATAGTCGTATAAACATACTACATGAATTGTACGGCTAGTTTTATTTTCTCTCTCTGGGTTGCTAAGTGCTTATTTAATATATTGCTTTCATAAGAGCTTGCAAGCTTTCCTTTTCAAAATATGTCTCGATCCTTTGGGCAGTGTGATTAAGAATAAAATACTGGATGCATTACTTCCAAATAAATTCAAGTAATGACATAAGCAAAAATGTTTAGCGGTTGAATTTTTTCAGTGAGTTGTGGAGCGGATTCTGACAGAAGGGATGAGCGCAGAGGCATCCATTACTAGCACACTGTACCCCTGGTACGCTAGCTAATGTATTACCTTTGTATTATTCTAATATCTGTCTGATGTATGTTTGCTAAGCAAAGCAGGAGCCCATGGGTAGGCCCTAAACAACACAGCAGCTGCAGGAAGCCTGTCTCTTGAAGGAACCTCACAACCACCATCCTCCCCCCTTCCTGTTGCTGAAGCCAGAGAAAACTAAGTGCGAGGCGGATGTATAGGGCCAGAGGCAGCGGGTCCTTTGGAGCTCCTGGGACTCACTACAGCCAGCAGGCCGAGGAGCTGATAAGTCAGTGAGCCATTCATCAGCTCAAATGAAGGCAGTAAAGTTGACTAGTGAGAATGTGGCTCAGCCTGGGGTTGGCAGACTGTTCCTCAGAGGAGAACCGCTGTGACACTAACCCTGTACAGACGCTCATAAATGTATACTGTATTTGCCCCCCTCTGACATGCGCAGACAAATATTTATTCTTCTTGATTCTTTCAAGGAGCACAAAAGAAAAATCACACCTCTCTTTTTCTCCCCAGTTCATGCCAAAATAATCAATGCTCTCCCAAGCGAGCTTGGCTGTGCTGACGCACAGGAATGCATGCATTCATTGCTGTGGATCTCCACTAAAGATAATAAGCAAGGAACGGTCCTATGTTTTACAGCTATCAGGATTCATCCTATTTGGCATGTATCATGGTGTTTATAAAGTCCCAGTAAAACCTCTAGCTATACACTTAACAGGGTGCATTGCAAAACACAAGTTATGAAGGCATTCGGTGAGAGCAAATCCAGCCGCGCTCTTATGCGTTTCCCATTTCTTATTCACAGTGCTATTCTCAGTGTTAACACCTGTCAGCTGACTGACTTCTTGTTCCCCATGGCTTATGAAAAAATCATGGCTATGGAGTTCAGAGTCAACAGACCCATCAATATAAATTCACCATGGTCTTCATGGAACATTAGGCAGAATACTGTTTGCTTACAAAGGGCCTCTGCCTCTCTGCTGCTGGTATGAATGACAAAATGTGGGGGGGGCAGAAATGGTTCCTTTGAAGAATATTTTCACTCATGTGCTCTAAATAGGTCATAAAGCATTTATTGCCTTTCACAAGCTCTGTATAATGTGTGTTACAATTTTTATGTATTTACCCGGTCATAGATCACAACATGTTTGTCACTGGACTCACTTTCCCGTGGTTTTCATTTATTTCCTTAAATTATTATTTCCATAAGAGATGATCGTTTAAGATGAGTGCAACTTAACAACACAAAAAGTTAAGATGATGGATATCATTATGGATAACATATAAAAAAACAGAGAACTTCCTCCAGCCATGTCAAGCTGGTAATCAAGTTGATAAAACAGCAGCCTGTGCCCAAGCGCGATCGTGACATGACAAAGACCTGCAGTCATGTTCCCACAGAGTCTTTCGCGAGTCGTCAAATGTACTTCACCATAGAGACGTGTTGGCATTCCTGCTCTGTTTGAGATAATTCAACAAGGCTGTCCATTCCTCTGCATGGAGAACAACCGAGGAATAAGAGGCGACATCGCTCCCATGAGTTTGATGTGTCTTACACTGCTGTTGTTAAACACACGACCCGCTAACGTTTTTGTTTTACATAAGGCCGACTGGCTGTCGGGGTTTCCACTGAAAGGAACTGAAAGTCAATTATCTACACCATTTCTCTCTGACATCATTGTGCTAATACAAGCTGCTCTTGACCTTATGCTCGCGTGTCTGGGGCTGATGAAAGTTAGGCGTCGCTTCATGATTGGATTAACTTCAGATGTGGCGAGTGTCTGAGAATATTACAGTGGAGGCTCTGTGATCTGCCCTCCTCTTCTCGTCTTCTTCTCTGTCATCTCTCTCCCCCAAACCCTTATCTCTGGCCCAGGGCACTTTAAGCCCACATTACACACACATACACTCGACCTGAGGAGAGATCTCTCTGGCACTCCCTCAGTAAGCTTCAACGCACACAGGCTTGATAATTGACTCAATTAAAAAGGTCCAATTGCCACAGCAAATTGATCCAAGTTATAACATTATCATTAGCACTTCAAGTATGGCAATTATAGGACATTCACAGGCAGAAGTAAAAATAATGGGGAAGGAAAATTAAGTGACTTTGTACAAAAGGACATCCATTTCAGATGCACTTGGTGTTGTGAATAGCCCTGGTGTCAGCAGTATATGGAGATAAAGAATGAAAGCTTCTTATCACATATGTTAGCTCCGATGAAAAGTCATCTAACAGACAAATGGGTGGGAGACTATTCTCTTTCAACAACCCGGATGTCTGTATGTGGGTAGTTGACATGAAATACTTTTGAAAAGTTGACACGTTCTGTGTTTTGACATTTTAGAATGGACCCTTTTCACATACCGTGATGACGCGTTTGCACCTTATTTAGCATCATAAATCTAGCAAAATTCTTAATATATTTTTTGGTATTATTATTTGGAGTAAATTTATAACATAATACTTTGTTTTGTATTACTCTGGAATTAGTTTGCCGTTAGAGAAAAATGGGAACACAAATATAATATTTTGCTTAGATCTCTCAATCACGATATCGATGTTAACCCTGCTATTGTTTATGTCTGCATTTCAAACCCAGGTATGTGAGAAGGGACCAATATAAACTGAAAACACTGGACCACTTAAAATTAAGTAGTTGCAAAAGGTGATAAGGAGTAAGAACCTTTAAACAAAGTGACAGAATCTTAAATATAAACTTTCCCTTTTAAATTCATATAAATTTTAACCTAAAGGTTTGATCTTGATTAAAAAAGGACTTGATAATGCATGTTTTCAGCAATATGATGTTACTTACCTACCTACGTCAAATGCCAGAGCCACATAGTCACATAGAGTGTACATTTTTAATGGATATAAATATCTGTGAGGAATCTAAATCTGAAAGACCCCATTATACACTTTTGTTCTAAACAAGTCAGTAATATTCCAAGAGAATCAACTTCCATTGCATAGTTGTTACTATCACAGCTACAATTGTTACTGCAAGCAGAAAATACATAAGAAACAACGTCCTTTTAAAAGTTACAGTCTCGGAACTGTTAAATATTAAGGTGAGAACATTTTTGTATCATTAACCATGTTTATATTACATTGTGGGGACTAAAAGTCCCCACAAGGATAGTAAAACCTAGACCCCATGAGGGGTAAGTATAAAATCCATAAAATGCATGGAAGTCTATGGAGAGCCCCCACAATAATATGAATACGGGGTGTGTGTGTGTGTGTGTGTGTGTGTGTGTGTGTGTGTGTGTGTGTGTGTGTGTGTGTGTGTGTGTGTGCGCGCTACAAATATAGCACAATAGAGGCCTGACTTGCACAGACATGGAGATGTCAGCAGTGAGTGATTTAAGACAGAGCTCCAGCAGTCTTGCACTGCCACATAGAGGAGCAGACAGGCTAGAAAGATGAGCCCTTCTCAAATGTGAAGGCTCTCTCGCTAATTGTTTCTGAAAAAATGACATAGTCTTTTTTGCCCTTTGCTTCAGGTGTCAGTGCCTTTCACATTAGAGGGCTTGCGATTGTGCGATTGCCCTGAAGCAGTTTGTTTGATGTTTTGAGGACTGTCATTGCCAAATGCAAATCCATAGAAATTGAAATCTGAATATATTTACATAAGAGGTTAATAAAAATAAAAGATGCCTAAGTGATTTGAAAGTCAAACAACTACACCTGCCACTCAAGTGTAATTTTATGCTGACCAGGTTCGGTTTGTCACAATAGGGAAGAGATACAAAAGTAGGCTTAGAATACAATAATTGTACCAGCTTATCTCTGAGATAGACAAGGCTGCATTTAGCATCCTGACACATTTCAAGTGGAATTTATTTGTTTATGCAACATTTTTTTTTTCAAGTGAAGTTTGTAAGGTAGTGATTTTATATGAACAACACTAAGATTTAAATGATAACTTTTTCTGTTGTTGTAATGTTAAATAATGTAAATAATAAAAATTATTGTTCATGCAACAGAGCTGGAATTTTTTTCTTATTCATGTTTTATTCTTTCATGTTCTCTCTGTTATTAAATCTCTGTCTCAGTAATCACTATATTACAGTGATCTTTTTACAGTGTCTATTCAAGTGGGCAATGGCAAACTGAAGTCTATATGTGTCATTATGTAGACAACACTGCCACTTGCTGTAAGATAGCAAGTACAACATTCTCAGCTTTTAAAAAGAATGCCCATGTGTATATTGCATGGATATGACTTTGGATATAATACATTATGACATTTGATATGTCAACAGTTTTATAATTAAAGATTTTCTGTATTTTCATATATATATTTATATTTCACTATTTACTGCTACAACTTTTTGTGATGCTTATCTCATGCATACTTCCTTGAAATGTGAATTTGTGACTATAGCAGCCCTAAATGCAAATAAGAAACTTTTGCAACTGCTCCTATTAGAAATATGTATTTTTTTTAAACTACAACAATTGCATTTATTAGTCATGTTTGAAGATAACAAAGGTGAAACCTCCTGAATTATTTTGTTTCATATTAACAGTTTCATGTGTATTTTCCTTTCTTGTTTTGGTAGCGGGATTTTTTTTTTTTTTTTCTTGTATTCCTCACCCGAGCCCCAGGGTTTATGAGCATATATCAAGGTGATGCTCTGACAGCCAGAGGAAGAGCAAACACAATCAGGGCTGGGATGAGGAATAGAGGCACTTTCCACAGATGGCAACACGCATCCTTTCAGTCTTTAAACAGACCTTGAAAGCAGCTAAGGGACTGGGCCTTGTCTGTACAAAGTGTTGAAGAACAGTGGGTACTTGGCAGAAGTAGCAGAAACAATTAGCGTCACATAAGCTTCCAGGAGCAATGGGTAAGAGAGGATGTAAGAACATGGTATCTTATTTTCAGCGAGCGGACTTGAAATGCACACTTTATTTACAACCATCTCTCATTGTCATTACGTGGCGCAGCATGAGCAAGATTTAAAGATGGCGATAGTCATGCCTCATATTTCACTGCTGATGACTTATGAGTGGGCAGGGAGATTTGTTTGCATCCTTGCATACCTAATTAATGAATCGACAGAGGAAATGCGCCTCCTTTGAGAGTGCCTCACCACCCTGTCTCTTGTTCTGTGAATATCATTGTGCTCTGGTTTTCTAATTGAGAAACACTCAAACACAGAGACAAACATGCCATTTGAAATGCCAGTAATGAGATGAAGTAAACAAATTTACCATATGACACACTTACACTTTATTTGAGACTGATATCCAGAACGTCCCTACTCTGTGTGGGAGGCAATGTTCATGAGCATTACTACAAAGACTGAAAATTAAAATGCATTTCATTAAGTTTGGCACGATCATGAGCATATAAATAATAAAATGAATGAGTGTCTAAACTACATAGGCTAAAACAAGGCAGAGATGTTTTGATAAACATTCTCTCATCCACTAGAGAGCAGTATAATATTACAGCTTTTCAAACTTTATGATGCCAGGGATCCCCCTGTGAGGGATGCACTTCCTAAAATATAAAGACATCTATACTGTATATTTAAACGTATAAAGACCCATTTATTATACTGTGTGAGGAAATAGTAAACCAAGTAATATGATAAAATATTTGGCTTTTTATTAGGAGAAATTAAAAAGTAAATACATTAAATTAAATAATTGGCTTGTATATTGTCATTATACTAAAGCTAAAAGAAATTATAGAAATATTGTATGGAACATATTATCTGTATGCGAACAGTGCTTTAAGAACAAGGGCTGTTAATAACAGTGTTTGGTGTAATTTGATTGCAAATTAATTTAGTTACTGTATTATAATTACGTTTAAGTATAAAATGTAGTGTAACACATTACATTTTCATTTCTTGTAATCAGATTACAGTTACTAATTTTAAAGTTAATTTTAAGTACATTATTAGGTTACACTTTACACTTTAAATAATATTATTTAAATGGAATACATTTATGGATCATATTCTTTTGTACATCTGCTTGTATTTCTGCGACAGCTGAAGGGTGTGCGACCCCTAACAAGTCACGAAAATTGTGGTGCTGACTGTATGATTTGAATGAATGTTATTTTAAATTTGTTGAGTGGAAAAACTCAAACTTTTCTGCAAAAAGTAATGCAATATATTTTTTATGAAGTAATCATTAAAGTAATCTGATTACAATATTAAAGAAGTATTTGTAGTTGATTGCTTTTTTTTACTTACCCAACCTGGCTAATAAAATACAATAATCATGATTCATTTAATGATTTCTTTAGAAAGCAGAATGAAACTAATAATATTTATGACTATTTTTTGTTTATGTTTATAGCGGGACTGCCTAGACCACCCTTACTTTAATTCACCCAAAAATAAACCTTCTCTCGTCATTTACTCACCCTCATGCCATCCCTGGTGTGTATGACTTTCTTCTGCTGTACACAAACGAATATTTTAGAAAAACATCTCAGCTCTGTACATCCATACAATGCAAGTGAATGGTGTCAAGTGATGCAGAAGCTCCAAAAAGGAGATAAAGTCACATAAAATAATCAATAAAACTCGTTATTTGGTTCAATTAATGTCTTCTGAAGTGACCCAGTTGGTTTTGGGTGAGAATATACCAAAATTGAACTCTGTTTCGACTGTACATCTTGACAGCAGTCTCCTTGGTGATCATGATTTCAAGCTCGATTACACTGCTCTGCACATGCATGAAGCTCTAGGAAGTGTAATCGATCTTGAAATCATGATCATGACTAGGGACTGCAATTGATGGCTTCAGAAGACATGGATTAAACCACTGGGGTCGGATTCACAAAAATGTTCTTTAGAAAAAATTAAGAAAGTTCTTAGGATAAATTATAAGATGTTCATAAGAATGTTCCTAAGTGCAATTCTTGAAAAATTCTTAAGAAGTTCTCAATATTTTCTTAAGAATAAAAAGACAGGCTTTGACATTGTCTGATCAGCTTGCTAATGGAGTAATCTCGTCCAATAGCCTACAACACATTCAATACTTCAACACTGATAAATTGTAACGGTAACTTTATCTATGAACCTTTAGTAGCAAGCACCTTGTGATCATTTTGTTTGAATGTAAAGTGCGTGAGATGTGTTTTATGACATTAACCATCAGAGGAGAATTTACTTGCTGCTAACATTTGATAATTTTTCATTTGACATGAAAGAAAAGAAAAGAAACAAACTTCAGTAGACAAGAGCAGGATGTTCTTGTTGAGGAAATTACTGCAAGGAAAAAGTTCTCCAAAGGAAGCTTGATAATAATATCACATCGGAAAGTACAAGGTGGGTAAATGGGAAAAGGTGTTGGTGGTCTCTGCTGTGCACAGCTCTGATATGGATGTGGATGGGGGGTGAAAAGAAAGTCTCAGCTTTCAAATGTTATAATTATTATGTTTCTATGACCTCTAAAGATCACGTAGAGAGACCACTTTGAATTAGCCTGATGGATCACCAAATTAAGAAGCTTCAAAACAAGATTTATTGTTTGAATTTGGTGATAACATTTATATGGTTTATAAGATGAAAATAAAAATATAATTAAACACTAAAGAGTCAAAAACGTTTTTTGGTCTAAAATAACATTTCTACATCAACAGCCCACTGCGACTTAAGACTCGACATAAAAAACCCAGTAATTCATTAAACATCTTACCTTTTTGAATTTAAGACAACTGTGAGGTTAATCCTAAATTTAAGATGTTATTTACGACAATATTTAAAACTTTCTTAAGAAGATTATTTGGGAATACAAAATATTCTTAACTTTAAGTTAGAAATTAAGAAGAAAATAGTAGTTAAGAAGAAATTTCTTCATAAGAACGTTTCGTGAATCTGGCCGCTGGAGATTTATGGATTACCTTTATGCTGACTTTGTCTCCTTTTGGGGGGTTTTGGAGTTCAGGTCAGGTCACCACTACATACAGAGCTGAGAAATTCTTCTAAAAATCTTTGTTTGTGTTCAGCAGAAGAAAGATAGTCGTGTACATCTGAGATGGAATGAGGGTGAGTAAATGATGAAAGAATTTTCATTTTTGGGTGAACTATCCCTATAAGAAACACTTCCGGGACCAGCCTACACTATTCACTTTTTATCACATTGTTCATTCATTTTGGGTCTTTAAACAGATTTTTTTAATCCCAATACAACGTAACAAATGTAGTGTTTACTTCACCCAATAACTATAAGCAATTAAGCAATATGTCACTGGATGCCTACGCTGACACAGTATAGTCCACATAAGCTATTACACCGTTGTATATCGATTGCGTATCATAGGTTGTGTGGTTAATTCATAATTATTAGGGGATTTTATTTACTTTTTATAAAATGATATTGATGGGGAAAAAATAAATATCTGTGGCAGTAAATGGAATATAAAAATAGATGGGATGAGCACTTTGTAAGCCAGCCATGCATTCTGCAATTGGAAATCTGTAATGGAAATGTATTTAAACAGCCTGGAAGCATCTTGAAATGTCTTAAAATCACAGCGCTTGCAAATTACATGTAATTCTCTGCTCTCCCCTGAAAACATTTGTCACAATTCTTTATATAGCAGGTTTTTTATTTAGTGTATTGAATAAAAAATACTTTAAAAGCATTGCTAAAATCAATACCTTGCAAACAGCAGGTCCTTTGTTATATTAGGAAGCCAGACAAACAAACTATGGACTTTCCCCTCTCAACTTAGAAATAAAACCTCACTTGCACATATCACAATTTCATTTGTTTCTGTTGAATCTGTTTATTAAGTCTGGCTCCTGAGATTAAGATGTTTTGTACTATTGTTACCTTCTTAGCATTAACAGGTAGGATAATAATCTGTTTGCATTACAAGTTTTCTTTTCATTTTTGGCCTGATGGTAACCCTGCTTCTTATCGATTTAAGTTTTTAGAAGTTTTAAGGACACCTTTTTATAGTTTTTATTGTTTAATATTTATTTATTGTTTAATAAAAATTTAGTAGCAGGTAAACGCCATCCTTCCAAAATATTGAATTATACATCAAAATATTGAATTATACATCAAATACAATGTTTGCCATGCAAAATGTCATGTGACTAATTTACTTTATGTGTAGGCAGGGCCGGCCCGTCCTACAGGCAATACAGGCGACCGCCTGGGCCCCGACATGTCTCACATATAAATCACAATGATGGTTACAAATAAAAAAATCATATTACTTATAAAATGAGCTCTGAATAATCACAAAAAGACAAAGAACTGAAAGTGACAACAAATAAAATAACAGCAATGTATCTAAAATCGGCAAGATGTAAAAAAGAAGCCTTTATTTCACACATTATACATTTTGCCCATATACATACACAGTGAAATTCTTTCTTTAGCATATCCCAGCTAAACTGGGGTCAGAGCACAGGATCAGCCATGATATGGCACCCCTGGAGCAGATAAGGTCAAGGGCCTTGCTTAAAGGCCCAACAGTGGCATCTTGGTGTTGCTGGGGTTTGAAACCCAACCTTCTGGTTAGTAAACCAGTGCCTTAATCACTGAGCCACCTCTAGTGCAATCACTGCTAGGAACTAGAGTGTGGCTTCTTTTCACAGTATTTTTAGACATGAAGGAATTCAGAAACTGCTGATATAGACACAAAAAAACTCAATAAAAAAACCCAATTAATCTGGAAAATAACCAAACCATCCTATCTGAGATCTCTGCTCTCTAAGAGAAATGTGCTTTTTCTTTACATTTGTTTACAAATAAATATTTCGAGGTGTTGTGTTAATAGGCCCTATTTAAAATATGTAATTTTATTTATAAATAATTCTGCATTATACGTTGCTGTAGTTACCTTATTTTCCCTGATGTTTTAGCTTTTATTATCTTTGCACACATTCTGGCCAATTGTTTGTTTTCATTGATTTTGTTGCTCTAAATAAACATTTCAAGCTTTTTCAGTAGTGTCCAAACAATTAAACAATCTAAAACTATTTTAAACAGCATTTTCTTATTTAGTGTAACTTTAATGGGTAACACTTATGGCTGTATTTGTTAACATTATATTAGTTAACATGAACTATCAATGAACATTACTAAATAAACGTATTTAATGTTCATTTCTACATATACTAGTCCATTATCAACATTAGTTAATAAAACATGAGCTAACAAGAACAAACAATATACAATTGTATTTTTACAAGCTGACATTAGCCAAAATTAATAAATGCAGGGAAATTGTATTATACATTGTTAATGATACCTACTGCAAATCTTATTGTAAAATGTTACCCAGTAATTGTAATACTTTTAATACTAAAGATTGTTTTCATGACCTCATTTTAATTGAGACCCTATAGCTTATTTGTACTTCTAGAAAAAAATTTGAAAGGTGATCAAAATAATATGATAAAATGGACCAAAAATACACATATTCCTTTATGCATGCATGTACATATTAACCTTGGGAAAAAAGCTATTGCAACATGTTATTTGTCATCTAACGAGCTATACAGTATAGTGCTTCATTTTTTTGTGTGCTCATCACGTTTGCAGTGGATCTATGGATATTATGACAGTTTAACTTTAACTGGGGGGGGGGGGGGGGGGGGGGGTATATGGGTCTGCCCTTATTAGCAAGAGTCATAAAGGAGGGGGGCCTGGGTATCTCAGCATGTTAAGACGCAGACTACCACACCTGGAGTTGCAAGTGCAATTCCAGGGCATGCTGAGTGGCTCCAGTCAGGTTTCCTAAGCAACCAATTGGCCTGGTTGCTGGGGAGGGTAGAGTCACATGGGGTAACCTCCTCGTGGTCGCTATAATGTGATTCTCGCTCTCTTTGGAGCACGTGGTGAGTTATAAATAGTGAGAAAATAGTGTGAAGCCTCCACACGCTCTAGGTCTCCGTGGTAATGCGCTCAACAAGCCACGTGATAAGATGCACGGTTTGATGTCTCAGACGCGGAGGCATCTGAGATTTGTCCTCCACCACCCCAACTGAGGCGAGTCACTATGCCACGAGGACTTACAGTGAATTGGGATTTGGGCATTCCAAATTGGATAGAAAATTGGAGAAAATCCAAAAAAAAAAATGTCACAAAGGAGATGATCCTCTGTTACAGTATATAGTGAATAACTGTGAGGGAGCACCCAGTGCTAACCAAACTATGACTGGTATGTTTAAACACCAGGCATGTGACACCCCACCAAATACAATATGCAAATCATAATGTAAAATGAAGTTAATAACAGTTGGTCTAAGAGTCTGAAACCACAAGTGAAAACGCTTCTATTTAGAACTTTTTTCTTAAAAATTATATTATCTGCATACAAATGTTAGTTATTAAAATTTCTGAATTCCGTAGTATTCGGAATGTCCCTCTTTCATGGCATCATGAGCTCAAGCATACAAGAATTCAAAAACATAACATGTCTGATCCATGTTATGCCATTTTAAAATGTTTCAAAGAGCATAATAGAGTAAAATATTATATTTAAAAAAAAATCTATGATTTTCAATGTGGTATCAAGTTCTTTGATGGTCTTGAATGACTTGTAGTTCCATGTTCAGACACTAGAGATCAGCATATTCATAAGTCTAATATTTAAACAGATGGGGAAATACTAAAAAGTTTTGCTTTGCCTTTGCTTTTCTCACCTGTTTATTTCTGAGAAAGCTATGGAGGATTCCAAGAACTTAATGATGGTGGCATTTGCGCAAGCTCAGTTTATGGCTAATCTAATTAAACTGATCCAAGCCAATAAAACTTTTGAAATTGGTGAGTGGAAGGAATTCCATACATGGAAATTATGTTTCACTGCTTTCTTATTAAATATACATTTAGCTTGGGATTGTCTGTTTTAGGTATCTACACAGGATACAAGACCTTAAATGTGGCTCTGGTAATACCTGAGTATGTGTGGTGGCCTGTGAAATGAATGAGGAATATGTGAAAATTATTTTTACCGAGGTGTGTCAAAATAAAACATAATGCCACATATTTGTAACATTATTTTATAAATTTTAACTAAGCTTAGTTGCTGCTGGGTTTTAATTCAAAACTGAAAGCTGTTGGATTTATTAGGACATGTCACCACCTCTCCACATATACACCTACACATGCCACATTTTCAATATTGATTACTGCCTGCCACTGCGAGAACATCAGTCATCAGTATAAAGCCCAATTGCCCAGTAGTGAGGGAATAGAGACTTGCAGAAATGTCCATCAGACTCTGCAATGTGCTGATAGAGACAGATGTGGATTTCCATTTGGGTGCTGATATCTGCACAATTAGCCTTGTAAATCCAAAGAGCACAGTACTTTGTCATCAGTTTTCTTTTCTTTTCTTTTTTTGAGTTTGTAATAGCTATAGCACAGAAATAGCACCATATCAAAATGCAGACTTCACATGTCTGAGAAATGCACAGTAACCACAGGGAAGTTTTGTTGTACAAGAAGAATTTACTAGGCAAAGTCTTTTTATTTTAGGCTGGAGTGGACAATAAAATTGTTATCTGCGTTAAACCTTGGTTAAAGATGAATTTCTATTGTAATCCATTACTTGTGAGTCTTCACAGACAAACTCTTAATCGTTGGTGAGGTTGAAACCAATGACTTGGTGTTCATTGACACTGACAAAAATAATTATGATTCATACTTTGAAAAGTCTCTTCAGCATGCTCGAAAAGGTGGCATAGTAGCTATTGATAATGGAAGTATGATATACACACTATTTAGTTTGCTTTGAAAGCCTGCTTGTAAATACATACTCAATGGATATTCAATAAATTATTAGTAGACCTACATTAGGCTACTATTGTGCTGAAGGTTATCTGATAAATTTGAAATTGTCACAACCCAGTACATGCAACTATTTAGAGGAATAATCTTCAATACAAGTTAAGCTCAATTAACCACACAAATGTATTTTGACTTGCCACATGCTATCGATAGAGCTTAACTTGTATTGAACCCGGAATATTCCTTTAATATTGGGATGCATAAGGCAAAAATATACATATGCTTACCTTTATCCTCATTTTCCGTCAGTAAGCTGGTTTCTCTCTTCTTTAGGTCTTCTGGGGTGGACGGGACATCAACCCGGCAGAGGATGACCTCTCCTCACAGACAAACTGAACAAGAACATCAAGATGACCGAATTGATCTCAGTATGCTCACTGTTGGAGATGTCCTAACCCTATCTATCAAAATATCATCTATATTATACAGTAATAACTGATTTTACGTACTAAAAACTGACGTTTATCTCCTTTTTGCGTTGAATAAAAAATTGCCTGAGCCTACAACTGAATTTTCTGGTGTTCATGAAAACCTGAAATATGAAATATGGCTTATGTAACCAAACATCTATAATTTAATCCATCTCAATTACAGCATAAGTGTAAACGTTGGCTGTTAATACCTATTTCTTTCATAAAACTGAAACAAATATTCAGTGTATCATATACCGGATCCTTTGAGTCTCCATATTTTGGCGCCGTAATTCACTGTTTTGCGGAAGATGGCGACAGTACTCCTATGTCGTTTTTCTAGTCAGAACATTTACTTCTTTAGATGTTATTGAGCATGTATTTACTTGTCGAGTGTCGACAAATGTTTTGTTTCTCTTCTCTCTTTACTCACTTTTATTGATATTAAAAGTCCAATTACTACTTAATTTTGTAATTCACACATTGTATCTGAGGCTTTAAGGAGCCTGTTGTTTAGTGTATAAATGTTCTGTGGCAGATTATTAATGTTACATGGCCTTTTACACCTTAATATGGCTGTTTTTGTGTTGCCATACATAAAGTGAAGCAGTACTGCTTTACAGTATTGTGTTGTTGAATGACGTTTTATTCTTAAAGTTTCGTTTGCCTTTACGTAAAACAAGTGGAAAGTGAAACTTAAACCAAAAAGGAGGGGGGGTTGCTCGTCTATAAAATCCTGTCCTGATCATGTCAAGCCAGACAACATTTCGATTTACACCAAAAGTGCTTGTGGTTAATAGAAGGTAAGGCTTTTTACTGGTTTTCATAATTATCAAAATAATATCAAGATGAAATATGCTGAAGCAATAATAATACAAGCCATTTAAAAAAAAAAATAATGAAATATGAACGAATACCTTTAATTAAGAGGTCTTTTCAAGATTAAATATATATATAATATGTCTATACTTTATGGAAATTATATTTCACTAAACATTTTATGTTTGTTTATTCATATTATTCCTTTATATCCTACCAAAAAAAACAAAATTCAATAAAAATGAGAAAGCATTGGCTGGAGTGAGCAAATATTTTTTTTCAAAAACTGAAATACTTCTCTCTGTTTAGTGTCTTAAACATTAAGTAAATGTCTGAAGAGGATCTTAAAAAATTGCCCTGCCACTTTACGTGGGGCCTGCAAAAGGAGGACGCTGATCTTAATTTCCTTGAAGTGAAATTCTGTGAAAAGCTGAAAATGAAATGCGATGATGTTGAAAATGTGAAACATAGAGACTTCAATTTTTTGGCCTTTATCAAACATTTACAAGGGTTTAATGCTGAGGCAATTAAGAATCTGGAACAAGCAAAGAAGGAACATCCAGTAAATGAAAAGTTCTTAGTTGTGACGTATGGAAACTTGGCTTGGGTGCACAGTATTATGGGCAATGTGCAAGAAGCCATAACCTGCATGGAGAAGGTTAATGAAATCCTTAAAGCAGCCCTATGTCCAACAGATCCTCACAGAGAAGTTCAGAGCGAGAAAGCCTGGACACTTCTTAAGTTTTCTAAAAAAACATACATCAGGGCAAAGGAGAGTTTCCTTGAAGCATTGCAGCAAAAACCAGATGACAAGGAATGGAGCACAGGCTATGCCTTTTCTCTGTTCCGTTTGGAGGGACTGGAGATTGGCGAGTACAAGCGTCTATGTTTTGAAGAGTCTCCAGCTGTGGTCCAGTTGAAGGAAGCTCTGAAACTGGACCCGGACAATGCAATGATCCATGTATATCTGGGGCTCAAGTGCAACAAGAACCAAAGGAACACTGAGGCATGGGAGTACATGACGAAAGCGCTTACAATTACTCCAGATAACCTCAGTGTTGTTTTGCGTGTTGCAAAGTTCATGAAGAAAGAGCAGTGCTATGACAGGGCCTTGGAAGTGCTGCTGAGAATGCTAGAAAAAGCACCAGAGTCGTCACGTTTACATCATGAGATTTCCAACAATTACCGTTGGAAAGCCATGCAGTTGAAAGACATACACAATCCAGTGTTGCTGAGCCTTTGCATTCAGCATTTAGAGAAGGGTGCTAGTTTAAATCCAGGGTTCATTTACCCACAGTTGGAGCTAGCTCTGAGGTATGCAGACATCAAACAATCGGCTAAAGCAGAGCAGAAGTTCCGTGAGCTGTTTGCTCTTGACCTGAAACCAGCTGATCTTCAAGCCTGGCATCGCAAGTATGGAGATTTCCAACTCTACAAGTTGGGCTCAGAGGCATCTGCAGTTGAGCATTACAAACAAGGCATGATGTTGGGACAAGTGTCCACTGAATGGATCAACTGCAGAAACAGACTGAAAAAAGTCCTACAGCATGACAGAAGGGACGTATACCAGATCAGGATGTTCTTTTGTTCCTTTTAGCACAGAGAACAATGATTATAGACACTCATTAAAAGACAATATTTCCATCTCTATGCCTTGCTATGGTGTGGTTTACTTTGTAATCTGAAGTTTCACTAATTATAATATTCATCTTCTCATGTAACCAAAATGTAACAATAATTGCAATAAAAGCTTTCAAAGTTAAAGTAGTTCACTGAAAAATAAAAATGATTCATTAACCTCTATCCAACCCTGTAGGGCCTTTTTTCTCTTGTGGAAAACAAAAAGGAGATGTTAGGCAGAATTTTAACTTCAGTCACCATTCACTTTCAAAGTATCCTTTTTTTTCTTTTTTTCATGCAATGAAAGTAAACGGTGATTTAGGGCAAGGGTTCTCAAACATTTTGGGGCCAGGGACCTCTTACAGGGGAGAATATTTTCCAAGGACCCCCCTCATAATTGTAACACCGATTAAGCATATGCTTACTACCATTTGTACTCTTAGATACCATTGGAACTATTTGTATCCTAAAACTTTTCATCCTAAATAATTCAGACCTGTTTCATAGTGAAAAACAGAAACACATGATTTCAGTTTGAATCGTGTTATAAACGTATAAACTTTCAAACAGAGGGTCATTTTATTCAAATTGCATTTGGACTCAACAGCATTTATACTTTTCAAGAAATTAAAGCTTTTATAAAATCAACAGTAGCAAGTCCTAATTAAACCCAAACATTTTAACATTAAAGTTACATTCAGTAAGTGCTTCAACTTTAAAATTATGAACGTATTGCTCCTTATTCAAATAATTTGCAGAACAAACAAATCATGAACAAATCATAACAGAACAGAAGTTATCATAACACTGTTGCAGAACACATCATAGTAATCAAGCCTAGAGAGGTAATGGAAGGAAAGGGGAGCAATATTCTCATGGCCTTGGCAGTGAGATCAGGATACTCATGTGAGGGGAGGGTCAAAAGTCTGCATGAAGCACCTGCTGGAATCTGGCCTTCAATGTCCTTTCGTGGTATAAATCCAACAGCTCCTCTTCTGCCTTACCATTAAGGCCACTTTTGCAGCTGGGGCAAAGGGATCCCAAACCCAGTCCCAGGCATCTGTGTTCATATCTGAGAAGTATGAGCTGAAGTGCTTGTTCAGTGCAGAGAGGTGGTTACCTCTCTCACTATAGCCACAGACAAGTTGTTTGTGTGGAGAAACTCAGTCAGTTGGGGGAACATGTCTGTTACTCAGCATCCTTTGACAAAGATGTTTAGGCTGTTGAACAAGTTAAATACACACCATGTGTGGTTTCTTGCTTTTAGCAATCTGTTGTGCTACCAAATAAGAAGCCTTCTGTGCATTCTCTGAAGTTGTGGCCAGGTTCACCATCCACTTTGTATTGTATTGGATGTATTCCTCGCTCTTTCGAAGGAAAAATTATTTGGTTTTGCCCTTATATTCTGGGTGCTTTGCAATCAGATGCCGCTTTAGCTTGGCGGGCTTCACGGCTTTGTATTTTCTCAATTTCGCTAGCTTGGACTTAGCGTCACTTGATGATGTGGACTTACTCAAATATTTGTCCATGCTTGCCTGTTAGCTAATAAGCAAAGGTAAGCAGCAGCAGGAACGGTTTGTTTTGCCCTGAGTGAAGTCATTTTTTTAAATGTATTTATTTTTCTGAGAGAAGTGAGTGATTCATGACACAGATTGACTTGACATGTCAATAATTTCAGAATTTCTATAGGCCCAAAGCTAACGTGGGTGGGAGTAATGGACACAATATGCTTGTTTTATTGGCACAAATGGTCCCCAACTGTAAATATGCACTTTTTAATAATACAGCATAATTGTATAATTTATCGAAAATTATTTCACAGACCCCCTGGCTATGGGTCACGGGGACCACAATTTGAACACCACTGATTTATGCTATAACATTCTGCCTAAAATTGCACTTTTTGTTCCAGTGGCAAAAGAAAGTGATATGGTTTGAAATATTAAAAGGGTGAGTAAATGATGACAGAAGTTGGCTTTTTGGGTGACCTACACCTTGCCTATATGGATGTATAAAGGTGTTTGTATCTGATTTGTTTAAAACTAAGTAACAAAAAATTTAAAAGGTTTGTTATTAAATCTGTTTCAATATACATTAAATGACAAGTGGAGAGGTAGTTTGAATATGTACATTGTCAAATTAATATAAATCCAGCACCTCTCATTAGATTGACTGAAAGATAAAGCTAACTTCTGTCAACGTTTCTGCAGCACAAACGTGTACATAATAGCATTAAGCATATTGTTCCGTCAGTAAAATATCTGCAAATCTGACAAGAATGAAACCATAATTCTGTAGAATCAATAACACCAACATAAAAAATGATTAGGTTAGACATCATAACATATGAGCTAAAGAAAACATTACATTTTAATTTAAGCAGACATCTCACAAAGCCCTGATATAACATTTTGTTGAGGGTGCAGGAAAAGGAGTCAAATTAGTTGGTAATATTTTTTTAATTGCACATTACACAGTCAAAGAACAGTGAGCATTGCATTAAAGAAATACAGAAAAAGAGAAAAAATGCATAAGTATATATATAGATACTTTACTTCCCTTTTCCTCTATTTACAGTGCATTAATAAAGTATTCAGGCCCCTTCACATTTCATGTTGCAGCCTTATGCTAAAGTGCTTTAAAAAAAAAAAAAAATACACATCATTCGACACTTCATACCCTATATTGACAAAGTAAAAAAAAAAATTTGATAACTTTGCAAATTTATTAAAAAGAAAAAAATTTCATATCACATTGACATAAGTATTCAGACCCTTTGCTATGACACTTTTAGCTCAGGTGCATCCCATTTCTCTGGATCATCTTTGAGATGTTTCTACAGTTTGATTGGAGTTCACCTGTGCCAAATTCAATTGATTGGACATGATTTGGAAAGGCACACACCTGTCTATATAAGGTATTACAGCTGTAAATGCATATCAGACCAAAAACCAAACCATGAGGTCAAAGGATCTGCCAGCAGAGCTCAGAGACAGATCTGTGTCAAGGCACAGATCTGGGGAAAGCAACCAAAAATATTTGGCTGCATTGAAGGTTCACAAGAGCACATTGGCCTCCACAATTCTTAAATGGAAGAAGTTTGGAACTACCAGGACTTTTCCTAGAGCTGTCTGCCCAACCACTGAGTATTCAGAGGAGAAGGGCCTTAGTAAGAGAGGTGACCAAGAACCCAATGGTCACTCTGTTTGCGATCCAGAGATCATGTGTGGAGATGGGAGAAACTTGCAGAAGGACAACCATCACTGCAATACTCCACTGATCTGGCCAGATGGAAGCCTCTCCTCAGTGCAAGACACATAAAAAAGCACTTAAAGGACTCTCAGACTGTAAGAAACAAGATTCTCTGGTCTGATGAAAAACTGTCTGGCCTCAATTCCAAGAGTCATGTCTGGAGGAAACCAGGTACCTCTCATAACTTGCACAATACCATACCAACGGTGAAGCATGGTGGTGGTAGCATCATGCTGTGGGGGTGTTTTTCAGCGGCAGGGACTGGGGGACCGGTCAGGGTTGAAGGAAAGCTGAATGCAGCAAGATACAGAGATATCCTTGAAAACCTGGTCAGCCACAACATTAAAACCACCTGCCTAATGTTGTGTAGGTTGCCCATATGCTGAGAACCTGTACAAATGTGGTGAGAAGAATATAATCTCAGAATGCTATTCTGATATGCGGGTTGGCGCTGTTTTGGTGGCATGAGCAGTGGCGGAGAATTTGTGCCTGAAAATTTCTGTGCCACCACAGACTGATCACTGGCCCCTGCCCATCCACTCCTGTAAAAAATTCCAGGCTCTGATTCTGAGCATGAGGGGGGCTACACAATATTAGGCAGGTGGTTTGAATGTTGTGACTGATAGGTTTAAATATATATATATATATATATATATATATATATATATATATATATATATATATATATATATATATAAGATACAAATAAAATAAAAATAAGTAACAGGTATTCTCAATCAAAAAGAAAAACAATGTCATAATACCTTAGAAATATATTATAAACTCATTCTTGCCCTTGTTTATGAGATTATGATGTATAGTATTTCAGCTAAAAACACTTAGAATCTGGGTTAGAAATCAAGTAAAAATATTTTTTTTTCTTATGAATGAAGTAGCATGCTTTGGCATTGCAAAATAAGCAAAACTATCTGGAAAATGTTAAACGGCATGGTTATTAATTGAAAAATAGAAAAATAAATCTTCATAGGCAATAATAATAACTCACAGGCTACTAAATTTGGGTTGGGTATCTTAATTATTATTAGCCTATCATTATTATTTGCACATTACATAAACAAAAAACAGTTAGCACAGCATTGGAGAAATAAAGGAAAATGAAATAATAAAAAAATAAAAAAAATAAAAATTATACTCCATTAAAAATAAATAAGTTGTATAAAATAATCAAAATAAACAACAATCAGAAGGAAAAACATAATACTTGGAAATGTTTTATTCTTGTCATTATTTATTAAATAATTTAGATATTTCAACTAGAAAAGTTGGGTAAAGAATCAAGAAATGTATTCTTATTAATAAATTAGCCAAGTTACATTGCAAAACAAACAAAACAAATATATCATGTTCAATAGCATGGTGATTACTTGGGGAAAAAAGTATATATATATCAGTGATAGTATTAACTCACAGTTTATAATAGGAGACAAATAAGAGTTCACTCACATTCTCCAAAGGTGTGTGAGTCAGGAATCTGCGGATAAAGTGCAGTTAAGGTGACGTCACAACGGTTCCCTGGAGGTCAGCAAAGAGTGAGTGTGCATGATGTTGAGCTGAACAGCTGATTCTGTGAATTTAAACAGCATGGACAGCTCCATTCCGCAAACCTAGCATCTAGTGCAGCATATAAATAAAGGTCACAAGTCCCTCACTAAACGCTGCACATGAAAGCGCACCAGCCTCGTGATGGAGCGGCTTCTTCATTCACCTGCCAGGGCTCGTGAGGAGTACCGGTATCAAATGGCACATCCTTCATCAAAACTGACCTCAAGGACTGCCTTTAGCTTGGGGTCCACAACCCAACAGAGAGGCAATGAAACCGGGGCCAAACCAGTCGATAGTTTTGATTTTTTGCAGAAATTTGCAGGTGAAATGCCTCTAAGGAAAATTAGTGAGAAAGAATTACTGCAGGGACTCAATGACCGCTTTGCGGGATTCATCGAGAAGGTTCATCACCTGGAAAACCAAAACAGAGCGCTTGAGAGAGAAATTGAGGCCTTTAAACAAAGAGGGATATCCTCAGGCTCTCTCTCTAAAGAATATGAATTGGAACTCAACGACCTGAGGAAGCAAGTTCACGAGATTTCCCTTCAAAAGCATCAGATTGAGATAAATCGCCAGACTCTGGAGGACGAGTTCAAAACTTTGAGAGACAAGTACGAGAGAGAAGCGTGTAGTCGAGTTGATACTGAGGACAATATTTCAGTGCTGAAGAAATGCGTCAATGACGCATACTTAGCCAAACAAGAGATGGATAGAAAAGCAAAAGCTCTTGAAGATGAAATCAGCTTTCTGAAGAAAAATCACGAGAGTGAGGTAGACGAAATGATTTCCCAAATCCAGGAAAGTCATGTGGCTGCAGAAACGAGTGATTTTAGTAGAAGTGATATTACTGCAGCTCTGAGAGACATCAGGATGCAACTTGAAGGTCACACCAACTCTGACATCCGATACGCTGAGGAGCGCTGTTGCACACAGCTCGCCAAACTAACCAAAGCAGCTGAGGTCAACAGAGAGGCCCTCATGGCTACTAAAGCAGAGATTAATGAACACAGAAGACAGCTTCAGTCCAAGAACACTGAGCTGGACTCTGTGAAAGGTGTGAGAGAGGCAATGGAAAGGCAGCTGTATGACCTCGAGCAACGGCACAATGCTGAAATCCATCATTACCAGGTAAGCAACCATCCACCTTCAAACAATATTATATCAGCAAAACAACTTTGATCATTCATGGTGTACATTGATATAAGAGAAAGGAATGATTCACCATTTTTGAGAACTGTTTTGTTCAATCTTTACACATTATTAATTCAAGATATGTGGTATGTGTTTCTTTTCTAATGGAATTCCATGCTTAAATGCAGTATTTTTATCTTTGGTGCAGGACACAATCAGAGAGCTGGAATTCGAGCTGAAAAATGCTAAATATGACATGAGCAGCCACATCATGGAGTACCAGGATCTTCTCAATGTAAAAATGGCCCTGGATGCTGAAATCTATTCTTACAGGTACTTCTTTGATTGATTATACAATAGTAATAGAGAGATAAATTTGACAATTTTGAAATTAACTTCATTGGCTGGGAATTGTGGACAACCGGACAATTAACAGACATGTTGTTCACTTTTTTTCTTGAGATCAGTTCCAAAATTTATGCAAATCAAATACATTATGCATATTTTATGTTTTCCGATATTTTAGTGATTTTGGAATATTGTGTAAAATAATTTCATTTCATTATTGCTCCTTTAAATTCAGCTCTTTTGTCTTAAATGGTATTTGTTATCAGACACACACACACGTCACAACATTCAAACCACCAAGCTAATAATGTGTCCCTCGTGCCGCCAAAACAGCGCCAACCTGCATCTCAGAATAGCATTCCGAGATTATATTCTTCTCACCACATTAGTACAGAGCGGTTATCTGAGTTACCATAGACTCTGTGTGTGCAAACCAATCTTGCAGGGACTAAAATTATTTTTTGTTTTTCATTCCAGTTTGTTCTGAGCAAAAATGTTATTTTTTCATTCAGGTTCAGAAGTTTCACAGCATCCTTTCCAAATGGTTACTGGTTAGAACAAAATAAAAGAAGGGTTAAAAACGTGATTTTTTTTAAAAGAACAGTAGAAAACTGGTCTGGAAAAACAAGCTCAAATTAAGCCACTTGCCTCACAAAATAAGCCAAAATATATATATTTTTTTCTGTGTGGTGGATTTAACAGCATAGAAATATGTGTACAGTATGTAATGAAGTGTACAGTTAATTAACAGTTAAGTATAATTTTAATTACAGATCTGCTTCTCAATAAAAACCCGGCTTTATCAAATCTGTATTAAGTGGTTACCAGCATTTCAAAATAATGTTTTCTCTCTGGAACAATTGAAAATCCCATTGTTCCTGTTTTCAGTTATGTTCTAAAAACATTTTTATGTTTTCGATTTTGATTCTTGAACCATTTCTTGTCACTGATCACTCTAACATTATTGGTGGACTGCATGTCTGGCCATATCTCTTGAAAAGATCACGGATATCTTGAACTAATCACAGATGGCATTTTGCTAGTAAAACTAAGATATCAATTGACAAGGAATTCATTTTCTTGCTCCTCATTTGCATAAAGTTTCACTTTTGTTAAGTCGCTGGACACGCCCACATCTAGTTGTCATAGGTCACGGTTGCTCGTGCCGCTGGAAGTCGCCTACTCACATTGAAAATGAATGGGATCTAGTAATTTTGTTGCTGGAAGTGTGCGTAATGGACTTAACACATTGCATTTAAAATTCTGTAATCAGAGTACAGTTACGAAAATACAGTACAGAGTACAAAAATATAATTTATGTAAAATACATTTAAAACGTACCGGTTTAAAATGATCAAACATACAGTATGTATCACGACAGCTGAAAGGCGTGTGACTCCTGATGAGTCATTGTGGGTTAGAAACACACAGTGCTGAGTGTATGACTTACGTGTGATTATGAACAAGGAAAAAATATACAGAATTGTATTTTAAGTTTGTTGAGTGGAAAAACTGTTCTAAAAAAGTGTTTAAGGATGTAACTTAAATGTAACATCATTAGTGTGATTACTTTTCAATGAAGTGATCAGTAATCTTATTACAATTTAGAGAAGTAATTAGCAATTTGTAGTGGATTACTTTGAGTAATTTATCCAACACGGTTTACCGCTATTATACGGTATTTTATGTTATCATTGTTTATATCTGAATGTCTTTTTTGAATTATGAAATGAACTATTTTGTTCTTGTTCCATTTTCTTTTCTACAGAAAACTTTTGGAGGGCGAAGAGTCAAGGTACTCTACAATCTCAGATGCACATATTCCAGTACCATTCATTTACAGACAGTCACCTACCTATACTCTCCCTTGTGTGAAAAGACAGGGGGTAGCAACTCAAAAAGCAGAGCCTCAGTACAAATTTGTTGAAGAGATCATTACAGACACAAACAGAGAAGATGTGGAGATATCAGACCCTGGGGCTGACAAGAGTGAGGAGGGGAGAGAAGATGACAAACCAGACGAGGAGAGCAGTGAGCAAGATACACAAGGTGACATTTCACAGGAGGCTGAAGATACTGAAGAACCAGCCATGGAGAACAGCAATAGAGGTAGCCCTGAAATAAAGGCAGAAGAAAATGAAGAAAACCTGACTGCAGAGATTGTTGAAAGAGAGGAAGAGACAGCTATAAACAATAAGGTACACAAAGACAAGGACACTGACTCTGAACCAACTCAAGACAAAATTTTAGCAAAAACACTTGATGAAAAAGATAAAGATGAGCAAACAGACACAAAAAGCATAGAGCACAAAGACCTGCTGGATGATTTGAAAGGAAAAGTAGAAGTACTAACAGATGCACCTGAAGACGAAAATGTGAAGACAGATAAACCAGCTAAAGAGGTAGAGAAAGATGTCTCAAAATCAGAGCTGTTAGCAAAGCAAGTACTGCCAGAGAAGTCAGCTGAAACTGGTCCAAAAGACAAACCATCTCAGAAGCCACAAGAAGGTCCTGAAACAACAACTCAAGAAAAGACCAAACCTAGTGAACAGGCAGTTGAGGTAACTTCTCAAAAAACTGAGGAAGTTGAACATAAAGATGCTGAAATTACATCTCAAGAATCTAAGACTGCAAAAACAGCAGAGAAAGAGAAAGAAACCGCGCCAGTGAAATCTGTAGAGGAGGATACTCCAACACCAAAACCACAACCCGCATCTGACAATGCTGAGAGTGGAAAAAAGATTCATTTGGGAGAGGATACAATGGAGGAGTCAAAGAAGAGTGGAGATGCAAGTTCCCCTAAAAAGGATGTTTCAGAAAATGTGAAGACAGATAAACCAGCTAAAGAGGTAGAGAAAGATGTCTCAAAATCAGAGCTGTTGGCAAAGCAAGTACTGCCAGAGAAGTCAGCTGAAACTGGTCCAAAAGACAAACCATCTCAGAAGCCACAAGAAGGTCCTGAAACAACAACTCAAGAAAACACCAAGCCCAGTGAACAGGCAGTTGAGATAACTTCTCAAAAAACTGAGGAAGTTGAACATAAAGATGCTGAAATTACATCTCAAGAATCTAAGACTGCAAAAACAGCAGAGAAAGAGAAAGAAACCGCGCCAGTGAAATCTGTAGAGGAGGATACTCCAACACCAAAACCACAACCCGCATCTGACAATGCTGAGAGTGGAAAAAAGATTCATTTGGGAGAGGATACAATGGAGGAGTCAAAGAAGAGTGGAGATGCAAGTTCCCCTAAAAAGGATGTTTCAGAAAATGTGAAGACAGATAAACCAGCTAAAGAGGTAGAGAAAGATGTCTCAAAATCAGAGCTGTTGGCAAAGCAAGTACTGCCAGAGAAGTCAGCTGAAACTGGTCCAAAAGACAAACCATCTCAGAAGCCACAAGAAGGTCCTGAAACAACAACTCAAGAAAACACCAAGCCCAGTGAACAGGCAGTTGAGATAACTTCTCAAAAAACTGAGGAAGTTGAACATAAAGATGCTGAAATTACATCTCAAGAATCTAAGACTGCAAAAACAGCAGAGAAAGAGAAAGAAACCGCGCCAGTGAAATCTGTAGAGGAGGATACTCCAACACCAAAACCACAACCCGCATCTGACAATGCTGAGAGAGGAAAAAAGATTCATTTGGGAGAGGATACAATGGAGGAGTCAAAGAAGAGTGGAGATGCAAGTTCCCCTAAAAAGGATGTTTCAGAAAATGTGAAGACAGATAAACCAGCTAAAGAGGTAGAGAAAGATGTCTCAAAATCAGAGGTGTTGGCAAAGCAAGTACTGCCAGAGAAGTCAGCTGAAACTGGTCCAAAAGACAAACCATCTCAGAAGCCACAAGAAGGTCCTGAAAAAACAACTCAAGAAAACACCAAGCCCAGTGAACAGGCAGTTGAGGTAACTTCTCAAAAAACTGAGGAAGTTGAACATAAAGATGCTGAAATTACATCTCAAGAATCTAAGACTGCAAAAACAGCAGAGAAAGAGAAAGAAACAGCGCCAGTGAAATCTGTAGAGGTGGATACTCCAACACCAAAACCACAACCCGCATCTGACAATGGTGAGAGAGGAAAAAAGATTCCTTTGGGAGAGGATACAATGGAGGAGTCAAAGAAGAGTGGAGATGCAAGTTCCCCTAAAAAGGATGTTTCAGAAAATGTGAAGACAGATAAACCAGCTAAAGAGGTAGAGAAAGATGTCTCAAAATCAGAGCTGTTGGCAAAGCAAGTACTGCCAGAGAAGTCAGCTGAAACTGGTCCAAAAGACAAACCATCTCAGAAGCCACAAGAAGGTCCTGAAAAAACAACTCAAGAAAACACCAAGCCCAGTGAACAGGCAGTTGAGGTAACTTCTCAAAAAACTGAGGAAGTTGAGCATAAAGATGCTGAAATTACATCTCAAGAATCTAAGACTGCAAAAACAGCAGAGAAAGAGAAAGAAACAACGCCAGTGAAATCTGTAGAGGTGGATACTCCAACACCAAAACCACAACCCGCATCTGACAATGGTGAGAGAGGAAAAAAGATTCCTTTGGGAGAGGATACAATGGAGGAGTCAAAGAAGAGTGGAGATGCACGTTCCCATAAAAAGGATGTTTCAGAAATTGTGACTGTAGAAGCTAAACAATCTGAGCAAGGGGATACCAACAAACTAACAGATGCTGAAAAACCTGTAGATAAAAAGCAAGAGTCTCCAACAAAAGAAGAGGAAAAGCAACAAAAAACAGAAGAATCCATAAAAAGGGAAGATAGCAATGCTGATGGATTGGTAGACAGTGTGAAAACAGAAAAGAGAGAAGGAGCCAAGCCAGAAGAAACAGAAAAAACACAAGACATTTCAAAAGATGAAGGAGAAAAATCTAAACCTGAGTCAAAGAAACCGGAGGACACCACAAAAGATAGTAGTGAAAACAGTGTAAAAACAAGCAGAGGAGAAACAATAGTCACAGAAAAGCAGGTTGATGAAACACAGAGTAATGAAGCACCTAAAGCCAAGGAAACTAAATCTGATGCAAAGTCAGAGCAAAAGGATACAAAAGAGAGCAAAGTGAAGATGCCTGAAAAAGCTGAAGGGTTGGATAGTATAACAACCAAATACCCTCAGACTGACAATGGAACCACCAAAGATGTAAAAAGTGAAGAAACTGTCCCAAAAGATGACAAAGAATCAGACAGTGGCTTATATAAGGTGAAGGATGCAACATCTGAGACATCATCCATAACAGAGGCAAAAGCACCAGAGAAGACTGAGCAGGTTGGCGTCAGCATGAAAATCAAAGGTGCAGATGAAAAAAAGAAAACTCTTTAAAAGCCATCAGAAAAGGATAAAGAGCAGAAAAGATATTGGTCAAAAAATAATGAAATGTCTTAAAGAGAATGAAAAATGTTAAAATATGCAACCTTGATGTAATATAAATTACTTCATGACAGATTATCTCAGTTGAGCATGAGCATTTTAGAAATTGCTATCTTAAAGTTTGAATGTTTTGGTGCATGTGTACACTGTAAAATAGGCGTATTTAACGAATGTGTGAATAATGAGGAATGTAAAAGAACAGATTTTATTTTGCTACATCCCTTGCTCTGATCATCCAAATATGTATTAAAACAATGCAATTTACTGAATAAATATTATTTCAGCATATCAATCTGTTTCATAGTATATCAATTAAGCTTTTGTACATGGTTTTCTATTGGATTAAGAGCTTACAACAGAGGAAATAGGGTTTGAGTTTTGCCAACAGTTTGGGCAATCAAGAAATGTCATGCTTTGATGCTGCTCTTCTTTTCTTTGATGGTATAACACCTGCCAAACAGCACATATATAAACTTAAAGTATCTTCTTTCAGCATAGCAACTCTTACATTTTATTTGTACAATTTTTCACTAAGGATATTGCTCTAGCATAGGTGTTCACAAACTTATTTGTCAGCTAAACTATTGACATAAATTATTAACTTAAGAGTAGCCCCAACATTTAAAAGTAACACTAACTTTAAAAAAAATGTGAACTTTACATCTTTGCATGTTCCCTTATATCTGTTATCTTTATTGAAGCTATAAATACACACACTCACAGACCACTTTATTAGGAAGACACCTACTTATTCATGTGATAATCTAATCAGCAAATTGCGTGGTAGCAGTGCAATGCATAAAATCATGCAGACATGGGTCAGGACCTTCAGTTAATGTTCAACTCAACAATCAGAAAGAGTTGACAGAAAGGCTGTGGTAACTCGGATAACCCCTCTGTACAATTCCAGTGAGCAGAATAGCATCTCAGAATGCACAACACGTCAAACCTTGTGGCAAATGGACAACAACAGCAGAACATGTTGGGTTCCACTTCTGTCAGCCAAGAACAGAAAGCTGATTTTTTTTTTTTTGTCGACGTGGCACTAAACCGCCGAGGTATTATGTTCTTGCCCTTTTAAGGGATATGTTTTGAGTATGAGAAGCCATTTGATTTGCAGTTAACACTTTCAAGAAGTGTAATTTTATTGAAGAATAGTTTATTGAAATGTTCAAACATACACAAGGACCTCAGAGGTTTTGTGGAGTCAGGGTCATAACGCAACACTTGGAGCTAAAGATACTGAACTCAAACCACATGGCCGACCCATTCTTCTTTTTCCTACGTGATTTAGCTAGTCGACTAAGCTGCAAATAAAAACAAACTACCAGCCATGCCAGCTCACTAGTCTTATTTTCAAACAGACAATCTCCCCATTAGGCTATCCAAAAACTGCTCTGTTCAAGGGCAGACTTCATGTACAACAATTCCTCCTGGAGTTATGGCTGACAAAGGAAAATAAAACTCATCCTTGCATGCATGGAAAGAAACAACGGTATAACAGTATTTAAATAATATCAGGTATAAGCTTTAATAAGGAGTTAAGTGGGTAATGAGTTGCATTCAGATGACTAAGGAATATCAGATACAAATACAAATGATGAAATCAGAGACATCTTTTTGCCACAAACCCACCCCAAAGTTACTGAGAAGGGACCACAAATGCCCTCAGTCCCAGGGAGAATTTTCATTACTGTGGCAGTGCTGAGACAGAAAATTTGTAGCTGACCCAATGTGAATGTATGAGACAACAACTACAAACAAGAAGGACATTATGACCAGGAGGGGTAAAAAAAGAAATGCCATGAAACGGCTACGGAAAACGGCTGCTTTAGATGTAGCCTTGGAACACATCCTATCCAATCCCATCCTGAATTCCCCTGCTGGTTGCTGTTGGAGTTAGATCTAAGGTCAGATTTCTCTGATATTCCCTTGTCCCTGACGTTAAGCAGGAGCAGGTTTAGGCCTCCAGCTCCAGACCCAAGCCCAGCTTATGGCCACCAGAATTGACACTCTTTCCATCAACCAGGGCCGACAGGGTCAACTTAACACCTGTAGAAAACAACAACAATTGAATCACTAAAGAGTTATAAAAAGCCTTTAAGGAGGCCCTAACAACATGTGTGCAAATAAAATAGAAGTTTAGAAGAAATTTAAAACAACTTATTTAATCAGTCTCCAAAGCTCACAGGGAGCGAGTCATTTTGGAGGTGGACAGAAGATATTCCCTGCCATAAAGTCTATAGTGAGATTTGGGTAGGAATTATTGTGTTTAAAGCTATGAGAGTGGATACACGTAAAAATAATAATAATAAATGCTCATATGTAGGTACATTTTAACTAATCTGCATGGAACATATACTTTATGAAATGAGGATAATAAAAAATAGGAAAGGAGATACATGAAAAAGAAATGTCAGTGTACCTGGTCTCAGAGTCTGAGTATAGCCAACACCAATAAGGCTGGTATTGTTCACTTTAGCCTATTAGAAATGAGACATAAAATGTTCAGACATTTATGACCCAGCGCCTAATGGAATATTGCGGGTACAATACAAGTTAAGCTCAATCGACAGCATTTATGGCATAATGTTGATTACCACAAAAAATTATTTTGACTTGACTCAATATACACATATATTTATTTATTTTTTAACTGAGGCTACAGTGAGGTTCTTACAATAAAAGTGAATAGGGCCAATTTTTTAAGGGATTGAAGGTAGAAATGTAGCCTATAATTTTTTAAAAGCACTTACAGTAATTCTGTTAAAACTCACGTGTTACTTGAACTATAAAGTAGCTTAAATAGTAATTTTTAGAGATTGTTTTATATTACATCGCCATGGCAACAAAGTTGTACAATTGCCTATAACTTTACAGAGAAAAGGTTAAGTGATGTTACCACACAAATCATGTCTTTATGTCTTGTGGCTATACTTTTGAAATGGGGAGTATTTTAATGTTTACAGATTGGCCCCATTCACTTCCACTGTAAGTGCCTCACGGGAACCGGATATGGGGCAAGTCAAAATGAATTTTTGTGGTAATCAATATTATGCCACAACTGCTGTCGATTGACCTTAAACCGGAATATTACTTTAAATAAAATGTAGGCCAACATTTAAAATTCAGATTACACATTTTCCACACAGTAACAATCAGGCCACACATACATGTTATACATAACCTAATGGGCCAATTTCTATAAAGCAGTTAAAACTTAAAATTGTAATATTACATTTTGATTATATATAATGGGTGTTATGGGTTAAGGCACAGAAACACACAGGTCTCCCTTTTTGAGACAATATTGTCTTTTGTGGTTTATTGTGCTCTGTAAAAGCAGTCTGAGAGGGTTTGTTTACTCACACAGATGGAGGCATCTTTGTCCAGCTGGTATTTTGCAGCAATGCCGAAGCGTGTGCTGTTGTTACCTGCTGTCCAGGCAAGATTTACTGCGGTCTCCAGCTTATCACTCACTTTCTGGTAGATGGAGCCACCAAATTCTGAGCCATCATTACTGCAGGGACAGCGGTACCAAATTAATTAATCATTAAAATAAGACCTTTAAAAAAAAAAAAAAAAAAACCTGTATTTGAAAAAAATGCACACTGGCATTAAAAAAGGTACTGTAAATGATTTCAGCAGTTTTGTGAAATTCAACCACACGCACTCTACAAAACCCCTCCGGTCATGTCAGCAAACCTGAATGCACAAAAAGATCCACAGGCAGTGTCTCTTATTGGATCATTTTCTGATTGGCTAAAAAAGTGTGGGCCAGCCCCTGACTCTTTATTAATGTTTGAGCCAAGCGCTGTCTCAGCACATATTTTTCAGTGACATTTTTCAGGTAGTAAGGACATTTTATGCAAGAACCCCCCCCCAAAAAAAGATAATAATAATAAAAAAAAACAAAAGACAAATCCACTTAATCTCCACTAATGTCAACACTACCCTACACTAGAATAAAACTTCAGGTACCCGTTCCGTGAATTTAGACTGATTTAATGATGCTTCAGGACTTACACGTTGGTGTGCAGTTGGAAGTCGCCGGTTTTGTAGCCTACAGCAAAGTTGTTCTGGGTCATCTTGGACTTAGCAGTGTCAAAGGACATCTGGTAACCAGCAAGCCATCCCTCATAGCCAACCACTGCAGCTCCGTGGATGGTTGGGCCAGCAAAATCAAAGTCAACATCACAGCCCAAGTTGACATACTCATGTTTGTAAGCAGTCTTGACTTTTCCACTCTTTTTTCTGTTCTCAAGGGGAAAAAAACAGCACAGTTCAGTGTTATTAAATAAAATAAGATTGGTTACAAAGTCAAACAAGGTAGGAGTTTTGCACACATTTATTTATTACACATGTAAAAATAAACATTTATAATTCGACAAGCAATTGACCAACATTCCAATGTGTAGACATTTTACCAGTTTAGATTGATAGTACAATTTCCACATTAAAACTACATATTTTATTTCTTTAAAATAAATGCTGCAGGGTTTAATATTTTGCCATCTAATCAATATCACTCAAACATTTTTAAGTGTGGCTTAGGTCAAGTGTTCAAATGCATTTTTGATCACTGTAAATTTCAGACAAAACAACCATCAAATAACTTGATTCCATAAGGACTAAAAATATTATCTGAATTCAAGACCCAAACACATGTGACAAAGCATAAGCAGCAGATTCCATAGTGGAGGACATTAAAGTCATTAAAGTGTGAAGTTGTACCATTTAATTCACTACATCTTGAAATGCAAGGCACAGCTTACTTTCATATTAGCATTAATAAATAACACATTACAAATATTCTTTAAGACAGCCAGTCTTTCCACTGTACACAGAAACACAACAGAACTGTATAAATGATCTAACATCCATTTGTAGTGGTTCTGGTAAAATACGACAGCCGAATAATTAGGGGTGGGGGAAAAAAATAGTTTCAGCGATGCATCATGATTCATACTAAAACGATTCTGAATCAGTTCTCAAAATAATCAGAATCAATTCGGAGTTCAGTTTAAATCACGGCAGAGCAGTGGCACACGCCAACATCAGATGTAGAAACAAAGATGCAAGTTAAGTGCATACACTAAAGTCAAGTGCACAAACACGACTGTTTGCAGAGGAGTTGTAGCAAACACTTGATAAAAAGGCATGAAAATCATGACGAGGCAGCGGTTCGGGAGATGTTGGTCATGTTTTCATTCAATTTTTTCTGATGCCTTTCTCTACTCTTGCGCGCTCTCCATTTCATTGGCTTTTGCTTTATTGCCGGTCACTTGCTTGTCAGGACAGTACGAACACCTGCTGATAAAGGTTTGAAATCCATCGTAGCTTTTGCGACAGGGTCGCACAATCTTCTACTCACAGAGTAAACAGATAGAACAGTGCATACGAGATGCTTGATTAATTTCTGAAGCATCAACTGTGCTATTTAAACTGCTTTAACATCACATGTGCAGGTGAGAAGCTGAAAGCTGCATTCTCATAGAAGCGGATATATCTCATCCTGGACCAGAAACAGTTGTGATTAAACATTTAAATGAATAAATTAATCTGCATAATTAATTTTAAATAATAATTAAATACAATTAAATTATATGCAATGCTTAAAATTAAATAAGATAATCAGTTGAAGTAATAGTATTCAGTGTGTTGTTTGTGCTTTTATAAGGTTATAAAGAAACTGAAAAACTGAGATAATCTTTTAAACTATAGAACCATTTATTTAATCTTGTGGATATTCCATGTTTTGTTCACAGATCATACTAAATGTAAAAGGCCAGTTTATGTAACGTGACTCGTTCTAATTTTAACATCTGTTAATAAAAAACTGAAAGGGAAAAACAGAGTAAAAAAATACGTTTGAGGAAACTGAATAAAGAAAGAAATTGATGGACAAGATGCATCATACTGCATCGAGAATCGTTTTATAATTGAATTGTTACACTCTGAATCGTAATCGAATCGTGAGGCCAGTGAAGATTCACACCACTACGAATAAACCTACACTGCTCCTGCATGATCCAAAGCCCCTATCCTGAACAATGAGAGCATATACATTGGCCTATACGTCATGTCAGCATGATTGTCATCTGAGAGCAGAGGCCCCGATGCTTGGCCAAAGCCACACTAGGCATGTGCAACTCTCCTGACTGATTTGAATATCTTACAACATGGGGAATACATTGACAAGCTGGGCCCCACTGAGTAGGTCAATATAACCTTAAGATATACATTAATGTACAACAATACAGCGCTAACTTTGTCATTTTCTAAGCATTTTCTAATATGATAAATAGAATATACAGTTTTGTTCAGCCATGAAACAACATTAAATCTCCCCAACTCAGTTTTGCAATAAGATAAATGTAAATCTTTTGACACCAAAGCTTGATGCAATCTGCAAAATTGGGACAAAAAAAAATTACCCTGTGTTTGGTGAGAAGGTTGTGTCAAAGGTCAGCTTCAGTCCCTTTGCAATCTGAGAAAGTGTCACAAATATAATTATTAATAATGATTAATGAACCACACCTAGACCCACCATCACTTGACAATTTAAAAGTGCATTCAGACCTGGTCTTCAACGGTGATCTCCGTGCCCAAAGTGTTGTCAGTATTCCACTTCTCCATAAAGGTCAGACCATACTCAGGTCTCTTGTATTTGGTTTCCAGGCTTCCCACCACTTTGCTGGTGTCAGTGTTGGAGGAACCAGAGGTTTTAAATTCCTATGGAACGATGGAAGAAATATTTCACATTGTGGCAACATAACCCTGGATATTACAGAAGGCTAACTGTTTAAATTAGGGATGTTTTAAACTGAATCAGAGACAGTATAAGAGGGACTTGTAAATAATAAAAATAAATAAATGAAATGTGAGTTATCACAACACTAAATATGGTGACAGTACGAATGGAAGTCCAGCCTTCCAGTTAAAAGAGCCAATTGCCTTTATGATAGAGGCATTGCCTTTATATTTTTTACTCTGGAAATGGCCAGGAGCATTAGCTATACCAGCCTGAAACACCTTTTTTTATCATTTGAGCTAAAGAAGCAAAATAGATGACACCACAGACTTCATTGCCGATTTGAAATGTGTTTTTGAAACGCAATCTTGATTAAGCCATTTTGGAAATTTTGGTTATTTCCCATTCATGCTGATAGAAGCTGTACTTATATGAGCTTTAAAATAGTTGGCCATTGGCCACTGAGTGAATTGATTTACATTAAAAGGACTTTTGTCAGAACTAGAGGTCAACCAATAGTGGATTTTTCAAATTAATATTTGTCAATTACCGATTAAACGGCCAATGGTTTTTAAAACCATTCAGATTTATAGAAAGTTAAAAAAAAAAAAATCTTAGTCTTTCCTAACTATAAAGTTCACAGACATAGATGCTACAAGCGATTAATAAAATTCCAGTTGCAGTTTATTGTTTAATCAAAATGCCAAAAAAAAAAAAAGATTGAGAAAAACACATGATTTTAACTATGAATAAGTCTGCTCTAATATTAAGTAGATAATTACTATATATATATATATATATATATATATATATATATATATATATATATATATATATACATATATATATATATATATACATACACACATACATACAGATGAAGGATCCCCCCTCATGCCACCAAAACCACACCAATTCGCATCTCAGAACAGCATTCTGACATGATACTCTTCTCACCACAATTGCTTATCTATTGCTTAATTGCTTATGGTTATCGGAGTTACCGTAGGTGTAGTCAGTTCGAACCAGTCTGGCAATTCTCCGTTGACCTCTCTCATCAACAAGTAATTTCCATCCACAGAACTGTGTCCAACCAGCGGTAATACCGGTTTTGCCGGTTTTAACGTGAATAATTAAAATGACTGCATGTACATGCCATGTAAACGATCATGTCTGTCCATCACTGACTGCGTGACTTCCACTTAAAGAGTTTTTCTTTTTTTTCTGCGACCAACCGACCAATCAAAACTTGGTCGACCAAGACTCTTCTCATCGACTAACGTTTGCTCGACTATTAGGGGGCAGTCCTAATCAATACCCTGCCCTAGAAAAGTATGTGCACTGATTAATTGAACTCTAGACTGAACAAAGAGGATACACAGGTAGTGACAACACAGAAAGGCAGAGGTCTGTGCATGCAAAGTTTTTTAAATATGGCAAAGAGAGAAGTCTCACCACTCCACTAGTTGATTTTGTCTTGACATCAAGCTTCACCATACCAAAGCCTTTCAGAAAATAATCCAAAGGAAAATTATTGTAATAAGCACAAATAAAGGACATTTATCATATACTGTAGTCTTGGGTTATTAGATACATTACCATATCCTTTGTTGAAGATGTCTTTGGCAGATTTGCCAAGATCAGCATATGCTGGGGGAACAGCCATTTTATCTAAAAAGAAACTGCATAGGAATAATTAGTGTGTCATTTGTTCTTTGGGGACATACTAATATAGTTGTAGAATAAAACAGAACCAGGCCAACATTTACAGTTACAACAGATCTGAGCCATTTGGTACAAATCAGTGAAACCTTTTGGGCTACTGTAACTCTAGGTGTCCAGGGATAATCTTAACGAAGACAGAGTCGCAGGAGTTTGATAAACGACCCAGCCTGAAAGCAGCTGCTCTGATCTGGCAGTGAGAGCTAATCTGAACTGACAGCAGGCCACACCTAACTGACTCACTGAATCATGAAGTGATCGCTCAAGTAGGATCCACTCAACACACTCTAGACTAATCTACAAGAGTTGAATATGCACGCAAGTCAGCTTTCTCCGCAATGACTTGCGTGCATATTCAACTGCATGGTGGGGTTGTGGAAGTGAGGAGTTGAGTCGAGACACGTTTTTCTTTTTGTGTGTGTATGTGCATTTTTTAAACGGATATTACACCCAAAAATGAAAATTCAGTCATCATTTACTCACCTTCATCTTGATATACACCAGGAGATACAATGGCAGCCCTATATTTATTTATTATGCAAGAAAAAAATTTCAATAAAAGTGAATGATGAAATTCACATGATGTTTCTGGTTAACATGTCCTTTGGTGTGCCCCCATATGCAATGAGTCATCATGGGTTTGGAACAATATGAGGGCGAGTACATGATGACAGAATTTAAGGCAAATGATCACTGTGAGCTTTACCATACATACAATTACACATGTCACCATAAATGTAACAGGAATGGCTGGTTTTCATGCCTTCATTTCAGGAAGTACTAACCTTCTATGAAGTCTAGTCAAATTTAAATCATTTAATAATCAATATGGAATTAATCTCAAAAGTGAAACGCGTATGGAAACTGTCATATTTCAAAGGGCAAATTAAGGCCAAGGTTAAAAAGGGGAGGCACATCCGCTATGACACAGCCTCATGGACATTGGTGGCTACACAAAACTTGAAGTGAAAATAAACAAAGTTATAGCAAGTACAACAAAGATTCGTTTCGTGAACAGCTTAAATAGACTAAGTGTCTGATACAGGAGATCCTGATGCTAATCCCTGCACTAGAGGCGTGATCTGTCAATTCAAATTAGACCGTAAACCTTCTATGATATCTGCATGACACGCAATAAGCGGCAGATCATCACTTTGCTCTGTCTTTTTGGCTCTGACATAAGAACAGGCCGAGCTGTTAATGATTCAGCTAACACAAGCTAATGTGCTAGCCAGAAGTGATAGCGTAGAAATGTACGACTCCAAACATCAACTTTCCGCAATATATGATCCCTGTCACGTTGACTGACTTACCTATTAAAGTGCTTGGCGTGAGATTGTTAAAGTAAGCCTAGTGAGCTTCTTGCCAGCGCTGAGGCAATGTAGTGGGACTGGCCGGTTGGAGGGCGAACTGAAGGAGACTGTAATGTAACGCCACCCGTGCCGACAGCCTCCTGTTTGAGGACCCCAGGGTGTCCCAACATTGCCTGACGGTAAATGTTAAAGGAAAGTTCACCTCCAAATGAAAATTCGTAATTTTCTCACACTCTTGCCATCCCAGAACACAAGATTTTAGAAAAATATCTCATCTCTGTATTTCCATGCAATGCAAGCGAATGGTGGTCAGAAATTTGAAGGTCAAAAATAGAAAACGTAAAAGTAATTCATAAAACACCAGTGGTTTAATCCATATATTCAGAAGAGATATGATAGGTGTGGGTGAGAAACAGATCAATATTTAAGTAATTTTTACTATAGATCTCCACCATTACATTCTTCTTCTTTTGTTTTTTGGGGACTCACATTCTTTGCACATAACACCACTTACTGGGCAGGGGTGAGAACGCATACATAGGTCTTCTGTGGTCGCTGTAGCATATCTAAGGTTGTCCATGTCAGAAAAGTGTTGCAGAACTACTTTCACCAATTTGTTGCACTTTTGTTGCATTTGATATGTTGTGATGTATCCCTGGCTAAATCTAGTCATTCATAATTTGTCATTTTTTTGATAATCTTTGTAAAATGAGAGAGCATGAGTGGTGCCCTACAGGTTAATCTCAATTAAATTTAATTAGATTGTGATTTGCACTAATTATGCTAATGTTGATTTCAGTGACAACAACAGGTCGAACAAAACAAAGGTGACTCAAAAAGAGCTTCAGTATTTTATATAAAGAGCTTCTTGCACATACCAGTTTTTTCCTTCATTTCTAAATGCTTTTATGTCGACTGACTCATTTTGAATTCCAGAGGATTCGGTGTTGACATTGAGGACATATTTAGTAGAAATGATGTATCTATGGTAGACCTATGACCCTGAGAGTGGCAGTGTGTGATGCTGTGTCCTCTTGAACTGAACTGAGGTCAGACTCATCAATCAGAGGGAAGCAGTGCTGAGCAACATTTTTATTGTTTTATTATTACATTTCTGAGACCAGCTGCTTTTAAATTAATACTGGAGGTGGCTGCTGTAAAGTTGGTTCTCACGGGCCAGTTTATTATAATTTTATATATGAATGAGATCAAAACCCTAATTTTGTATCTCTTCAACTTGACTGGGAAAAAAAGGAAGATTCAACTTCCAAAAGATATTGAATGGCCTCTCCCACATTGCCTGTGGTGCTTTGGTGATGCTCCATCACCATCTCATAAAAACTGATAATTGAAATAAGTCTGAAGTTGAGCACTTGCATCCACTTTCAAAGCTTTCTACTTTACTTGATATTTTTATATTACTGTATATTAAAATAAAATTTTAATTTAAGTGGGTCTTATTTCTGATTAGAGTTCAGCAAATACTGTAATATCATCATGTCTTTTGATCCTGAAGAAAAAGAGCGTGTTTTTTACAAATGAAACAAGAGTGTCTGGTTATTGAGACGCATTTAATGATCAATGTCAATGAAACTCAGTAAGCAGTATAGTAGGAAAGTATGCGGATGGCTCGCGCAGCAGAACGGAAGGACACCCAGCGAAGCGTCACCACCAGCATGTCCGCGGGCACTGTCCGGAAACAGACAGACACTGGGCCGGCATGCGCCGGCACGTGACCACTGTCAAAAACACCAAACACAACAAAGAACACGAGGCGGCACGCGCGCACACACAAACACAGCGGATTACACAGCAATGGCTGAGAGGCCCAGAGTCCCGACAATGAGTGGATATTGACATTCTACTTCAAAAAGATAGATAGATAGATAGATAGATAGATAGATAGAGTATGACCCACAGATAGATAGATAGATAGATAGATAGATAGATAGATAGATAGATAGATAGATAGATAGATAGATAGATAGATAGATAGAGTATGACCCACAGATAGATAGATAGATAGATAGATAGATAGATAGATAGACACGTGTATCTATAGATAGACAGACAGACAGACACATGTATCTATAGATAGATAGATAGACAGACATATCTATCTATCTATCTGACAGACAGACAGACAGACAGATAGAACATTTACAGGGTTTTTTGTATTACAGGGACCATCCCACCGGAGCAACCTGGAGTTAAGTGCCTTGCTCAAGGACACAATGTAGTGCCTGTGGGGATCATTGAAACATCATTGAACATTGAAAACATATGAATTATTACAATTTTAAACTATGATAATCTAAACAAAGAGTGAAATAAACATAAAGCACTTAATATGTAGTGTGTGACAATTATTTATAGCATTAAAAAAAAAGACTGTCTCCAGTCATTTCGGCAACAATGAACAATTTTGCCTATAATGTTGTAAATATATTTATTTATTCAAAAGTTTGAAACACACAGTCAAGAGCATGCATGAGATGTCATGAGAAATGTGATGTGTGAAGAAGAAAAAAAAATCTGTGTGAATATTTTAATTGTGTCACTCCAACCAAGCTGTACATTTTGAAATTTAGCAAAAAAAAGTGTGAGTATTTAGGATACATAAAATGCTAGCTATGAAATTAGCCTCAGCAGAACAAAAGAGTCTGTCGTTTTATTTTATATATGTTTAAAATTACATTTCCGCCAAACTAAATACCAACATTTGAGATGTGGTCATTATTATAATTTATTTATTTTTTCCCTTTTTTTTAATACATTTTATTTAATTTCAGATAAATGATGGTTCAGGAAAAAAGCTCCTGAGGTAGTGATGATGGTAGTGACAGAAGTATCTTGGATTAAAGAGGAAGGGTAGGATGACATGACCAGTGGAAGGTACCCTAGGCCAGGCTAAGTTTTCTAATAAGATCCACCTATAATACTCTTCCAAGCCCTGGAAATTTGTCTCTGTCATTTGGCAAAGAGGAGAGTTGTCCCCACTGTGAGGCCCAAAGAGCAAATCTGCAGCACATCTTTGCTTGGTGCAAGACTGCATTGGCACAAGGATGGTACAGATGGTGGCATGATCAGGTCCTGCAAAAGCTGCAGATCCTAGAGGTGTGTAGAGTAAAAGCAAATGAAGGCCATCATAGGAAGGACGATAGGAAGAATACTGAGGTTGTTGAAAAGGGAGAGCTGCTCAAGCATTGCATAGAGGAAAGCAAGATCAATCCTGGTGCCTGGAAGTGATTGGTCAATGGTGGTCGACCTTGGCCAGCAGCTGAAATTCACTTCTGAGGTTGCCATTACCCTCCTTGAGTCTGGACACAGTGTTATGGTCGGTGTCAGCTAGAAAATTTATAATGATTGAGATTACTGTCCCATGGGAAGAAGGACTGGAGGCAGCCGATGAGAGGAAGAAGCTAAAATATGCTGATCTGTCCGCCGAGTGCAGGGAAAATGGATTGAGGGCTGCATCTTACCCTGTTGGGTGTCAAGGATTTATGGGATGATCAATGCAACATCTATTGAAAGACATTGGTATCACTGGATCAGCGTTGAAGAAGCCTCTGAAGGAAATGGCAGAGTTATGGCTTCTGTTTATGGTTAAGAAGGAAGGATGAAATGGGGGGTGTGCAGACGTGAGAAAGTAGAAATAGGGAACTTAGGCATTGGAGGTGGTGGCTGATGGAGTCTCATGCCTCACCTCTCATATCGCTTTCCTAGATAATATGTTGGGGAATTGGTTCAAGGATAGGCACTGGAGGGGTGGTAGCCGTATTCGCATAGTTTGTCTTTTCTAACAGAGAAGAGACCTTTGATGTACGGCAGGACTGAACATCAATGGTAATGGAGGAATGTCTTGATGGGAATGCAAGAAGGAGAAGCAGTGGAAACAATCTGGTGTTCAGCTGCGAGAGGTGGCAGGAAGACATCCCTGACCGCTGCCCCACCACTAGGAGATGTTCTGGAATAATGTTCTGGAAGTCACTTGAAAGGAGAAAAGCATCATATGATGGCAATTACACATCTGATATCTATTTATTTACTTTTGCATTTATTAAGACCTGAATCAATATGCAAATAAATGTATGTTAAGATATTAGCTTTGATTTACCTTGGAGCAAATGTAGGTGACCTTGGTGATGTTATACGTGTGGGAACGAGGGCTGACAGAGTTTAATCCAAAGCATGCTCTTCTTGAGATTTTTTAAAAGATTTTTAAAAAGAAAGAAAAAACAACGCGTGTACACTTTCTAGGTACCTCATGTCACTATTAAAAATGTTCCAGCTGCAATGATAATTCCTATAAAATTCCACTTAAAACTACACAAACAAAAATGACTCCCATTTACTCTTGTTGGAAATAAGCAAACGCTTTTCAGAGAAATGGTGCACGGCAACAGTTGAAAAGATAGGATTGGTCAGAACTGCTTTTATGGATGGCTTAGCAAAGGGTAGTATATTATAGTATAAATTCACCTCTATCTAGAAGGGCCAGCTTTAGACTGTATGGCTGCAAAATGGAGAAAAATTCATTGAAATGCACAAAGCAGTGGATTGATAAAAGAAGATTCCAAAGTCTTTGAATATTCCCTGGAGTACAGTTAAATCAGTAATTATGAAACAGAAAGAGTATGGCACAGATGAGAGCAAGCTGTTTTGAAAACTGAATGACTGTGTAAGCAGGAAACTTGGGAGAGAGGCAGTAGTTATTACCTTTTGGCATATGCTTCTTTGATTAATGAGGGGGCGTGGCCAGAAGTAGCTGATAGATGTTTTTGCTTGATAACAGTAGCCAGAAGTAGACCGGGAGTCTGTTTGAGAGACGCAATAGCCACATGTGTCTGACCAGATGTTGAGAACAATAGACCAGATGTTTTGACAGTATGTGTGTTTTGCTAGACAGGATGTCTGTTTGTGACTGATAAAGATTGACAGGACATATCTGACAGGATGTGTGTTTGACCACTGGTTTGTTGTTAACAGATGGTTGTGACTGATAGGTGGTGTTTACCTGAGCGTGTATAAGAACATTCAGAATATATTCTGAAGGTTGGTGAGCACGGCTGTTTCTCCGGTGCAAGTACAAGTTAAACTACCTGAAAGGATGACAAAATGACACATCCCATCAAGATCTACACTAGGGATGTTGATGATGACTCGTTTGACAATCTGCCTTTGTTTTTTTGTGGAAAAAGATTGCCGTTATTTCTATACTTGCGTCTGGAAGAGTGTGGCAGCCACCTGAGACACACCAGTGTCCATTATGGTATGGAATGCCGTAATTCCAAATGTATGATTCAGAGTCATCTGTGATTTTATTAACAAGAAGCTGGACGATCATGTCTTCGTGGGTACTTTTGGGGGTTAATACAGAAGATTTTGATGATGACTATTTGGGAGACACTGACACCGACTCCTGTGATACAGACTCTGAAGACACAGATGATGAAAACTATGACCATGTTCTTGACCTTTCGTCTCAGTGTCTGAGCCTGTGTTGGTCAGGTCCCGTGAGGTGTTTGAAACAATCTTTATTTTCAACTGGTGCGATGTAACAGTGCTGAATGAGATTTTTCCAATCACAGACCAAATGTTTTCTAAAAAGTAAAATGTAAAGAATAATAAATGTATGTGTTTAAATGTGATGCTTATATAAATCTGTATATAATGTACACTCACCTAAAGGATTATTAGGAACACCTGTTCAATTTCTCATTAATGCAATTATCTAATCAACCAATCACATGGCAGTTGCTTCAATGCATTTAGGGGTGTGGTCCTGGTCAAGACAATCTCCTGAACTCCAAACTGAATGTCAGAATGGGAAAGAAAGGTGATTTAAGCAATTTTGAGCGTGGCATGGTTGTTGGTGCCAGACGTGCCGGTCTGAGTATTTCACAATCTGCTCAGTTACTGGGATTTTCACGCACAACCATTTCTAGGGTTTACAAAGAATGGTGTGAAAAGGGAAAAACATCCAGTATGCGGCAGTCCTGTGGGCGAAAATGCCTTGTTGATGCTAGAGGTCAGAGGAGAATGGGCCGACTGATTCAAGCTGATAGAAGAGCAACTTTGACTGAAATAACCACTCGTTACAACCGAGGTATGCAGCAAAGCATTTGTGAAGCCACAAGACGCACAACCTTGAGGCGGATGGGCTACAACAGCAGAAGACCCCACCAGGTAGCACTCATCTCCACTACAAATAGGAAAAAGAGGCTACAATTTGCAAGAGCTCACCAAAATTGGACAGTTGAAGACTGGAAAAATGTTGCCTGGTCTGATGAGTCTCGATTTCTGTTGAGACATTCAGATGGTAGTCAGAATTTGGCGTAAACAGAATGAGAACATGGATCCATCATGCCTTGTTACCACTGTGCAGGCTGGTGGTGGTGGTGTAATGGTGTGGGGGATGTTTTCTTGGCACACTTTAGGCCCCTTAGTGCCAATTGGGCATCGTTTAAATGCCACGGCCTACCTGAGCATTGTTTCTGACCATGTCCATCCCTTTATGGCCACCATGTACCCATCCTCTGATGGCTACTTCCAGCAGGATAATGCACCATGTCACAAAGCTCGAATCATTTCAAATTGGTTTCTTGAACATGACAATGAGTTCACTGTACTAAAATGGCCCCCACAGTCACCAGATCTCAACCCAATAGAGCAACTTTGGGATGTGGTGGAACGGGAGCTTCGTGCCCTGGATGTGCATCCCACAAATCTCCATCAACTGCAAGATGCTATCCTATCAATATGGGCCAACATTTCTAAAGAATGCTTTCAGCACCTTGTTGAATCAATGCCACGTAGAATTAAGGCAGTTCTGAAGGCGAAAGGGGGTCAAACACAGTATTAGTATGGTGTTCCTAATAATCCTTTAGGTGAGTGTATATCTCACTTAAAATGTTAAAGATGAATAAACAGCTTATTTGTTTTTAACAAGAGGGTCTACTCTTTAACTTAGTAGCCATGAGTAATTTTTGGTGAGTTTTTCATTCAATCTCAACTGTAATTTCAGAAATAGGCTTCTAACTCAAATTCTAACACTTAAAACTACACATGCTCTGTTAAGTTGGCGTTGTCACGCTCTGACACAGATATTTTGGTCCACAGATCTGATGTTTACAGTTTTACAGAACTGTATTAACTCTAGGTGCAGTTTTAGGCTCAGGGATATGTTTGGGGGATTGTTCTTTGATGAAAATAGGAACATAATACACTTTATAATTAAAGTTTACATCTGTGAGGTCTCATTTATATAAAATATATTTAAAACATTTACTGAAAACTAAGGTCACGCTATCTTATGTCTCAACTTCATACAAGCTCAATGTACTTTTAACACTATTGGCTACTTCAAAACAATCACAAAGGGATCTGTTGTGTACAACAGATTGACCAGGACAACACTTCCTTTCCATATAAACGTAACATACTTTTGACTGTTCACACACACACACACACGTACGCACGCGCACAAATTGGTGCAGCTATTATTATGAGGACTCTCCATAGACATAATGATTTTTATTCTGTATGAATTATAGATTTTATCCCTAACCCTCACAAAAAACTTTCTGCATTTTTACATTTGCAATAAAGCTTGTACATTAGAAATGTCCCCATAACCGACATTTATAGCATATTACTCTTGTAATTACCAGTCTGTAACATAAAAAATGTCCTCATACATCACCCAAATAAATATGCCTTTGTTTTATCATTGTTGAGATTAGGGCTGGGTGATATGGCCAAAATTGTTATCACGATAATCTTTTTCATATTGTTCGATATCGATATTTATCACGATATACATTTACACATTGCAATTTCTTTTTTATTTCAAAGTTGACGGAGATAAGAAGAAAAAATAAATTCTAAACAGTCAAAATATTCTTTACAAAACTGCACAGGGGGTCCAGAGACGGCCAAAGCAGTGGGGTCTGATCTTTTATCAATTTTACCATCTTTTACCATTTATCAATTGAAAATTAATGTTAAAAGATCATGTTGTAAAAAGATCATATTTGTTGGAATATTTTTACACTAAAATTAAATATTTTTATATTTCTTTAGATTCAGATACCCAAGTATGGGGCATAGAAGCCCTTGTGACTGTGGAATGATGCTGTGTGAGTTCAAGGGTGTCCCGAGAGAAAATGTAGAAAACCTTTTTTTTTAAATGTAAAAAAACATTTGTATATATATTTATTAAAGTGAGAGACTAGTCTACCAACTAGTAATTTTAGTCTTTCCTTATCCATTCCAGACATCTAATTAATTTTCACAAAATTAGAACAGAAATCGATTTCTTTATTAGATTTGTTTATTATTAAAGGCTCGTAACATGCTGATTAATACAGATACATTTAGAAGGGAAAAACGTTTTGGTCTAAAAGGTGCTTTGAAACCATGCGGCGCTTCATGTCTACACACATGCAGGGAAAAGAGGCAATGCGTGCGGAGCGGGACAGGGCAGAAATTATGCATGTTTGGTGCTAGAACAATATTTAAGATTACAGCGCAGAAAGATCAGAGTTGTTGTCCACATCACTATTGTTCTATCGTGCTCTTCACTAACGTCGATGAGAGGGCGCAACAGTTGTTGTGAAGTCTTCCGGTGAGGATGGAATCAATCCGGTGTCCGATGTAACCTAATTGTTAACACGCCAGCTAGCATTAGCAAGTTCAACCAGTCTGACCCTACGTTACCACTGGAGCGTTGTGAGCGAAGCTGAGAGCGTTTTTAATTCAGTCCTATGAAAGCCAAGCGTCATGCTCGCAAGGTGGATCGTAGGATTGGCAGCAGTGTGGAGCAAGCTCTCTCCTAGCGCGGTGAGCGCCTTTTGAGTGGTTTACGTCCGCCCCAGTGGAAACGCAGCCTGAGAAAGCCGAACTGCTTGTGTTTTAGCGACATGCAGTAAATATCAAAAATTCATCAAAAGCTTATCGTGGATTTCCTTTATCGTGATATATCGATATCGTTTTATCACTCAGCCCTAGTTGAGATGTTTCTTGCTTCTATTGTCACATAAGTTGATTTCACTCAATTTAATATTCAGTTGTAAATTGTAAATTCTCGATTGTAAAAACATGTTTAAATATGTTTTAACTGTGTTTTCAGTCACTTTCCAAACCAGAAAGATTTGAACCATATAGATCTATATGTTTTCAAATTAGCTAATAGGCTACTAATGACCCAAATTATCATTCCAGATAGAGATCTTTTTCATATATCGGTTGATAAATGGTAGCATGTTAACTCAAAACTTGAAATAAATGAATTTGTTATAGTACCAGTTGATATTTTATTTGTAAGACAACAAACTTTGAACAAAATCCAAATCGTCCATCTTCCATTTCTACAGGCCCAAATAACTCAAATGTAAATATCTGAACACCAATAGTATTTAAAACATGTGGTATTTGTAAAACATGATATTACTAAATGTACCATATATGTTACTAGAATAAACCAACAATGTGTACATGAAAACCTTCTTTCAATCTATAATCAGTAAAAGTGAATATGGTGTGTTGTGAAGATGTGTAATACAAACAACAGTTCTCATTCACTATGATCCATGGCAGTCATCAAACCGGTGATTTTATAATAGTCCATTTAAATGACATTGTCTTTGCTTTAGTTGCAATAAAATGTATTAAAATGTATTTTACAATGTATCTATTTTAAACAGTTTTTAAAAAGTCCCTGACAACACACATGAGCAAATGAGAATTAAATGTTTCTCTGGAAAACAATTCTTTCAACATATACAGGCGGTTTTCAGACCTTTAATCACCCGTTATTGCAGCATTTAAAAGCAAAAAAAAAAACAAAAACATCTGATTCAAAAAGGCTGGTGAAAATCATTTCTAGATGTACTTTGTTTTTTAGTTTTTTTATTTATGCTGAAATGGGGAGGGTGAAAATGTTCTAAAGAAAGTATTTAGTGCTTAAGAAAAATCTCAGGATGAAGAAATAAAACAAGTGGGTGATGCAAGAAACAGTCATGTTACCCACGTTCAAGCCAATTCAGTAGTAATGCACTGCAGTTTTCACAACACTTCTATAAGGTGCCATGAGATAAACAATACTTTTACTGCAATTTCAAACTCAGTTATAAAAATATGACGCAGTGCAGAAACATCTAGAAAGACATTTTGGAAAATGTCCACTTTGGAGGAGGATATGATGTAGAGATTTTACAAATCATCATCCATCAACAAAATAAGGTAGCACAATTCAAACCAAATTGTGAAACTGTTCGGGTTTTCTCCACCACTGTATGGAAAAAGGAGCCAGCTCCCATTGTTTTACAAATATACAATCAAAGAAAACCGAACACTGGGTAAATGTATACACTGATTCTTAGTTTCAGCCTTACAACAGAATAAAACGAGACATCAAAGGGAATTTAACTGAGCCGGTAAGGATTTCCAAGATGCCAATCAACCCACATAGTGCAGAACATCTTATTGACAACACCATGCCTTCATTTGGATGTTATGAAAGCAGACTGGGATACATTAATGCTGGATTATTGTAAAAGTGCATATGTTTTGAGGATATCAATATAGGACAAAAAAAATAATAATATTCCCAGTTAAACGCAATTGAAAGAGAGGAATCAGAAGTTATTGAATTTCAAAACAAAAACTTATGCCATTAACAAACTGACATTTTTATTGGTCAAACAACACAAATCCAATCATAAAGTTAAAAACAAACTATGAATGTGCATTGTCTGTGCAATAGCTCTAGATGGCAGAAGAATCCTGTAACTTTTGAAAATATCAGATTATGAATTTTTTTTTTTTTTATTCACAATACATAATTTATAGAGAGCGTAAATTGTGTAGATTATCGTTGCCAGGGATATGTAAAGCACAGTCGCATGTCAAATTCAATAAAAAGCAATGTTAAAATGAAGGACAAAACTAACATGGCTATTTCCCAACACTGAAAGCCATTTAAAAACTAGATATAATAAATACAACCTGACATGACAGCCTTGGGAAATTTGCTATGCTTGTTTTGGAAAACCCAAGCAAACAAAAGAACATGTTAATAGTACTGCTAACAAATTCAAGTCAAATTCTGAACATCATTTGAACAATGTCCATACATCATTTCTGTTATTGATTTCAGATCAATGCAAATTTTATGCAGGAATATGGTAGAGGTCAAAGCTAATTTTTAAAAGAAATGGCAGAAATTGGATTTAGGACAGAACATAATGCGTTTAGGAAATGCAACTTGCAAGGTAAAATGAAAAATTAATCAAATCAACGAAGATAACAATAAAGTATATTAACACATAGAAACCATGACTGATTCATTGCAAATGTTTCATGATGCTACACTGGAGTTCATTTCACAACATTCCCAAAACCTTCATCATACTTGAGGCCTGATTTACTAAAGCATAGCCAGTGACAAGTCACCACCACATTGTATTGTTTTTGCACACGCTAAGAATTTTAGCACTTCACAGTTAGCTTTAGTAAATCTAGCCCTTAATAGGAAAAATAGATTAATTAGCCTTAATAATATTCAGATTATTTAGTAATCAACTGATATAGAACAAAAGCTATCATCATTTTAATATCACACTGACTAAATTCAGAAGGTACTTTGTTTTGTTGTTTTCTGTCGAGTGGAATGATTACATAAGACATGAATGTTCCCTCAACACTCCTTCAAAATTTCGAAGGGATCATACAAATGCAGCTATATAAAATGAGCGCAAAACTTCAAGTCTGATTTAATGTCTTATCCACGTACAAAGGAATTTAATAATATTAAAACAGGGGTCTTTAGAACAGGGAAATAAAAAGTGCTTATGCTGTATGCGACTCCATTAGAACCGGCGCAGACACTTATGCACACAGCTTGAATGGTGGATTTCAAATCTTGTACAACAGCAGTAAAATGGCAGTTGGAATGCTCAGAGATCTAGCGCACACTTGATTCATTATGGTTTGCCAACAACTCACAGGAATCAGACAATCAAACAGAACAGAACATCTAAACGACAAAATGAGTTCAATCTCAGTCCTTGTGCCCAGTGCTGTGTGGCTTCCCCATATGTCCTGGAGCGTGCAATGCACCAGCCGGTCCTCTAGAGGGCGTATGCGGGCCATATGATCACACGTGCAGTATCTCCATACTGTAGTCCTCTGTCTCTGTGTACTGGGAAGAGTTTGTGTCTGACTGTGCCGGCCCAAATGCCTCTTTATTCTCCAAGTTTGGCTCCAGCAGAGAGGGCTTTTCAAATACATTCTTTTTACAGGTCTCTGGGCGATTCTGCACATATATTACTCTGTTGTAGGCCTTGAGTCTCCTCCATAACTGGATGTAGACCTTGCATTGCACATACATAAACACCAGTCCACCAGTGAAGCCTATAGCCACCACCACCAGTTTGGTCCAAAAAGGCCATTCCAATATCCCTGTATAAAAAAAGAAAAGGGAAAAATCCACATTAAACCACTGTAATTATGCCACATACAATGTGCGTTTAGACAATTAAAGGGACAGTTCTGTCAACATTTTTTTCTACACCACTGACTTTTTAATATGTACATTACACATCACATATAGATATAACTTTATTCCAGGATCAACATACTGTATGCAGCATTTCTATGCCATCCATTTACTCCTAACATCCAGTCAAATCTGTAGATGATGTTTGGACCTCTAAACATGTTTGGCAGACATGGGCAATGGTAGTCCGTACATAGATTCAGAATTTATCATGTATAATTTTAAGCATGGTTGGCAGTGCCTGGATGATTCTGGCCATTATTTTGAATCAGGATTAATTATGCTAATTTCTGACGTAATGTCTGTAAAGTCTCAAAAATCAAACAATTTGAATAAAAAAAAAAAAAGAATTTCAATAGCTTAGTGTTGTAACATTTCACAACTTAGTCCTGCTGTCCACATATGTGAACATATATTTTTATGGAAACTATTTGCTCTACAATTTAAGAAAAAAGTTTTGCTCATTAATTAGGTGCAACAAGTTACAAATCAAAACAGAAAATGGAAAATGCAAACAGCAGTCAAGCTCCGGTCTCAGGAGGTTAAAGCAATACTGCATAAATTGCATATGAAGGTGATTCTGGAATACAACATCTAAAATATATGTCACACAACGAGCAAACACAGGAACAATTATAGCACTGGGATGCAAATACAGGGGGCTGGATAAGAGACTTTATATCTCCATCCATGTTTCAGGTAGAATGGGTCAATAGAAGCTCAACCTAATGGGGCAGCAATGGACATGGGGCTATGCTTTGGAACGTAATAACAGCTTTTCCATCCTTGACCATTTTACCCAAATAATGACTCATTACTTAGCTGAGAACTAAACATAGTATCAAATGCCAATTTCGGAGTGAGACGTGATAAGCTAAGGAATTCCAAAGGAATTTCCAGAGAATTTGACTCTGCGTGTTGATAATTTGAATCTTTCACTGGAAATACAACCAGCCAACCTTTGAGCTATTTATATTTTCTTGCCTGTCTAGTATAGAGCATTTTTAAATGTCAAAATCAAGTGTGTGGAAATTTCCATGTGCCAAGTCTCTAAATGCTACATTCTGCTCAAGCACAGGGCCTAGATCAAGGAATACGGTACTGCTTTCGGACGCTTCGTATGTCAAGCCAGGATGCAGCTTTAGTCCACCTGACATAATTAACAGAGGGCAGAGAATGAGGTTAGTGCAACATAAGATGTACTTGAATATTCAATATTGCTGGGACCAAATGAAAATATCCAAGTATCTGGCACTTAAAAACCTGCACTGATTGGCCAATAAACTGAATATTCATCGGAATATGAACACTAATCAATATCTATGGTAGTTATAGGGTTGAGTACTAATGCAGATTTCCTGATTCGATTCCGATTCATATGGGTATATTTCAGTTATAATGTCCCTTTTACTTACATATGAACAACTAATTGTAAAGAACAGAAAAGGTATTAAAAGAGACAATATTCAATGACAAATGGGTTGCATGGATCTCGTCTTTGGACACATGGAACAACTCTCGACACGCAGAGAAAGGGTCTCGCTGCCGAATAATTTATGTATATACACTACAAAATTACTGGTGAGAGAAATGCAAACATTTACCGACCAGTATCCAAATACATATCATTTAGTCCAGTGGTTCCCAATCCTGTTCCTGGAGGCCCCACAACACTACACATGCTGGATATCTCCCTAATCAAACACACCTGATTCAACTTATCCGCTTGTTAGTGGAGACTCCAAGACCTGAATTGGGTGTTTAAGAAAAGGGAGATATACAAAATGTGCAGTTTTGGGATGCCTCCAGGAATAGGGTTGGGAACCACTGATTTAGTTGCATAGTGTGAAATTTGGCTGCAAATGCGAGTGATTCCTCTCACTGTAGAAAAGTGTTACACAGAGTAAAAGATCGTTCTTGGGATTTAAGAATCTATATTGATCAAATGAAGATTGCAATGTAGCAGGAAATCAATATTTTTACCCAGCCCTAGTGGTCATGGCCCTGATGCTGCAGATACCGGACAGTCCTTTGCGATTTCTGTAAGCCAAGGGGGTTACAGGTGGTTTTGGCGTTTTCAAAAATCAATGCAATTGCAATCTACCCTGATTACAGACAAAGTATAGTCCTGATTGGACCTTCCCATGCATTACGCTGATAACTAGAAATTTGCCTGAACGCTATCAGAATAGTTTGACTTTGGCATATTTATCGAATTCCAAACTGGCCTCAGTCCATTGAGATGGAACAGTCGATTCTTTGTTCCATGCATTACCCTCGCAGTCACATGTACAATCTTGTTCTCTTTAATCTTTTATGCTTGAATATACCCATAAATAGACTGAAGAAAAAAAAAAAGTGGCCAGACTGTGATAAGTGGTCATCAAGCCTGAAATTGCCTTTGTCCGGCATATTCACAACTGACAGTGTGGGGCAGCCGCACAAATTGCATTTAAGAGTATGTTCTGGCTGTAAAGCCTTTATTCAGGCTGTGACTGGCTTTCAAATGCGAGTGATGATTGATGTAGAATCTGTAGGAGGGGAGGGTGGAGGGGGGAGTGGGAAGGGGTTCAGCCATTTGAAGCCTCAAAGAAATAACTACTGTACATTAAGAGGATAGAATTGTAAGTGTTTACCTGGTATTCTCCCGGCTGCATGGTTAAAAAGAGTTTGTTACTATTGTACTAGTGGCAAAAGGTGAAGCACTGACAGGGGTTGGGGGTGTCATGTCTACGAATTAAACTCTATTGACAGCATTTATGGCATGATGTTTAGTACCACTGAAAATAATTGACATGTTTCTCAGTTTTATTTTATTTTTTAAAGCCAAAACTGCAGTTACAGAAACATTTACAATAGAAGTCAACAGGGCCAGCATACTGGAGGCATTGAAAGCCTAAATGTTAAGCTCATATTGTTGCTACATCACTTACAGTAATGAACAATAATGTCCATAATTTCAGCTGTAAAATTGTTCAAATCATCCACTTTGAAGTGGGACTACTTTTCTAGGTGGTCGAATGTCTAGTTGTGTGTTACTGACGTAATTCCTGTGGGTGTTTGCTCATAGACGTCACATTACTTTCTGATATCAATATTTCTGCAAAAGTTACCAGCATTATGTCATCATGAAAATGAAGTTGAAAGATTGGATGATGTGCTTTCACGTCATTCAGACTTGTAAAAAGTATTTATGTCTTCGCAGAACTCAGAATTAAAAAAGTTGCAAACTCTGAATTCTATTAACGTACCAACTTGACGTCATCTATAATGAAACACATTTTTCTGTTTGATTTTATTTTGCCCTTGTTACCTGGAGTATTTTCTTTGTTCTTAACCCCCTGAGGTCCCACATCCTATGCATAATTAAATTTCATTTAAACCAACTGATCTCAGTTCAGCAGACTCTAGGCTGTCAGGAAAGGGTTAAACATTCGATGCACCGAGTCATGTGACAAAACAACATGGTGCCGATCTCAGCAGAGTTTGCCTTTGGGAAACTACATGTGGCAAGAAACCATTTTTAATGTAAGTTTTTACATTAAAAATAGTTTGAGTCAAAGGTGTAGTCTAGTTTCATCCGATATGCCAGTTTAAAGAGGTCATGACATGAGGAATCAAATTTTACTTGATCTTTTGACATATACAAGGTCATTGTACTAAAAGAAAGACGTCTTTGACCGCTTGATACATATCTCGGGCAACTTTTTTTTTTTTCACTCCCCTTTTCTCCCCAATTTGGAATACCCATTCCCAATGTGCTCCAAGTTCTCGTGGTGGCGTAGTGACTTGATTCAATCCAGGTGGCGGAGGACAAATCTCAGTTGCCTCCGCATCTTATCAGGTGGCATGTTGAGCGTATTACCACGGAGGTGTAGCGCATGTGGAGGCTTCACGCTATTCTACGCAGTATCCATGTACAACTCCCCACATGCCCCACCGAGAGCGAGAACCACACATTATAGCGACCACAATGAGGTTACCCCACGTAACTCTACCCTCCCATGCAACCAAGTGGCTGGAGTCAAACAGCACTTGCGACTCCAGGGATGGTATTCAGCATCAATACTCGCCAAGCTTCCCAGGTCCCCCTTTCTCAGGCCACTTTTAAAAAGACACTGCGTCGAGTTATAAATCCTCTAAAGTGGAGAAGCTGTCTGTCATTCAGCTGACGTCTCATAGATGAACATCTGTGTTATTTTTAGTTGTTGGTATGATTCAAGCTTTGCAACAGAACTGTTATTCAAGGATGGGGCAATTAAAAAGACCTGGACTTGATCACAAAAGACTTGAGTACACATTTTCATTCATGAATATTTAATGAGTCATAATGACCGATGTGCTGACACCGTTTAAAATTGGCACATCCATTGATGTGACGCGATGCAATGGCTTGAGGCGGTCTATACCGGGTGTGTCAACACAAACGTTCTGAACCATTTATTTGTGTTGTTGGCAGTAGTAGCGCAGGCCAACATGTGTTGGATGTGCAATGAGTGTAAACCCTGACATTTAGCTTTATAATGTTTTGGTACTTATTCATATTCTTCCGATTGAGTTTCTATGGATGTATTCGAGGGACTGCACATTTCAGACAGAAGGCCAGAGACAGGGTGCAAAATGATCATTAATTATTAAATTGTGTTTTAATGCAAAAAAAACTCTACTAACATTATCAGTGGACCTCAGGGAAGATGATAAAACTTAAAGAGCATTTCATTACCCCTTTAAAAATGTCAACGATTTATCACAAAACTAGTAAACACAATGACCATCTACATGGACTGTATGCTCATTTTCATTTAAAATGTCCAATATTCACTGTGCATTATCACACCGAGAATCAATGGATGCATCCAAAAGCTGGAAAATTTAGCTTTCAGGGGCTATACATGGAGTTGGAATGAAAATAAGGTGCATTTCAAACTGTTCTGAGACTAGTGTAGACAGTCAGCACACTGGAGGTTAAATCATTCCCAAATTAGGGAGCAAAGGCACATCCTATAGCTTTCCTATGCAGCCAAGTGTATTCACTCCAAACATCCAGTCAAAGTTTCAGTTTCGTTTTTTTTTTTTTTTTTTGCATGTTTCTTAGGGGCTACTAGTTATTAATCAGAAAAGGGAATAGAAAATGCACACAGCAGTCACACTCAGGTCTCAGGAGGTTAAACATTTTGCAACTAAACATGGAGGAGATTAAATATAGAAAAACCAACTGACACACGGCTGCTTTAAAATGTGCTTGGTTACTCCTTACACTGAAATGGACAATCAAATTAAAACCGTGACATGTCCTAGTGTGATTTCTTAAACCGCTAAAGGCTGCAATCTTAGTGTGGAAGAGCTGCGTACTTTGAGTGAATGCATAAATCTGACTGCTCATACATATTGAGAATCATTCAGGACACGAATCAGATGACAGAGCAGAGCACTAATCTACGTGTACCACGCAGCACATGTAAACTCTCTCTATATATAATTAAATCACAGCATTTGCACTTTAATCTCTCAACTCAACTCTATTTATATATCATTTAAATCAAGAGAGTTGACCAAAGTGCTTCACAGCAATACAATTTAAAACATAACATTTAAAAATGACCATTTACACCAGTAATCTAAAACACAAAATACAAACACCTAAAATCTGTGTCCTACATTTCATTTCATTTGTCAGACTCAAAGGCCAATGTAAAGAGATGAGATTTCAGACACGACTTAAAAGTCTCCATGTCGCAAATCTGGAAAGTGAAGCTTCCGGCAAAAGATACACATGATAATAAAATCACTTTTCAAAATATAAGCTAGAGCCCTAAATGTTAAGAAATTGTGACAAATATATTACAACTGTAAAGTAAAATAAAAATAATAACAAAGATTTGGTAAAGAAAACAGATTTCAGTAGGGTGCTACTTAAAAACTTAAGACAATACATCCTTGATTGAAAACATGTATTCCTTTTAATTTATTATTTACATTGAAATGTACATTTTAAATAGGCTAAATGGGTGTTCAATTTCACATTGTTATATTAGCATATTTATGATGTGGTACTGAAATTAGTATTGAGAATCATGAAATTGCATTGGTATCAGTACAGACTATTGAAATGTTGGTACCGTGAGAACATTACTTTAATACAATAACGGCGAAACACTGTGAACCCAGCATAACGTTTTTGGTGAATTATCACACTAGACTTATGCCAACACCTACAAACTTTGTCTTGTGGCTCCATTTTAAAAACTGTTTGTCCTTTCTGGCTGGCCCCTATGTACTTCCATTGTAAAAACCTTACTGTACAACTCATTTTTGCTTTTTTTCCATTTTTATCATTCATTTTGCTTTTTTTAAAAACTAAAAGATTAATTCCTTAAATTATGTTCTGTAGTAATCAACATTATGCCATATATGCTATGGGTAGCACTTAACTTTAATTGAACCTAAAACAAAAGAAAGCTACTGGAACCTCTGACTCTTTTGCAAGAGTCTGAACACATACTGCAGCATGATACAAGAGATGAGAAATGGACACGGCAAAGAAAGTTGGAAACATTCGCAACAGAACAATGGGTATAGAGTATATGGGTGGGTGCATGCACTGCAGTCTAATAGGTCTCTGACTCCGCTCAAGCCTTTACCATGCAAGATGAAAAGTTAATGGTGTAACCATGGTAACAGTGATCAAAGATCTCCTTACAGTTCTTGGACAATGAAGTGCGTGTGAATGGGCAATTAATGATAGGAGCAAATCAGTAAAGTGCTACTGTCAGAGACCAATCAGCATAAGGGTCGCAGTCAGCGATATAACTTCAAAAGGATGTGGACACTGATCTTGGAGTGCAGCAAAGGGATGGAGCACATGCTTTTTACAAATCTGTTACAGAGATCAAATCCATTGCCATCTTAGATATACTCAGAGAACCCACCCGGTCCCTGTGCTCCACAGCTCGCTCTAATGGTATCGATTTAATGGAGCTTGAGAGGTAAACTGGAAATCACCTCTACCATGAGCATACCAATTTGTCCAAAAGGGTTTTCTAAAATGAGAGACCAACATGCTGATTAAAAACCTGAGTCCACATTCAAAATCTGAGATTCTAATAAAACTGAAATTTTAATAAAAATAATTAATCTGGAATTAATCTGAAATTTTAATAAATTAGAAAAACGTAAAAAGAAATATGATGACATAAAATTAACAACAAATATTTAAGATTCTGCACTATTTCTAGGTCACTAATCAAATAATGAAACTGTGACATTAACCTTTTTTACAAAGGTGTTGACATGGTCAGAGTTCTTTGCTTGTGTTGAAACATTCTCAAATCATGCTGCAATGACATGGACCATCAGGTTTTGCACAAACTTGTGAGGTCCATGGCAGCTTCAGTGCATGCCATCATTAAAGCAAAATTAGGTCATACCAAATAATAAGAGAATAAGGAAATTAAGTGAAAAACTTACATGAGTGTTATACTGATAATACACTTCAATGTGCAAAACAGCAGCATTTTCACATGTGGACTCAGACTTTTAAATGGTGCTCTACATTTGAAAAAGCATAAATCATCTTGGTAGAGGACAAAGACATTATGATGTGCTTGACAAAGACAAACAGCAGTCAGAGGAATTCAATTGCTCGAACAACAGAATAATCCAGTGAGTGTTTTATGGTAAATGGGGGGTGAGGAAATAGGAATGCAGGTAGACAGTGCTGGATGAAGTGGGAGAGCAAAGGTAGTTCTGGATTGGCTGAGGAGATAGGTGGGCGGAACTAACCTTGTTTGATCTCCTCCGCAGTGCGGTCAATGAGGACGTAGAGTGACCAGACGACACAGGTGATGGCGATGACGTGGAATGTGACTGAGAACGTGATCTTTCTCCTCTCACTGGCTGTCATCTGAAGCTTCTCCCACTGAACATAAAGAGATGTGCGTTTGCGTGCAAGAGAGAGAGAGACAGACATTATAAAAACAGAGATTATACTGTAAACAAAAAGATATTTCCAACAGTTCTTTTCTTGCTATTGTGAAATAGCACTCTATACACTTCACAGTCTAGTACAAACAAAGCCTTTCTGCCCACTAAATATTTCATGCAACTTAGTGAGTGATCTCCAGGCTCTCTCTTTAGCAATTCAGTGCCGGTCTCCATATCCAACAATGACCCAGGTTTCAGCTCAGCATTCACTACTGCTTTAACTAGAATAATATTTTACTAGCAAAAACAATCTTTTTTTTTTTCAGCAACATAAAATGCCATTTGCAACCCATTTTCCAATGAGAAAACAAGGAGGGCAGGACATTTGTCCTTTGGTAACGGCATGAATTGTGTCAAGAGGCCATTATTACTTGATTAGATAACAATATTCAATCATTAGTTACATTTATGTATCTATTAATTACAAGAATGAACTATTCTTCTGACATTTAATATAGTTCATAAGCGTACCAGTTGGCGAGTTACGTTTACCATACAACACCTTTGCACAATAATAGAGCACAACAGTGACCGCCCGTTCCCATGAAGCATTGCAAATTACGTAATCAGAAACAACAGAACACAAAACTATTGACTATAAATCATTGATGTAAGTGGGAAATGTTTGAAGTTTACTGCAAAATATTCAAACATGTAAAGATATACCTGTACAAGTTGTTTGAAAGAGTAGGCAGACATCGATTGCAATGATTTATGGGAGTAGATGGTCATTAGAGGTCGACTGATATATGAGCTTTACCAATTTATCTGCACTGATAGTTGCTTTTTGGAACTATAGGTTTTTGGCCAAAAAAAATGTAAAATACTGCAATAGTTTTTTGTTGTTTTACAAACCAGAATGTAGGGGGTGAATGGAATGCATCTCGAATCATTTTTGGAGGGTATTTACGCTTTGTTACTTCATGCGTTTTGCCATCTAATCATGAAAACACCAAGTGTAGATTCCCTCCAAGATGGACTCGAGGCGGATTCGAAACTCAGTCAAGTGTAAATGCATCTGGCTGTTCAAGCTACATATGTAAACTTTACTCAACCCAAACAGCGCTACATCAGCATAGGGAAAATATGTGACATATAACAACTGTTACAGAGTATTTGCATAAGGCTCACGACCTGCAATAAATAATAAAATATGAAACAGATGCATGTTGTACGAGAGACATAACATTTCTTCATTTATTAGATGCAGATTGATGAAGAAACTGAAACTAAACACTGAAAATAAGTGCAGCTGACGAGCATGGCCATGGCTGAACCACGACAAGCCCTGTGTGGAAAAATACACACCGCATGAACACACAGACATCTGCGCGTGGGGCAAAGTCACTTGGAATCAAATGATAAATCATATCTTTTAAACTCGCTGCCTGGCATTAGCATATTAATTGTTATTTGGATATAGCGCACAAATCTAAGATTGGATTTTTTGATCTGTTTGGAAACATTGATGTGGCCAGGTGCAAATGGAACGTGCTTATTCAATCAGATAACAATCAGATCAGTAAAAACGCATGAAGTGACAGAGTCACCCCCCGTAGTCCTGTGGTAGGAGGGGAGGGGTTGAAAAGTAAAAGGAGGTCTTCACGCCAGCTGAAAAGTTGTTAGGAGGTCGCTCACGCATGTTATTGCATATTGATAAAAGATTAATGGACACAATTTTGTATTTGAAATAACATGCACTTATTAATAGTACACATAAAACCATGAGTATGAGTTTGAGCTTTTCAGTTGCAGGGGTAAAATACATTTTCTAAAAACACTTGGCAGCTAGTTGGTAGAGATTTTTTTTTTTTTATAGGAACAGAAGAAACACTTATAATGGGCACATCTAATCTCAAAAAAGTTCAAACAGAGAACAGCTTTAATGTTTCACATTTTGGATTTCTGTAGAATGACACCCTGGCTATTTTAGTTTTGAACAATTTATCACATGGTGGCCTAATAATACATTCACAGAAAAGATGACAGCACTGAATCTGATGCAGAAACCTACAGAGAGCTAAATGAAAGACTAGGAAAACTAAAAGTCTTCTCTCTTGAAAAGCTTTTTCCATGGCAAATAAAAAAGCACAGATACAAGTCTCTGTTTATTTGACATCTGATCCGCACCCTTTCATCTGTAAGGATGCTGACATCAATGTAAGTGGCAATTTACAAAGACATTCATAACCTAATCATTAGAAAAATGTTGGTGACAAAAGACAAATCAAGACAACAGAAAACAAACCAGCAGCGTGTAACAGTAAATTAATAGCTATGATTAAATAAACAGATGCTTGTCAACTGTCATACTGACCATAACGTCATGGGTTTGTGTCTTGTTTCATCTTGATTAACTTGCAGACAACTAGGGATAACACTCCCTAAATCAGTCTGCTCCAGCACAATTTCTATGGTGACACAAAGGACAGCTGTCCTAGAGATGTCCTATTTTAAGCCCCATTAGAAACACACTGCATCAGAAATGTAATTAAAAAGAGGAAGCAGTGGACAATATAGAAAGAACACTAAAGTGCCTGGACTTTTATTGTGTTCACGTCACTCAGAAACCATTCATTAGAACAATTAATTATAAAAACCTCTTGCTGGCTGCATGGACAAACTTGTTTTCAATCATCTCAAAAGTTCAACTACTGCATTTGCTCATAAACAATGTAAATTGCCCCTTTATGTAATGCTCAGCCTCATGTGGCTTATATTTCATTTAAAAAATAATAAAAAACTATTATTTTTCCAAATAATACAGTTCACTAGCCTAACTGTGGGAGATTTATGTTTGCTAAACAATGCAGCACCTGAAAGTGATTGAAAGTATGTAAATTTACTGTAAATTTATAGTTTACAGCAAAAATGTATTTAAAAAAAATACCAAGATACTGTAAACAAGTTTTTTGAGTTTAGGGAGACTGACTTGAATACATCATTCACAATGAACCATTGGAGTAGACTTCTCTGATTGGTGGATCTCTCCTCAGGATTATGGGTAGTGTAGTTCTTCACTGGGAATTTAAAAATTGAACTATATACTCATGCTACTATTGCTTAACAACTTCTGAGCTCCTTATACCTCAGTTTATACAATACCTCAGAAAATGTATTTCTTAACAGTGAAAATGAATGTTTTTTTTACTTTCGTAAGCCTACTGCTGCACTTTATACGGAATTCAACTGATTTACAGTCACAGGTGTGTCTTCATCAACTATGGAACACTGGCTTCGAATGTGGCTCATCCAATCAGAATGTAGAGTTTTAATGATTATTTTTGACAATACTTTGCAGACGGCTTTATACAGTGCGTTTGTTCCTTGGTTTAAAGTTTTGAAAGGCGTGCATGTCAATATGAGCTGGTGGATGTGAACATTTCTGGGTCTGTGAGTGTGTATGCATGCATGTTTGTAATATTACCTTGCGGAGTGGCTTGAGCTTGGTTTCCATGATTAAATTATATTTACAGAGCTCACAACAGCGTGTGTCCGAGCTCTTGATCCACTGCTGCAGGCAGGACTGATGGACATAATGCAAACTCCCAGTGCAGTGACAGGGTGTGATCAGTGGACTCTCGTCATCCCCTTCACAGTGACAAATCCTACAGAGAAAGAGAGAGACACTCTGTCATCATCCTAAAACCACTGCAGAACAATATTAGCCAAAAGTTTTTCACAGTTATACTAGGAGTCTTAATTTAACTTTTTTTTTCTCTCTCTCTCTCCCTCCCTCTTTTCTTGCCAAATGCAAGTAAATTGGCTTTGTCGAATAAGTGTAACATTATAACGGTAGTTACTCGCCAGTTGGCAACTTCTGCAGGAACTGTAACAATACATTAATTAAATCAAATTGTAAAAATGATCCTTGCTGATGGAAATGAGGTAAGTGAGTATTTAAAAACTCCATGTGATGACAGATACGTGTAATAATCCTTGCTTTAGGTCGGCAAAAAAAATATTTGTAACAAAATCACAATGTGTCTTTGCTTTTTTGATTTGTGCCATTTCAGAGAGATGGAGGCCATATTGGACTAAGCAATGCTGGGAGATACAATTACCTGCCCTGTTTGTTAATAACATGCAAGAAAGAAAATAGTTAAATAATCCAGTCCGTACAGAAACAAAATAAAAAAAATTGTTTTAAATAAAACTATGCAAAATACTGTTCAATTGTCAGCAAGGAATATTTATGGCCGGTAAAGTTTCTATGTTCACTGAGTGATGTCAAAAATTTCATTTTAAAACCTGGTTATCACAGAAGCGTCCAACAGCACTTTAAATCACACTAGCTGGTGCAGAGGGAAAAGCTGTTTGTTACAGTTTGGGGAAAGGGTTTGTAGGAGGTGCCCAGAGGAAATTAAGAGAGACACAGAGTGAGAGACAAAAAGAGAGGTGGAAATACAAGCAACTTGTGGCAGCAGAAGAAAAACTTCCCACATTTAAAAAAAAAAAAAAAAAAAAAAGTATTATACCCCAAGGCAAGGGTCTTCAACCTTTTCCAGGCAAAGGACCCCATAGTTTAAAGAGAGATGGTGCAGGGACCCCCTGTTACATATATTGCGCATTTTAAGCATGGCCTATAATAACATGCAGACACTGCGACTTACAACGTATTTATGGTATACGTTTGATCAGTTTGTGTGTTCCCTGGGAATCGAACCCATGACCTTGGCATTGTTAGCTCCATACTCTACAAGTTGAGCTAGTTTGTTAAAATGCATATACTGTATAAATTGCAAGTCATATACTTAAAACAATGCTAAAGTTCAGCTAAATGTTTCATTGTATAAGTTAAATGATTTTATTTTGGTTTAATAGATTTAAAGTTTTTCACAAAATTAATAAGGGGTCCATGTTTCCTGCTATGGACCCCTGTTGAAGACCTCTGCCTTAAGAGATTAAGAGTACTTTTGACAAATATGCTTAAAATGATATTATTAGCCTAGAAAAAAACATTTTATTCTACATAATGTGGGTCTCCCCCTCATGGTGGCTGTCATTTTTAGATCATATGACCAGTCAAACGCTACAAACTTTATCTCTGTAACCCCAATATTATCAGACACCGTCTTTGCAGAACAATTTAATAATTGCTGACAAATACAACAACAAACAGGGTATTTTTGGCTATTTTAAATACGTTATTTTCAGGTGACAGTATAAAGTACAAAACCACTGTAGTATCTATATTATTCTGCCTTGCTCCGATGGGTACCCTTGCTCTCGCTCTCACTCACATGCATTTATGCATGCAAATTCAATTTCTGTCTCCCATGCTTAATAAGCTTAGAGGTCAGTTGGGAAAGCATCGAGTATAAACAACTGCGTGACAAATGTCAACATTTATATTATGAAGATCTGCCGCCGAGGCTAGCAGAAGTTCAAAGAGAATAAGAGATCAGTTCACAACACACTGGTGCTGGTAGTCTGGGAGGAACATTGATTGTAAATGCACTGCAAATAGAGTTTGTGAAAAACACTCAGTGCAGCGAATTTGTCTTTTAGGACTAAGAAAGTGTGACTTAAATCTGCAGTGTGTAATTTCTGCACCACTAGCAGCACCAAACGGATTGCATATGTAAATGACTGTTTCCAACAGATTTCCCTAAAACTTCCTGTCTGCTTTTGTTCGAAGAATAAGGTATTCCCACCTCAAACTCTATTTGCCACTTTATTTGTCAGTCAGAGGGTCTCTTAATGTGTCCAAGTCAGGGGTGCTCATTGTGTAAATCGCGATCGACCACAAGACAACCACTGGTCGAAAAGGGAAAGGTATATAAACTACACAAATAAATTATCTTAATTATTATTAGATTATTTAAATTATCTTATTTCAGCTCCCCTGAGCATGGATTTCCAAAACGCAGTATGGCAAGGAAAGACTCATTCATTGATAGAGTTAGGTAAATGGGTGGCATTAGAGTTGGTTTAGATTCTTTGACAAATGAGGTATCGCTTTCCTCATGAATATTAAGTGACCCATCCATGTTTCGGAAATTTGCCCACACACACGGTCTGACTGACAGATGCTTTCTTTCTCTGTGCCTGCTAATGTGTGCATGTGTGTGCGCACGTTAAGATCGCTAATGGCAGATACGCAGACCTGCCCATATTAATATTAGAATTTAATATTAATCAAGCAACAATAACAACAAATCGAGACTATTTATAGCTCTTGGCTGGATAAACTTTAGTAGCTTTAAAAATATGAATTATAATCATGCAGTTAAAACCTGTAATCTATTAAGTTTTATGGTAAATTAGAATAGTTTCTAAATTTCGGAACGTATACTTGAATAAATAGAGCACCCCCGCCGTAAGTCAAAGATCTGGCTTTGTGAGGTTCTCAAAAGCCTAAATTGGTGTTTTGTGTTACTGACAGAACCACAACGTAAATAGATGGCATAATGGCTACAGCACACTGCTCAGTCATTGTAATGGATCTAACAATCATCCCTTCCGGCTGCACGATATGGGCCCTATAAATGTTAACAAGCTGCCGGGGCATAAACACAAGAGAAAATTGCTTCCGTGTCAGCGTCGAGAGACTTTTCAGACTGAATGACCAGGATAATGACTATTTTAAGATACGCCTGATCCAGTCAAGGCTCGACAAGATTAGCAAACAGCATAGACAAAGAGAAAAACGGAGCCCGTCACATCTCCATCAGCCGACAAGCAGCTTTACAGTCCGAGCAGTGTGTAATAACTTCACTGCGAGCTGAAGGGAATCAACTTTAATGGACTCCTTTTGTTTGTGATTACTTGCATATTACCTGACAAAGTTCTGATTCATGTCCCCCTCTCACTCTCACTCCCTCAAGTATAATCAAAATATATTAATCCATCACACAGAGCTAGATTAGATCAAATTAGAATAGAAAAACTCAAATCAAATTACCATATTTAAGATACTCTAATGCCTTTTGAGGAGGTTTGGATCATGGCTCATTCTGTGACCTGCTGTTCTACAATAGCGAAATTGTCATATTAGATGGACATTTCCCTCTTGATAACACTCTTTATAGCACTGTATTAGGGTGAATACAGTGACCGCCAGATATGAAAGGTGAAAGGATGACTTGTCCTGCATTAAATACTGCACTGAAGAATAGTGATATGTGGAAAGCAGAGTTATATGCACTCAAAATATCAGGTAAATAGTGATAAAAACAATATTAATTCTCATTTCTATACATTACGATTTCTTAAATGCATTTAAGCATCATTATCAATTTTATAGATTATCCTTTTTATATCCATGTACAATATAACAACAACATAAAAAATAAGGACAAAGAGAGACACACACACACACACACACACACACACACACACACACATGTGCTTGATAACAAAAACAATTGTTAACCAATACAAAGACAATTGTCAGGACATTAAAAATGGTTTCTGGGCACTGTAATATGTAACCTATATTATAAACTATATTTTAATTAACTAGAGCAATACAAAAGGATATTCCCTTTATTTAGCTCCTGCATCCACTTTTCCCCCTCCTCCCCCTTCCTTTGTTCTATCTTTCCTCTTTTTGTTTCCTCTACCTCCCCTCAATCACTCCCACCCCCACCACATCCGGCCGCACACCCCCATGCCATCCGCCATAGCGACAGCAATCGGACCAACCAGATACACACCACAGGCCAATTGTTCAAATGGAAGCTCCCACCAAGGCACATGTGTTGGGAAGGGTGATTTCAAACCATGGGGTATCTGGTGAGACATTCTGTTTATGCAGGTTTACCACAGCAGGTACCCAGACCATGCTGCCATAGCCAAGTCGTACCATGTCCTATGACCCATAAACATCGTCCGTAGTCATTCATAGTCATACATGCCATTTCAATCAGGCATCTTTTAGTTATAATGTAAGGTTGGACCAGGAAATGTAAGGTTGGACTGGTGTGCACCAGCCATATGCAGCCAATAACCTACAAACAAGGAAGTATTAAATAATAACTAAACTAAAGACTCAAGTTAAACTAAATTCGGCTGACTCGGTACATGTGTTAATGGAGTGTGATAATGGCCTACTCATACAATGCATTGTTTCCTAGAGCTGGCAGAAAATACTCAGACACAAGCAGTGTACTGATAAACCACAAATAATATAATATCGAGCAGCAGCCATCGGTATTGCATTAGAGTGATATCACCTCCCCTCTTCGTATGATTGGCTAGAGGAGGAGCTGTCAATCAAGAACTAGTGGACCAATAGGGATGCAAAACGCCCCGTTTACATGAAACTCACAAGTTTTGGAAAATCAAGTGCAGAACTTGCAAAGAAAAATACAGCCTAAACATACAAAAAAATGAAAATATGAGCAAAATTGTCAGAGCACAAAAACAGTAATATAACCAAGGAAAATATGATTCGTTTACAATTCTAATGACTTGGCTTTCATTTTTCTGTTGTTTATTTGCAGCATATTATAGATGTGTTATTTTTTTATTCAAGCTTGTTATTTTGATTCACGCTTATTTTTGGATCCGTGACCGCAATACATTTGATGGGATTTTGATCCAATAATTGTTTTCTTGGCGATAGCTAGAGACAGAAACAGTGGTGTTGGATGTTTGGGAGGAGGGTTATTTTGAGATGCATCTCCTAAAAGGCATAATGAAGGAAACTTAGGGATTCTGCAATTCAAGAAATCTGATAGCTTATTGGTAACATCTTTCCAGAAATGATCAACAGGTGGGCATGACCAGAGTGCATAAAGGTAAGAGTCTGGCGTGTTAAGGTTGCAGTAGGTGCATCTGTCTGAAGTTACTAGTCCCATTTTAAACATCTTGTGTTGTGTAATGTGTGTTCTGTGTTGAGTTTTATACTGAAAGAATTGGATGTTTGTATTTGTACTTATGATGGTGTTTCTAAAAACTGTTTTACAGAATTCCTTATTTGTAATGATGTTGAGATATTTCTCCCATTGTTTAACAGATGCTGGCGTCTTAGTATCTATGGATGACATTAGATTGTATAATTTAGCAAGTAACTTCACATAACTACTGATTGATTTAAAGCGTTCTATAAGGGGTGGTGGTTTTTCTATACTCTTATTTCCAGTTGTGGCTTTAATAGAGTTTATAATATGTAGGTAGTAGAAATAGTGTTCTATTCCTAAGTCATATTTCTGTCTTAATTCTGTAAATGTCATGAAGTTGTTAACAGTAAACCGATTAGGCAAGTGTGTAATACCTTTTCCTTTCCATTTTATATTATTAAGAGGTGTTTTGTTGATTGTAAAATCAGGGTTATGCCATATGGGGGAGTTGATGTGTGGTGAGAGATTGTATTACATAAATTAATACAACACAATGTATTCATTTGCCAACAAGCAGCGAGTGTTGTTCTAATCATAATATTGTTAAAAGGTTATGCTGTTTGATATTTGTGAATGAAGGGAGATCAGATATGGTTATTTCTTTACATTCTGCCTGTTCTAACTCTAGCCATAGGTTATGGAAACGGTCACATTTGATTCATTTGCAAAGATATTGTAATACTTGGAAATTGGGTGCTGTTAGACCTCCTTGATTTATATATATATATATATATATATATTTATATATATATATATATATATATATATATATATATATATATATATATATATATATATATATATATATATATATATATATATATATATTTATTTATTTATTTTTTTTAAGTGTTTGTAGGCTTATTTTAGGCTTATTTTTTCCATTAAAATTTGCTTATTGTTCTATTTAAGGATGTAAACCAAATCTTAGTTGGTTTCACTGGGGCCATGGTGAATAAATAATTGATTTTTGGCAGTATACACACATTTTAACTGCTGATATATGACCTATGATGGAGAGTGGTGAGTTCATCAAGCGATTTAAATATTCAATTGTTTTTAATAGTGGAATAAAGTTGAGTTTGAATACGTCTGAGAGGTTCGGGGATATGTGTATTCCTAGGTATGTAATTTTATTTATTGTGAATGATGTGTTCTCTATGCTAGTAGCGTGCGGTTTCATATTCAGTGGTAAGATTGTTGATTTGTTCCAATTTATGGAATTGTCTGATATTTTAAAATAGTTGTTAATGAGTTTAATTGTTTCTGTAAGTGATGTCTTTAGAGTTTGTAAGAAAAGTAATATCATTAGCATATAAAAGAGATTTTATGGTCGGTTTTATGTAATGAAATTCCATAGATATTTTCATTCTGTCTTATTGCAGCAGCTCAAATTTCTATGAATCGAGCAAAAGAGTAATGGGGATATGGGACATCCCATACGTGGCACAACAGATAAAGAATGGGGAAAATTTTTAACTCAGTGATTTTGACAGAGGCAATTGTTGATTGTTTGTGCCAGATGTGCTGGTTTGAGTATTTCTGTAACTGCTCATCTCCTGGATTCACACAAAACAGTCTCTAGAATTTACACAGAATGGTGCCAAAAACCGAAAACATCCAGAGAGTGGAAGTTCTGCAGACAGAAATGACTGGTTTATGAGAGGTCAATGGAGAATGGTCAGACTGGTTTGAGCTGACAGAAAGGCTACAGTAACTCAGACAACGACTCTGTACAATTGTAGTGAGAAGAATAGCATCTCAGAATGCACAACACGTCCCTTGAGGCGGATGGGCTACAACAGCAGAAGGCCATGTTGGCAGTTTATTATGACCATAACATTCCTAATAAAGTGCTCAGTAAGTGTATATCCTGATAACTCTATATAAAGTCTTGTTCTTGATCACTATAAGCAGAGGACTGCAAACTATCACACTACTAATGTGGAACACAGCACACATGCTCTAACAGGAAGGAGAAACAGGGACTCGTTGGAAATTATTTTGCAGGTGAAGGATGAATCACTCTAGAGGTGGAGCCCATGGGTAAGAATAGCTGAGCGGGAGTGAGTAAGCCCCACCAACCTGCAGCAGTCCCCAGACAGGGAGTAGGGTGAGAGCATCCCATTTTTCTCTGACACCGGAGAAGAGCATTGATTCGGGTCACTGTCCTCCTCAAGGGAACAAAGCGGAGCCCTCAACCCATCTGCCTTTAGCTTCCACCTGGACGAGTCCTCCTCGAACACCTCGTCATCTCCCACCTCCTCTAAACAACAAGACTCGCTGACCCCCAGAAGGGCACTAGATGACTTTGCGATGTGCAAACTGGAGTTGTAGCTTCCCATTTCAGACACCTGAAAGCTTCCTGCGGTAGAAGAGCGGGTGAATGGAAAGAAGAGACACAGGAAGTTAAGAGCTTCTTTGGAGGTCTGATTGGGGATGACAAGAGGGAGTCAGACAGTGCTCAGTCCTTGGAGAAGAGATATATTTGTAGTTGCTGAAGGATGGAGGCTGAGATGGAAAGGGCAGATGCAAGTTGTCTTCTTCATTGAGGACTTTGGTGTCGCCAACTTACACAAGCTTGTCTTTCTCCGTGCCCGGCTCCCCATCTGAACATGTGCGGTCTATAAATTGAAGACCAGTACACAGGCTATCCACCTTTTGACTCACATCATTCAGAGTCTTGGAGAACTTGAGACTGCCTCCCTCTGGTTTTAGGTTGACTGATGGTTTTAGTAAGTAGTGCCATTCGGTGCCAAAAAAGGTCCTACTTTTTGGGCTTGGTAGGAGAGTCCAGACAGTGTTGTCATGGTGACACTCTGTGATCCTGAGCTTTTACCGTTAGAGTTCAACAATGCTACAGTAGCCTGTAAGGACTTCTGTGAGCCCACGTCCTGAGCAAGGTCATGTGAACTGCATATTAGAGGAGGGGGTGGGACAGAAAGAGGATGTGCAGAAACAGAGATGGGACGAGAGAAAACGGACATAAAGAGACATGCAACGTGCATTAGAGAAGTGAATCTCAACCAGGGGTACTTGAGAAGGGTCCAAGGGGGAACTTTTGATTTGTTAGACTTATAAAAAAAGAAAAGAAATGGCCACTTTCAAAAATAGTAGGGTTGTCAATCGATTAAAATAATTTGTCACTTAAATGTTACTTTTTTCAGTTTCCAGACCAAAAAAAAAAAAATTTTTAAAAAAATTTATTTCAAAAAACATATTTCCATGCAAAACATTCATAAAATCATGAATTGTCACAATTTACACAAGAATGGAAAAAACATTTCTAGTTTGGCTTTGATAAAAGGATACCAAAATCTAATTTCTGTAACAACGTACTCATCCTCATGTTGTTCCAAACGAGAATGAGTTCTCTCTTTTTTTTTTTTTTTTTACGAAAAGGAAACATTTGAATGAATATTCTGGTCTGACTTTTCAATACAATGGCAGTTGATAGTGACTCATTTTAAAGTTGAAAAATTGCCCAAAAGTAATATTCATTAAAACTTTCCATCCTTTTAAGCCATACTTATGTGTTATGGGTTTATAAGACAAAGGTTGGGAAACACTGCATTAGAGAACAAATGGACACAGACTATAAAAAGAAAGGTGGAAGAAACAGAAGAATGCAAGAAAGAAATGGCAGAATAAAAGATGGATGGCAGTGCTGGCCCACTGATGTTCAATAATGAAAGAGACTAACAACCCTGCCATCTCTGAATTACAGTTTTTCATATCAGGCTATTTCAAAGTATTTTCTTACCCTCCTCTAGTACCTGTCCTAGAGATTGCTCACATGACAAGACCCTACTGCAGGAGCACATGAGCTCAGTTTAGGGCAGGGCAAACCTACCTGCATATATCCTGGTTAGAAGGTGTCACTGAAGTCCTGGGGAAGACACAGGGAGCATTTACAGAGGTTGGACTTCCTGCCTATACACAAAACAGAGGGGAAAGTATTAAAATGGAAACATAAAACGTTAAAAAAAAAAAGCATTTTTTTTGTTTTTCATTTAATAATACTTCCTCCAACTACAGTTTAATATGAAGAGATAACTTTGACCATTCATGAGTTTTGGGGTGGGACAATCTGTATGCCCAAAATGGCAGAAGTTGGGAGTATTTAGAAAACCTGTATGGAAACAGTGATTATTTTTTATTTATTTGCAATTTCGTTTGGTGCTGCAAATGTTGCATAAATTATACACTTCATCTTTAAGGCTGAAACTGACTCCACGCAAGAACATGAACGCAGACGCTTCTAGCTACGCAAGCTCAATTTAATGCGTTGTTGTGTTCCAAGTGTTGCATTCTCAATGTTGGACATTAGTGTGAACTGTATGCTGGTAACAGCGAGTTCTCTCTTTTCAAGCCTTCTACTGTCATAGTGGAGAAACAGACAGAAGAGAATATTGCTGAGCAAGTAAAGTCAATTTTACAAACTTACCTGAAAAAAAAAAAATAGCACATTCGGTTTATTGGCACAGATTTTAAAGGTACTTTATAGCACTGAGGTTTGTTACCAGCACAGTTACACAAGAATGCGTGATAAGCATGTTCAACCGGACCATTGGACAAGCGCTCAAATCTACATGTGTATTTGCATAGTTTTTGTCCAAAAGAATTTATATATTTGCAATGTCTGAAAGACAAGCGAAGAACTTCTGTCAAAAGGAATATCTTTCACTGAAAGTTATTTCACCAAAAAAAACTAACATTGCATGGAATTTCTTATCAAAAGGAGCATGGACTGTATTTACATTATTTGATTCCATCTTTTATGTCCCAGACTAATTATCTATCGATTCAAACTGTAACAAACAGAGAATTTATAGCCCAGAGCCTGACATGGATCAATACAGGACGGAGTGTCCGGAACTACCCTCCACCAAAACACTCACTCTCTCACACACACACACACACACACACACACACACACACAGGCTGACACCCATACTCACAGATATTCACAACTCCAAGAAACTATTAGGAAATAATGGTGTGTTTTCAGGCAAAAGAAATGGGGAAATATGCCTGAGTGAACATTCGGCTCCTTACATTAGTTCCTCTGTGCAGTTTTGTCCAACCATGATTTCAAATGATGATGATTCACACTCCTGTTCAGTGGGATGCCAAGGCTGGAGACCACTAGTGAAAATTCTTCTAGTTTGAATTTTTCAAAACAAAAATTTCTCTAGTTTAACTTTTTTACATTTCAATTATATTATTAACGTAACCATTTCAGTAAAGAAATGTAATTAATTTGAGAATATCTTTGAGAATAGTTTGGCATGTCTCCCTTTTGCTTTAATGGCAGCATGCACTTGAGCTGGCATGGACTCCAGCATGATCAGAGAATGTTCCAAAAAGCATCTTGTGTGCTTCAATGGAAACAAGGAAATCTGATCATATGTACATAGTAGTTAAGATGGTCAGTGTCACAAATTTGCTAACTTAAGACCGATGTAGAGTTTTAATAGAGCAAAGCAAATAGATAAAATGTTAAATATACTCAATTCGTTCATTTTACAATAACATTTTATAACCCAAAACTTTGTTTCCAGGTTTAAATTAGATTTTGAAACCCAAATTTGTAATGTGGTTGCAGACATTTGGCCTCGCACTCTCCAGTATGTACATGCTCATTCTGATTGTGAAGGCTGCTTCATGGGAACTGAAGATATATTTTAGAACATTAAATGTTTAATGTGTGTAGCATTGCCGAATTTTGTTTAACAACTGTGTGAACGTGACCAAAAAAAGAAAAAGCATGAAACCCGAGCAACTGTAACTGAAGGAATGAAAGAGAAGGCCAACGAATAGCTTTCTCCAGTTATATTAGACCTCCTTGGCTATTACCTACATACTAATCTTAAATTCCTTTCAGTTAGTTTGATAAAAGACACGTCAGGCAAACAGAGTGAATTGCATCAAAGTCATTATATAACATGGTACTGCACATGTTGCAAAATAAAGGGATTATAGCAATGACACAAATTATGGTAACGCATGCAATAAAGGTTAGTTCAGGGCCTGTTAACCCATATAAGGAAATACTTCATTACACACTCAAGTCTCTCATAATAGCTTTATTGCATAACTGATAGAAAACCCAAGTGCTGATGCAGTAAGCAAGCATCTATTTTTCGCAATGATGTGGATTTAGGCAGCATGTGATCTTTTGGAATGACTCTAAAAGCAATAAAAAGGAAATTAGGGAAAAGTTGCATACAGAAACTAGGGATGCAATGACACCACTTTTTCTATGCTGATCTGATTCAGATATTGGAAATCTCAGAATCGGCTGATACCAATCCCAAGCCGGTACCAGTGTTGTTTTTTTGAATAATCAGTTCAGAATATCTTTACATTATTGTGTGGAACTACTTGGGAGTACTCTTTAATATGTAAAGAAATCCAAACCTGTAACTACACATTATTAAAATAGAAATGTACAGTATAAATCATTAAGAAACACTTTATTAACTAGTATACTGGTTAATGTAGCAGCAAAATTAACAGAAATTCAAGTCTTCAAGTCTTCAGTAGAAAAGAAACCAGTGTATTATTTTTATCCTTCTTTCTTTACCCAAATTTTTTTCAAATTGCATCTGGACTTTAAAGGATTCAGATCTCTTTTTTGTTCAATTTAGTTTAGTGGACATCAGTCCACTTTTCATTCAGTTATTTTTTGGAACCCATTTAACTTAAATATTATTATTATTATACATTTTAAACAAATACTAATGACGACAATAATACATTGTTATTAATAGCATTATTACGGTCTTGATTTTAATTTTAAATACAACATGCGCAGTTTTAGCATTCAAATGTGAATTTCTTCTTAAATTAGACGAATATTCAAACTTTCATTTGACAGCCTTATTATAGGTCCACGTGCCCCTCGTGATTACATGATTTACAGTTCAGATATAGAAAGGAAGCAGGATTGTCACAGAGAAATGTTTGGTAAACTTCATAGTCCAAAAAAAAAAAAAAAACACACGCAAATGGAAAACGGACTGTTCCTGCATGCAAGCATTCACCCAATGTACTGTGTTTGTCTTCTGAAGTGATCGGCCGAGCAAAAGCGTTTTCACATAAGGTCGGCAATAACAGGTAATTATGATTTTACTACTGATGATTAACTCATTAATCTACTTGGCAGCAAAACCTCTGAACGCTCATGTTTATAACCTGACTGTAAAAAATTGGACGCCCCTCAACTACCCGAAAATAAATGCAAGTAAAAAAAATGTGTATTCAAAATGGTGAATTAAGAGAAAAGCCAAGCCGTTTCCATCCTTCACTCTGCAACATTGTTCGCACCGCTCTGAAGGCTAAAAATAGCCGCGAGTGCATCACCAGCCTGTTTTTAGTTTGGCGCTGCGCATACTATACATTTACTTATTAAACACAGCCTTTTGTGATTCACTGAGCTATCGCACATCTTCAAGTGGCTTTGAATAAAATGCACAAGTCATATGAAATGTTTAATTGTGTCTTTATGGTTCTTTTGTCATATTTGGAGCTTGCCAGTAACAAATATGACTAACACACAGTATCGGATTTAGATCTGGCTTGTCGGACTGATACCCAATCCATCTAAAATCTTCAGTTACGAAGCCGATACCGATTCCAGGTATCGGATAATCCCTAACAGAAACAGAATTATAAGCAGCACCAAATACAAAACCATTACAATGAGCAAGTTTTTGTTTCCAAACTGTTCAACCCTAATCAATTTTCTTGAAGCACATTAAAACTCTGCAAGTAATTGTACATTATCATACATATAATTTGAAGCATATGTTGCAATGGTCTGTCAATCACTCGCATGTAACCAAAAGGCATTCAACCCTCACTAGATCCATAAATTCTGAATTGAAGAATTGAAAATTCATAATTTTTAATTAAAATTTTTGCGGTCAGCCTCACTGGATGTTGAAATTAAAAATGACAAGATAAAATAACTAAAAAATTCACAAAGTAACAAATTTAACAAGTCACAAAATAGAGGAAAGTCATTAGTCCAAAACAAGTTTTGTAACAAAAACAACTGAAATTAAAGTAAATTTATTTCTGTGGCAAAGAGAAGGGTGGGGCCGGGCCGTGATGATGAACGCCTGGCCCCTAATCAGGCTAATTCAGCCCACGAGGGGGGTAAAAGGCGACCGGAAGTGGCAGATTGGGAGAGAGAGCTACAGGCAGCTGCCCTGTATGTGTTATGTCTTTTGCTTTAAGTTCATCATTAAATTATTATTTATATTGTCAAGCTGGTTCTCGCCGCATCCTTTCCTTTTACCCGGTTACGTTGGTGCCGAAACCTGGGAAGGAGGGGGGGGGGGATATGCCGTAGTAGAGTCCTCGCCACTACCATCCACCCCAAAGGAGCAGCTGCGGCCATCTGCCGGGGGACTGAGGAGCATGGCTGCCAGAAAACGGAGGAAAAACAGCAGACCGTGAGGGGAGGAGGGGCTCCCTACCGACCGCCTGCAATGGTCCAGTCGCTGCCAGGGGCGGAGGAGACCCCTATCATAGACCAAAATTTGCCCTCCCCTTATCTTTCCCCCAGGCCCGAGAAGGTGGGGAAGACCTGCCAGCAGGCATTACAAAATATAAGGTATGCATGTATATAGATATACATGTTTTTTAAAGCAGCTTCTTTAAAATTAATTCATTTTAACTCTAAGATTAAAATTTAAACTACAATTCTACATTCTGTTTGCTACCTCAATTAAAATTCAAGAATTTAATTACAATTTAAAAGCCATTCTCAATTCAATTCTAAAATGGCACACAACCCTCAAGGCATTCAAGCCTGAAACACAGGTGCCTAAAGAAGCCCAAACTCTTGAGTAAAATAAAAATGAAGGTTCAAATAATGGGGAAGAAACCAAACAAGGGGATTCTAGGTAATAAAAGCAGTGACATGGATCACTTGAGTGTGTTGCTTTTTTTTTTTATTGCTTAATGCGAGCTTGCAATGGCAGAGTTGAGAGAAATACTCCATGAACCACTATTAGGACCCGTTGTGTTTCGCTGCAGTTAACACCTTGTCACGCATCATGCTATATGTAATTTCATGTTGGACACTGAATAGATTACAACTGTAATGGGAGCTCTTATGTTATTTATTCTGCCAGAGAAAAAGGAGCTCTGGAATGATGAGAGGTCGATTTCTGCTGGGGCTAAACACAGATAGCTGAATGTAAACAGACAATTGAACATGCTAAACTGGGCTTTGAATGTAAATGAAGACAAAACTTTCACTCAACTCCTAAAAGCACAGCAGCACTAAATGTTGACAACAATAAAGCATAGAAACTAGTTATAAAAAGTGGTACTAAGGGTGCTTTCACACTACAAATTTCATTATAGACCCGAGGGCGTTTAACGTTTGATTTGCTGGTTGGTGCAAAAGCAGTTAGTTAGCAGTTAAAATAAAGTGTGTAAATAAACCATAAGTCCTCAGTGGCTGGATAGTCTTGAGTTAAACTAGTGAAGTGTTTCACAGAGCAGGTGGCCCTGACATTTATTAGTGCATGTAAAGGGTTTATCTGTTAAGAAGCTCAATGTTACGCAGAAGTGCAGTAAATCTCCACTAAGCGGAAGAGATCCATGTTAGAGTGAAAAGTGCCTGACAGATATGATCCCAACATGAACTCATTTTCTACTACTACACAGCCATGGTCAAAAGTATTGGCATTGGTATTGGTATTGTTTGTTACAGTATTGGTGTTTTCCAAAGTTTACTGCTTCAGCATTTGTAGATAATTTTTTCACATGTTTGTATGGTATACTGGAAAACAATGATAAACTTTTCATAAGTTTTAAAGGCTTTTATTGGCAAAAACATTCAATACATGCAAAGAGTCAATATTTACAGTGTTAACCCTTGTTCTTCATGACCTCTGCAATTCGCTCTGGCATGCTGGATATCAGCTTCTGGGCCAAATCCTGACTGATGGTGATCCATTCTTGCCTTATTAGTGCTCAGAGTTGATCATAATTTGTGGGCTTCGGCTTGTACAGTCGCCATTTGAGGACTGACCACAGGTTCTCTATGGGATTAAGATCCGGGGAGTTGCCTGGCCATGGATCAAAAATTTCAATGTAATGATCACCCAAGCCACTTCATTATCACTCTTTCCTTATGACATGGTGCTCCATCATGCTGGAAAATGCATGGATCATCACCAAATTGCTCCTGTATCATTGGGAGATGTTGCTCTTGCAGGACGTTTTGATACCATTCTTTATTCATGGCAGTGTTTTTGGGCAAAATTGTGAGAGCCCACTCCCTTGGATGAAAAGCAATCCCACACATGAATAGTCTCAGGATGCTTCACTATTGGAACGACACAGGATTCATGGTAACATTAATTTCAGTCTGTCCTTCATGTTTTTCTTGCAGAGAAGTGGCTTCTTTGCTGCCCTTCTTGACACCAGGCCATTGTCCAAAAGTCTTCGCCTCAATTTCCTTGAATGTGAGGCCATTTTGATGCAATGCATTGATGGCTACACGTCTTTCTTTAGAGGTAACCATTGTTAAACAAGAACATAATGATTGGAAGCACTTCTTGCCTCCTATTATAGCAATCAGTCTGCTCTTATAATCCAAACAGAATTATAGAGTGATTTCACCTGATTAATACTCGCACAATTTCCCAGGTGCTGCTGAAATTATTAATGAAATTATGTTAGCTGGTAATTTTGGACCAGGGCCAAAAAAAAAAAAAAGTGAAATTTGGGTTTTTGTGATAGTTCATTTTTTTGGCCAATGAAGCTTTTTGCAATTATTTAAAATGCATCAGATTACTCTGCACAATAATCTAGAAACAATGTGAATCAACACCACAACAACTGAAGCAGAAAACTTTGTGAAACACAAAATGTATGTCATTGCCAATACTTTTTGCCTTGGCTGTATATTGCTCCATGCCTTTAAATAGTGAAAACACTGGTTTTTAGATGCATTCTGAGCAATGTTTTTACTAAAACCACTGACAGGTGAAGTGAATACCATTGATTATATAATTACAATGGCACCAGTCAAGGGGTGGGATATATTAGACAGCAAGTGAACAGACATTTCTTGAATTTCATGTGTTGGAAGCAGGAAAAATGGGTAAGCGTAAGGATCTGAGCAACTTTGGCAAGGGCCAAATTGTGATGGCTAGATGACTGGGTCAGAGCACCTCCAAAACAGCAGGTCTTTTGGAGTGTTCATGGTATGCAGTGGTTAGTACCTACCAAAAGTGGTCAAAAAGGAAGAACAAACAGTGAACCAGCGACAGGGTCATGGGTGCCCAGGGCCCACTGATGTGCGTGGGGAGCGAAGACTAGCCCGTCTGGTCCAATCCCTCAGAAGAGCTACTGTAGCACAAATTGCTGAAAAACTTAATGCTGGCCATGATAGAAAGTTGTCAGAACATGCAGTTCATGGCAGCTTGTTGCGTATGGGGCAGCGTAGCGGTCAGAGCGCCCATGCTGACCCATCCACCTCCGAAAGCACAAACAACGCACGCATGTGAGCGTCAGAACTGGACAGAGGAGCAATGGAAAAATGTAGCCTGGTCTGATGAATCATGTTTTTTTTTTAGGTCATTTGAAAGGCTGGGTGTATGTGCGTCGTTAACCTTGGGAAGAAATGGTAGCAGGATGCACTATGGAAGAAGACAGGCAGAGGAAATGTGATGCTCTGGGCAATGTTCTGCTGGGAAATATTGGGTCCTAGCATTCATGTGGATATTACTTTGACACGTACCACCTACCTAAAGATTGTCGAAGACCACGTACACCACTTCATGGCAACTGTATTCCCTGATGGCAGAGGCCTCTTTCAGCAGGATGATGCGCCCTGCCACGCTTCAAAAATTGTTTAGAAATGGTTTGAAGAACATGACAAAAAGTTCAAGGTGTTGATTTGGCCTCCAAATTTCCCAGATTTCAATCCGATTGAGCATCTATGGGATGTTCTGGACCAACAAGACAGATACATGGAGGCCCCGTCTCGCAACTTACAGGACTTAAAGGATCTGCTGCTAACGTTTTGGTGCCAGATACTACAGGACAACTTCAGAGGTCTAGCGGAGTCCATGCCTCGTCAGAGCTGGTTTGGCGGCATGAGGGGGACCTACACAATATTGTAGGCAGGTGGTTTAAATATTGTGGCTGATCGGTGTATGCGTAGCTTTTTTATTTTCTCATGGACTTGCTGAGTCTAAATAAATGCACAACTTACATTATTTCAGTAGTACACCCAATACAATACATCGTACAATACAATAGTCATATCATACTTTTCATGTGTTGTACTTGCTAGAAGTTTACTTTGATGTGGTTTCTTCTTCAAATAGCAAAGTCAAATGTAAATCAAGTCAATCACTGAAACAAGTTAGGAATAAATGTACAGATTTTGCTGTTTCAGGAGGAAATTGGTAATGTAATTCACCAAAATGCATTCAACTGAAAGTATAGTCAGGACATTACTGATGTAAAAAACAGCACCATCACTATTTGAAAAAGTAATTTTTAATCAAATCTAGACAGGCCCCGTTTCCAGCAGCCATCACTCCAACACCTTATTCTTGAGTTATCATGCTAAATTGCTAATTTTGTACTAGAAAAACACTTGCCATTATATCAAACACAGTTGAAAGCTATTTGGTTAAGCTTAACATTGTCTGTGTTTGTTTTTGAGTTGCCACAGTATGCAATAGACTGTTATGTCTTAAGGACAATATTAGGTCAAACATGGCAAAAAAGAAACCGCTTTCTCTAGAAATCAAGTCAATCATTCAATCATTGTTTTGAGGAATGAAGGCAAAAAAAACAGAAGATTTCATACAAACAGTCTTCAAAGACAAAGAACAACGGGCTCTAACAAGGACAGAAAGAGATGTGGAAGGCCAAATGTACAACTAAACAAGAGTACAAGTACATCAGAGTCTAGTTTGAGAAACAGATGCCTCACATGTACTCGGCTGACAGCTTCATTGAATTCTACTCGCTAAACACCAGTTTCATGTACAACAGTAAAGAGAAGACTCAGGGGTGCAGGTCTCTAAAAGACCCAAGGAATGTGCTTAAGTGTTCAAATAGTTAGGAAATCAGCTTGAATGCTTGTGCTTAGATTAACTTATTGAATAATTAATTATATTATATAAAAAGAATTATGAATAATTGTGAGAAACGTTGCACAATTTTTTTCTTTACATCATCTTTTTCTTGTACTTTTTTGCACTTTCACTTTCAGTAACTTATGCCATTAAAAAAAAAAAAAAATCAGAGACCCTCCCCTTGAAATCTGAACACAAGCAGTCAAAAGAAATATGTATTTCCACAAGGTGTAAACAGTGATGTCTCGCCAGACCACTTTTGATTGTATTGTCCAAAAGACATCTTAATACCAGGTATAAACGGGGCCTAGCTATGCAAGCTTGATTTCACACATCTTTATGTTTCAATATGTTTCAGAATGCAATTCAAAATGCAAGTCAAGGACAATAAGAGTTGCCGAAAGACGTGCTACAATGGGCATTAGCAGAAGGACTCTATATGGCTATAGTCAACTTTCTCTTTCAGGTTAACTACGGTCATGGTTTAGCAACAGTTTGAAGGGAGCGTTTGAGGTGGGCTGTGTAATTGTAACATGTCAACATGTTTATAGTTGTTTAACTGAACAGTAACTCATCCTGTATTGCCCCTTTGAGTACTGAGGTTTGTTAGTAATTTAGCTTGCTCACTATGGGCCTAAAGACAATCAATTTTAAGGCATGATTGTATTTCAATTAAATTTTCATCATAATTTTTTGTTACAGTATTATTTTCTGTAAAGCTGCTTTGAAATTATGTGTGTTATGAAAAGAGCTTTACAAATAAAAATGTATTGTTTTGTTACCACTACAGTACGTTCATCTCTACGCTGGCCTAAGGCACATGGTTTTTATTAAATATTAGACAAATATACAGTTGTTCCTTTTAAATATGGAATGGGGAAATTGAAGATTGATTAATAAACAAACTGGGGTGGTACCTAGAGTACCAAAGTACAAAGCTTCATTGTATTAAGAAGTATATAGCTACAGTTAAAGTGTCTACAAAGGAATAAAACAAGGAGATCCTTGTGTTTCTTCATTTTTTCTTTCTCATTCTTTAAAATATTTGTCTATGGCACTTTTTTTCCTTCTAGTCCATACAAAATGTCCTGACCATCAATTTCCTTTGCATGGCAAAGTAAATAAATATAAATTTGAAATGTCTTGCAAGGCAATGGAATAAAATAAAGAAGAGAATGAAAAATAGATGCAGACCCCCTTGAAGGCTAAGCCTATCTCTCTGTCAATCTCTGAAGAAGAGGAAAAAAAAAAAAAGTGTCATACCTTTGAAATGTTGCTGGACCTGCTTGCAGAATGACCAAGCGGTTTCTCATTCTGTGTGAGAGAGGAAAGGGTAGAGAATGCTTACAATTCAATTAAAAACAAAGTGTACAAGAAAAACTACATTTAAAAAAACTAAATTACTTTTCAAGTACAAAGTTTATACCAAAACTGACTGCTAAAAAGTGTTAATAACACTGCAATCTTCAGTGAACTCTAAAATTGTGTGCATTCTGAAAGATGTAAAACATAAATGCATTGTAAGTGATATAGTTTAACGGTCTTTAAACTCAATATTTCTCAGCTGGTTAATTCAACCCTCAAGCATTCATGAGAGATGTCTTTTTCCTGCTGTGATATTATTTATAGGGCAGCTGTAACTGGAGTGTAAGAGGGTTGATATATTATCGGCATGTTCTCCTCTGACACACAAATCAGTACAAATGCATTACAAGAACGAATGCAAAGCAAATGAAAGAGTGCAATAAGGAACAGAGAAGAGAAGGGTTTGTGGATAATCCAATTAATCTTCTAATATATGACTGTTTTGAGATTATCGACATAAACCAATAACGGCGTTCACATGTCAGTTATCATAAGTTCCCCCTTATTTCAATTCCAACAGCCTCGGCAACAGATTAAAGAATGTTTCTTTTCAAAGTTGTTTATTGGATGTTGAGAAAGTATTGTATCAAGCGTTCATTCTAGCTATTTTTGCCCTAACTGAATTGTATTTAAAACGTACATATCAACTTTATATCAGACGATCTACTGTCTAGATATTGGTATCGGCAATTATAATACCATACTGGTAAATTACAAGTTTTTAAATGACTATTTTTCAATTAAGTCCTCCTTTAGTAGCTGAATATCTGTGAATAGACCCCTAATCATTTGAAGCTGCTTTAACTACTGTATAGATGAACTCACTATCATTTGAAAAGACAACATCCTTGAAAAACTTTTAAATGTATATTTTCTCTGTACCTGTTAACTGCATTTAATGGTGACATTCAGTCTTGTATAATCTTTGTCATAGATTTTCATTTTTGGCATATTTACTGTTCCACGAATTCAGTTAAAAATGTATCACAATGTCATTGGCATTTCTTCCATTAAAGAGGTTCAGTGAAAAACTGAATGAAAAGCTACTTTAAAGAATGAAAATCATATTAATATATTACAGATCTTTGAGGGGACACCTCATTCTATTCATCTCTCCTCAAGAAAAGCATGTCTCAATTGGGCTCCTTGTGCCGTAAAGAAAAAGTAGATATTTGCACAACAAAAAAGAACATCTGCCAACCATGTTCTGAGTCGGTCTCTTTGTCCTCATTAAACTGATGGAGACAGGGTCACTTAAGGTGACACATGCTGCATCCACACAAATTCAAATGGGTGAATCTCAAGAAAAGATCATCAAATTTCACTCAGATTTAAATAAATAAATCATTTTTACAGAAAAAAGTGGAGCCTATTTGTGTACCATTTTGCATTGTGAAATGTAAGGGTTTTTTTTTTTGTAATTCTCATTTCTCTCAATAATTATGATTAGATTTTTCAAATTAGTCTTTTCTTATGCAAAAAGAGGAAGCCCTGCTTAAGTCATGCATCATTTACAAGAAACAACACTGCATCTTCAAAACAAAGAACAACTACCAGCGTTATATAAAGAACAAAAGAGAATCCAGAGGAAACCTCACTACTATAGTATTTCCAGCAGAGAAAATGGCACTAATATCAGTGCTTGGCTGAGAAAAGCTCTGAAACAAAGAGCCTTCTGGCACCATGAGATATGATTAGCAAGTGGGTGAGTGTACTGTGAGAGCTCATTGTTTTTCCTCTGAAATCAACTGTAACAGTGAGTGCCCGATATGTGAGAGAGCATGTGCAGCACCAGAAGGACACATTCAATTTATCTTTAATGATTCCTTTGCTTTTTACTCATATCTAGCCCTCAGCTGTTACCATGGAGATACAGCAGAAGGGGATTGAGTGTATCCCTTCTGGTTATTGTCTGTCATTAAGGAGAATTTCAGCCACATTACAAATAAAAACTATTATTCTAGTCACATTTCCATACACACTGTATATATATATATATATATATATATATATATACACAAGGTGATGTCATCTTGCCATCACTTTACCAGTTCAAAATTAGTCTTGCTGAATATGGCTGTGAAATATATTGAATATGGTTTCCTGACAATATAAATTTAAGCAACCTCATGAATATCACAATGATTTTAATTTGGTTATAA